>CM050512.1:119063526-119223526 GCA_027563665.1 Antrozous pallidus | reverse complement strand
GCCACCCTCAAATTCCACCCACTGCAGGCACCAGTTTCTCCCCATATAAGTCTGGGTTTCAAAGTCTCACCCAGAACTGGAGTTCAGAGCAGTAGGGAGCTTGTATCTCCCTCTGGATTGAAAAAGCCATCTACGTCCTCAGGTGCCAGCACTGTCTGCACATTCCCCTCCACACCTCTGCACTTTTACTTCTGCAGCTCCTCTGAGTCTCAGTGTGCTTTTCTCTTTCCTTCTAGTTGTATAATTTCCACTCAGCCAGCTTTCCTGTGGTTCTGGATGGTGTCTGTTTTGTCTTTTAGTTGTAGTTTTGAAGTTGTGCAGGGCAGCAAGTTTTTGTTTACCTATGTCACCATCTTGGTTTCTTGATTTCATCTCTTTTGTAACCCAACCATTGTTTAACAGCATGCTGCTATGCTCCATGCATTTTATTGTTTTGAGTGTTTTTACTGTGTTTGAGTTCTAATTTGATGCCATTGTGATCTGAGAAGATGCTTGATATGATTTCAATCTTCTTGAATTTGAAGAGACTTAGTTATTGTCCTCATATGTGGTCTCTCTTTTTGAAAATATCCCATGTGTACTAGAGAAGAATGTATATTCTGTGGATTTGAGGTAAAATGTTCTGTAGATGTCAATTAGTTCCAGATGATCTAGTGAGTGGTTTATGATTACTTTTTTTGGTTGATTTTTTTATTGTTTAAAGTATTACAAATATTAGTATATATGTCTCCATTTCCCCCCCGCCATTGACCTTCCCACAGCCTCCTCTACCCCCCCCCACACACATACATGCCCTCACCACCATTCCCCCAGCGTCTTGCATCCATTGGTTATGCTTATATGCATGTATACAAGTCCTTCATTTGATTTCTTACCTCTCTCCCACTCTCTGACCTGCCAAACCTTCCCCAGCCCTTCTGCTTTTTTGTTGATTTTTTTGTCTAGAAGATTTATCCAGTAATGTCAATGGGGTATTATGATTGTATTGCTGTTGATCTCTCCCTTGGTATCTTCCAGAAGTTTCTTTTTTGTAGTAGTAGTAGTAGGGTGCATATATGTTCACCAGAGTTATATCCCCTTGTATTGATCTTTTAGTATTATGAAGTAGCCTTCATTATCTTTTGTATGGGCTTCACTTTGAGGTCTATTTTGTCAGATATAAGTATTGCTATCCAGCATTATTTTTATTTCCATTTGCCTGGAAAATTTTTCCCATCCCTTCACTTTCTGTCTGTATGAGTCCTTTGTTCTTATGTGTGTCTCTTGTAGACACCATATATATGTGTCATGTTTTCCCATCCATTCAACCACCCCATCTTTTGATTGAAGTATTTAATGCATTTACATTTAAGGTTATTATTGATAGGTGCTTTTCTGTTGCCATTTTTATACTTTATGTCTCTGTTTATTCTTCTATTTCTATTCATAGTTTTTACACTAATCCCTTTAGTATTTCCTGCATTGTTGGTTTGGTGGTGATAAATTCCCTTAGCCTGTTTTTCTCTGTGACACTCCTTATTTCACCTTCAATTTTGAATGATAACTTTGCTGAATACAGTGTTCTTGGATTCAGTCCCTTGCTTTTCATTACTTTGTATATTTCATTCCATTCTTTTCTAGCCTGATGTGTTTCTGTTGAGAACTCATTTGATAGTCTAATGGGAGATTCTTTATAGGTAACATATTTTCTTTGTTTGTCATTAACGTTTGCTGTTGTAATTATGATGTTCTTTTGTGTGGGGTCTTTTTTGATTCATCTTGTTTAGAACTCTCTGTACTTGTGTGACTCCCCCATCCACCCACCCCCATGCCAGAGAAGTTTTTTTGTCATTATATATTCAAATAGTTTTTCTATTTCTTACTCAATTTCTTCTCCTTTTGGAACCCCCATTATGCTGATGATCCTTCATTTCATTTTGTCCCAAAGATCCCTTAAACTCTCCTCCTTCTTTTTAATTTTTTTTTCTAATTGCTGTTCAGATTGGGTGTGTTTCTACCCTGTCTTCTAAATTGCTGATTCAGTCCTCAGCTTCTTCTAATCTACTATTGTACTCTTCTTTATTGCAGCTGTCATTCTTCATTTCCTCTTGATTCTTACCCATGTTGGTGAATTTCTCATCCAGATGTTTGAGCATCCTTATAATCAGTAGTTTGAATTCTTTCTTTAACAAATTGCTTGCCTCCATTTCATTTAGTTTCCTCTCTGAAAGTTCCTCCTTTTCTTTCCTTTGGGTATTGTTTCTTTATCTCCCCATTTTTGCTGTCCCTTTGTATTTATTTCTATGTAATGTGACTTGCTGTCACTTTCTGGCCCTGGACAACCTGCTTGAGATCCAAGAAGTTGAAGCCCTTAGTGGTCCAATGGTCCAGGACTCCTTAGGCCAGAGGCTAGGTCTTCCTTGAGTCTCAATCAAGCCTTTATTGTGTCTTCTCTGAGTTGTATTCCCTTCCTCCGCAGTTCTGGTCCCTCAGTTTTCCTCTGAAAGTGGACACATGCACAGTTCTCTGGTGTGGGGTTCCAGAGCACTCTGGCATGCAATTCACTGCACAGCCCCAATACCAGTGACAGGGTGGTGCCCTAGAGCCTCTGGTTTGCCCAGTCTTGGGTGAGGCGCAATATTAGGTGACCCTGGCTAGCACCCTGGGAACAGTCCTTGGGGCTGGCCTAAGTACATTCCTGGCTCACATCATAGGCATAGCCCTTGGGGCAGGGCAGGGTGCTGTGTTAGGTGTCACTGGCTAGGATCATCCATGAAATCCTTGGGGCTGGTCAGAGTCCAGGCTGGGGGGTCTGTGGCTCACACCATTGGTAAGGTCCTTGGGACAAGGTGGGATGCTGGGCAGGTGTCTCCCACTCACAGTTGGCATGGTCCCAGGGGTTGGAAGGGGAGGGGCTTGGGGTCCCTCTGCCTTGCACTCACTGAGAAGGGTCTGTGAATTCAGGATCTGGGAGATTAGGGTCCAGGAGCCCAGGTGGAGGAGGAGAGATGTGGGAGGTCTCTTTGGCCTTCGGTCACTGTGGATATCTGGGAGTCAGCAGCGAGGTAGGGTGCCACTAACTGCAGGGGTGTGGCAGTGGTCCTTCCTGAGTTATGAATGGATCACTGCATAACAGTGTAGCTCACTGTTCAGGTTCACAGTGGTGTTCAAGGCCAGTCTGGGTGTTGATGTGGCTACACTCCACGCCTCTGCTGCTCCCTCTACAAGATGGTGTGGGCTCCACACCTAAGCCATGCTTGACCTGGAAGTCCCACAGCAATACCAGGAACTCCCTATCCATGAGAACCTGATTGGCCAGTCCCTGAGACTCCTGCGAGATCTGACTGTCCCTCACTCACCTACACACACACCCATGTCCACACACTTCCCTCTCACTTCTTTACTCACTCACACTCTTTCCCTCATTGCTGTCCTACTGGCCCCCATGTTAGGATCCTTGCCTCTTTCATTTCTGATTTGTTTATTTGGGTCCTCCCTCTTTCGTTCTTCGTGAGTCTGGTTTAAAGGTTCATCAATCTTATCTTTTCAAAAAACCAGCTCTTGGTTTACTTTATATTTTCTCTTTTTTTTATTCTCTATGTCATTTATTGCTGCTCTGATTTTTACAATTCCCTTCCTTCTACATCCTCCAGGCTTTTCTTGCTATTCTCTTTCTAATTTTTTAGCTGGAGTATTAGATAGTTTATTAGAGCTTTATATTGTTTCTTGAGGTAGGCCTGTAGTGCTATGAACTTTCTTCTCAGGACTGCTTTAGCTGTATCCCATAGATTTTAGGTTGTTAAGTGTTCATCTTTATTTGTTTACAGGAAGTTTTTTATTTCTTCCTTAACTTCTTTAGTAGCTCATTATTTACTAACATGCTACTTAACTTCTAGGTGGTGTTTTTTTGGGGGGGTGTTTTCATTATAGTTGATTTATAATTTCATGTCATTATGATCTGAGAAGATGCTTAACATGATTTCAATCTTCTAGAACATGTAAAAACTTATTTTGTGTCCTGACATCTGTTCTATCTTTGAAATTGTTACAAGTTCACTTGAGAAGAATGTATATTCTGCAACTTTGATATAAAATGTTCTGTAAATATTAATTAAACTCATTAGATCTAGTGTGTCATTTAAGGTCTTTCATTCCTTGTTGATTTTTTGTCTATCCAGTGATGACAGTGGTGTGCTAAATTCCCCTACTAGGACTGAGTTACTATTGTTTATACCCCTTAAACTCCACCAAGAATGGTTTTATATACTTAAGTTCTTTTTTATTAGATATATATGTTAATAAGGGTTACAACCTCTTGTTGGATCATTCCATTTAATATTATGTAGTGACCTCCTTTGTCTATTTTATGGTCTTTGTTTTAAAGTCTATTTCATCAGAAGTTATTGATACCCCAGTTTTTTGTTTTGTTTCTATTAGCATGAATTTTTTTCCATCCCTTCACTTTCAGCTTGTGTGAATCTTTTGTTCTGCAGTGGTTCTCTGATAAATAGCATATATATGGGTCATGTTTATGTTTTCATTCAGCTACCCTATGTATTTTGACTATAGCCTTTAATCCATTTACATTTAATATTATTATTGATATGTACTTATTTAATAACATTTTTCTTTATGTCTATGTTCCTTTATCTATTTCTTCTAAAAGCAGTCCTTTCAGCATTTCTTGGAATTCTGGTTTGGTGGTACTGAATTTCTTTGGCCTTCTTTTGTCTGTGAAACTTTTTAGTTCACCTTCCATTTTAAATGATAGCCTTAATGGATAGAGGGGTCTTATTTGCAGGTTCTTGCTTTTCTTTACTTTCAATACTTTATGCTAATCACTCCTAGACTGCAAATTTTCTTTTGAGAAATCAGCCGACAGCCTATGGTGACTCCCTTGTAGGAGTCCCTTACTAAATCTCTTTTTTCTCTCTTGCTGCCTTTAAGATTCTCTCTTTGCCATTAGCTTTGACCATTTTAATTATAATGTTTCTTGGTGTGGGTCTCTTTGGGTTCCTTTTTCTTTCAACAGGTTAGAGAAGCCTTCTATGATTACTCTTTTTAAAAAATATATTTTATTGCCGAGACCGGTTTGGCTCAGTGGATAGAGCGTCGGACTGCGGACTGAAGGGTCCCGGGTTCAATTCCGGCAAGGGCATGTACCTTGGCTGCGGGCACATCCCCAGTGGGGGGGCGTGCAAGAGGCAGCTGATCGATGTCTCTCTCTCATCGATGTTTCTGACTTTCTATCCCTCTCCCTTCTGCTCTGTAAAAAATCAATAAAATATTTAAATATATATATATATATATATATATATATATATATATATATATTTTTTATTGATTTTTCTGGGGGTGAGCCATCAGTTGGACATCCCCTGAGGGCTCCCAGTATGTGAGAGGGGGCAGGTTGGGTTGAGGGACCACCCATCCCCAGTGCACAAATTTTGTGCACTGGGTCCCTAGTTACTAATAAAAATGCATTGAATATGTGTCTTAATCTTTATTGTTGAGAGTATTACAAATGTCTCCCTCCCCCATCCCAGTCTCAACCCCCAGTCCCTATCCCACCCCAAGCCTTCGCCACTCTCCTGTCTGTGTCCATAGGTAAGGTCTTCGGTTGATCTCTTCTCCTCCCTCCACTCTGAGATTCATCAGCCTCATGCCGTTGATTCTATTTTTTAAACATATTTTACTGAATTTTTACAGAGAGGAAGGGAGAAGGATAGAGTTAGAAACATCAATGAGAGAGAAACATTGATCAGCTGCCTCCTGCACACCTCCTACTGGGGATGTGCCCACAACCAAGGTACATGCTCCTGACTGTAATCAAACCCAGGATCCTTCAGTCCCCAGGTTGATGCTCCATCCACGGAGCCAAACCAGTCAGGGCTCCATTGATTCTATTTTATTCATCAGTTTATTTTGTTCATTAGACTTATGGTTCATTTATTTTGAGTTTTAGATTTAATTGTAAATATATATATTGCTATTTTATTTATTCTTCTTCTTCTCCTCCTTCTTCTTCTGATCCTTCTTCTTCTTCATAATCATCATCTTCTTCCTCTAATTAAAGAATGCCCTTTGACATTTCCTGTAATACTGGTTTGGTGGTAATGAACTTCGTTAGCTTTTTCTTGTTTGTGAAGTTCTTTATCTGACCCACAATTCTAAATGAGAGCTTTGCTGGGTAATCTTGATTGTAGGTCCTTTCTATTCACCACCTTTTCTGGCCTGCAAAGTTTCTGTTGAGAAATCAGCTGACACCAGATGGGCAATTCCTTGTAAGTAACTAATTGCTTTTCTAATACTGCTTTTAATATTCTCTCTTTGTCTTTAACCATTGCCATTTTTCTTTTTTTATTTCTTCATTGATTAAGGTATTACATATGTGTCCTTATCTCCCATTGCCCCCCCCCCCAGCACTATCCCACTCATGCCCTCACCCCTCTAGTGTCTGTGTCCATTGGTTAGGCTTATATGCATACATACAAGTCCTTTAGTTGATATCTCCTCCTTATCCCTACCCTCCCCTACTATCCCTCTAAGGTTTGATGGTCGGTTAGATGCTTGTATGTCTCTGGATCTATTTTTGTTCATCACGTTATGTTGTTCATTGTATTCCATAAATGAGTGAAATATTGTGATATTTACCTTTCTCTTGTTGTGGGGCGACTTCCACGACCAGTTGCAAATGACCACAAAGGCGGTTAAGTTGGTAATATGCAGGCAAGGATTTATTGAAAAACTGGCCAGAACGGTCGCGGGGCACCACGCGAGACCTAACACCCATGGCCGCCTTGCCCTGAGTGCAGGCAGTCCTTTTAAAGGGGTCTGAACCATAAATGTTATTGCCCTACATTTGGCAAAGAGCCCCCAAATTCGCATCTGGGAAAGGGGTGCCAATAGACTATGAACGACCTTATTGCTCACTCCTTATCTTTTAACTATGTATTCTGCTAGATGTGGGAAAGTGGTCCTATCTTGTAAAAATAGGTGGTGTAGCTACATAATTGATGCTGACCAGTTACTCCTCTGGTTCCAGTCTTCAAAGGTTTTTTTGTTTGTTTGTTTATATGTTAGCCTTCAAGGTCTTAAGCTGGAAACTAAAGCAATAATTCTTTTGTTTTAAGCAAGCAGGGGTGAACAGTGGCCAAAGTTTCAAACAGCAGTTTTACCCTAGATAAATATTCTTATGACCTTATTTCATCTGACTGGCTTTTTTCACTTAGCTTAATGCTCTCCATTTCCATCCATTCTGTTGCAAATGGTAAGAATCCCTTCTTTTTTACCGCAGTGTGGTATTCCATTGTGTAGATGTACCATTTTTTTATCCACTCATCTGCAGGTTGTTTCCAAATCTTAGCTATTGCAAATTGTGCCACTATAAACATAGGGTGCATATATCCTTTCTGATTGGTGTTTCCAGTTTCTTGGGTTATATTCCTAGAAGTGGGATTACTGGGTCAAATGGGAGCTCCATTTTTAGTCTTTTGAGGAAACTCCATACTGTTCTCCATAGTGGCTGCAACAGTCTGCATTCCCACCAGCAGTGCATAAGGGTTCCTTTTTCTCCAAATCCTCACCAGCACTTGTCGTTTGTTGATTTGTTGATGATAGCCATTGTGAGATGGTACCAAATTGTCGTTTTGATTTGCATCTCTTGGATGACTAGTGACTTTGAGAATGTTTTCATATGTTTTCATATGTTTCAGAAGTACATATTTAGGTCCCTTGCCCATTTTGGTTGTTTATCTTCCTTTTGTTAAGTTGTATGAGTTTCCTGTAAATGTTGGAGATTAAACCTTTATCAATGATAACATTTGCAAATATATTCCCCCATGCAATGGGCTTTCTTGTTGTTTTGTTGATAGTTTCTTTGGCTATGAAAAAGGTTTTTATTTTGATATAGTCCCATTTGTTTATTTTCTCTTTGGTTTCTATTGTCCTAAGATCGGTATCAATGAAGAAATTACTTTGGCATATGTCTGAGATTTTGCTGCCTGTGGATTCCTCTAGTATTTTTATGGTTTTCTGTCTTATGTTTAAGTCCTTTATCCATTTTGAGTTTATTTTTGTGTATGATGTAAGTTGGTGGTCTAGTTTCATTTTTTTTGTATCTGTCCAATTTTCCCAACACTATTTATTGAAGAGACTGTCTTCACTCCATTGTATGTTCATGCCTCCTTTGTCTAATATTAATTGAGCATAGTGGTTTGGGTCAATTTCTGGGTTTTCTATTCCACTGTTCTTGTGCCAGTACCAGGCTATTTAGAGAACAGTGGCTTTGTAATATATCTTAATATCTGGTATTGGAATCCTCCCTACTTTATCTTCTTTCTCAGGATTGCTGCAGCTATTTGGGCTCTTTTTTATTCCAGATGAATTTTTGAAAAGTTCGTTCTAGGTTTGTGAAATATGCCATTGGTGTTTTAATGGGGAGTGCATTGAATCTATAGATTGCTTTGGATAGTATGGAATTTTAATGATGTTGATTCTACCAATCTATGAACACAGTGTGCTCTTCCATCTGTTTATGTCTTCCTCTATCTCTTTTTTCAGTGTCCTGTGGTTTTCCACATATAGGTCTTTTACCTCCTTAGTTAAGTTTATTCCTAGATATCTTAATTTTTTTGGTGTGTTGTAAATGGGATTGCTTTTTTTTAAGACTCTCTTTCTATAAGATCACTATTGGCATAAAGAAATGCCATATGTTTCTTGGCATTAATTTTGCATCCTTCTATATTGCCAACTTCATTTATTAAGTCTAATAATTTTTATGGAGTCTTTAGTCTATGTACAATATCATGTTATCTGTGAAGCAGTGGCTAGTACTTCCAGTGCTATGTCGAATAGGAGTGGTGAGAGTAGGCATCCCTGCCTTGTTCCTGTTCTTAAGGGAAATGGCTTTAGTTTTTGTCCATTGAGTATGATGTTGGTTATAAGTTTGTCATATATGGCTTTAGTTATGTTGAGATATATTTCTTCTATACCCACCTTGCTAAGAGTTTTCATCAAGAAATGGTGTTAGATTTTGTCAAATGCTTTTTCTGCATCAATTGGTATGACTATGTGATTTTCATCTCTCAATTTGTTTATGTGATGTATCACATTTATTGATTTTCAGATATTGTACCATCTGTGCATCTCCGGGATAAATCCTACTTGGTCTTGGTGTATGATCTTTCTGACATACTGCTGGATCCGATTTGCTAGGATTTTGTTGAGGATTTTGGCATCTATATTCATGAGGGATATTGGATTGTAATTCTCTTTCATTGTGTTGTCTTTATCTGGTTTTGGTATTAGGGTGATGCTGGCTTTATAGAATGAGCTTAGAAGTCTTTCTTCCTTTTGAATATTTTTGAAATAGTATGAGGAGGATAGGTTTTAGTTCTTCCTTGAATGTTTGGTAAAACTACTCTGTGAATCTGTCTGGCCCTGGGCTTTTGTTTGCTGGGAGCTTTTTGATGACTCCTTCAACTTCTTCCCTAGTTACCAGCCTATTAAGATTTTTAGAATCTTCCTGGGTGAGTTTTGGAATGTTGTATTTTTCTAGGAATATGTCCATTTCCTCCATGTTGTCTAGTTTGTTGGAATATAGTTTTTCATAGTATTTTTTAACAATCCTTTGTATTTCTGTGGGGTCTGTTGTTATTTCTCCTCTTTCATTTCTGATTCTGTTTGTTTGGGTCCTCTCTCTTTGGTTCTTGGTGAGCCTGGCTAGAAGTTCATCAGTCTTGTTTATCCTTTCAAATAACTAGCTGTTGGTTTTGTTTATCCTTTGTATTGTTTTTTTTTATGTCTCTATTTCATTTATTTCTGTTCTGATCTTTATTTTCTCCTTCCTTCTGCTCTTCTGGGCTTTTCTTGTTGCTCTCTTTCTAGTTCTTTAAGTTGTAGAGTTACATGATTTACTACCATTATTATTATTATTATTATTATTATTATTATTATTATTTTAGTAGGCCTGTAGAGCTATAAACTTCCTTCTCAGGACTGCTTTCATTGTGTTCCATAGATTTTGGATTGTTGTATTTTTATTATCATTTGTTTCCTGGATGTTTTTAATTTCTTCTTTGATCTCTTTGCTAATACAATCATTGTTTAATGGCATGCTATTCAGCTTCCAAGTGTTTGAATTTTTTGGATTGTTTTTATAGTAGTTTATTTATAATATTATGCCATTGTGATAAGAGAAGATGCTTGATATGATTTTAATTTTCTTGAATTTGGGTAGAATTTTCTTGTGACCCAATATGTGGTCTATTTTTTAAAATGTTCCGTGTCCACTAGAGAAGAACGTATATTCCATGGCTTTGGGGTAAAATGTTTTAAAGATGTCAATTAATTCCATCTGGTTTAGTGAATCATTTAAGATTGCTTTTCTTTGCTGATTTTTTTGTCTAGAGGATTTATCCAGTGATGTCTGTGGTTTATTAAAGTCCCCTACTATGATCTCTCTCTTGATATCTTCTAGTTTTTTTTATGTATTTGGGTGCTCCTGCATTGGGTGCATATATGTTTATCAGTGTTATATCCTCTTATTGCATTGATCCCTTTATTATTATGAAGGAGCCTTCCTTATCTCTTATTATGGCCTTCACTTTAAGATCTGTTTTGTCAGATGTAAGTATTACTATCCTGGCTCTTTTCTTATTTCCATTTGCCTAAAAGTTATGTTTCCATCCCTTCACTTTCAAACTGTGTGAGTCCCTTGTTCTGAAATGGGTCTCTTGTAGACAGCATATATATGAGTCATGTTTTTTTATCCATTCAGCCACTCGATGTCTTTTGATTGGAGCATTTAGTCCATTTATATTTAAAGTTATTTTTGATAGGTACTTGTTTATAGCCATTTTAATTTTTTATGCCTGTGTTCCTTCTTACCTTTTTATTTCTTCTTTTTACACTAATCCCTTTAGCATTTCTTGCATTGCTGGCTTGGTAGTAATAAACTCTCTTAGCCTTTTTTTTCTGTGAAGCTCCTTATTTCCCTACAATTTTGAATTATAGCCTTGCTGGATGGAGTATTCTTGGAATCAGTCCCTTGCCATCCATCACTTTGTAAATTTCCTGCCATTCTTTTCTGACCTGATGTGTTTCTGTTGAGAAATCGTTTTATAATCTAATGGGAGATCCCTTGTACATAGTTTCCAGTCTCTTTCTCTTGCAGTCTTTAAGATTCTGTCTTTGTCTTGAACATTTGCCATCATAATTATAATGTGTCTTGGTGTGGGTCTTTTCTGGTTCATCTAATTTCTTGGGATATATCCCTAGAAGTGGGATGACTGGATCAAATGGGAGTTCCATTTTTAATCTTTTGAGGAAACTCCATACTATTCTCCACATTGGCTGCACTAGTCTGCATTCCCACCAGCAGTACAAAAGAGTTCCTTTTTCACCACATCCTCTCCAGCACTTGTCATTTGTTGATTTGTTGATGATTGCCATTCTGACAGGTGTGAGATGGTACCCCATTGTCATTTTTATTTGCATCTCTTGGATGACTAGTGACTTCGAGCAGGTTTTCATATGTCTCTTGGCCTTCTGTATGTCCTCTTTGGAAAAGAGTCTATTTAAGTCCTCTGCCCCTCAGACTGGGTCAGGCTGTTCAGGTGGCTGCTACTCCTCGAGTTGGGATGGGCTGCTCATGGAGCTTCTGCTCTTTGGATGAGAACAGGCTGCTCATGCATCTGCTACACCTCAGACGGGGTGAAGGGGGGTGGACTGCTTGTGTGTCTGCTGCTCCTCAGACGGGAGTGAGCTGCACATGCGGGTGCTGCTCCTTGGACAGGGGAGGACTGTATGTGGCCACTGCTCCTCAGAATTGGGCGGTTTGCTCATGTGGCTGCTGCTCTTATGAAGCTCTCCCTTCTCACCCCCTCCCTCAAAATGAGCCCAGCAGGGCAGGGAATCAGGGAGTTGGAAGGGCATATTCCCATTAGGGGTGGTGCTTGTGAGCCTGTTGGAGGGGAGACAAGTTCTTTTTCCCCTTTCCAGGATAGTGCAGGCTGAGATGGCAGGGGGTATAAGAGTGTCTCTTCCGTCATATTGTCTCACAACCCAGGACCTGCCCATTTGATTCCTGGGCAAAAGCCCTTCCAGGAGACATGCTTTAGAGTCCCAGCTCTGCACAACCCTCTTATCATCTGTGCAACTGAACTCAACAGGATGGGATCAACCATGTGATTCAACCTGTTGCAGGGTGGGCTGTGCCAGCTGTGTGCTAGAGATGGGGAGACACAGTTCAGTCACTTTCTGAGTATCCATCAAGAGCCTCCCCAGAAAAAGAGCACCCCAAATTTCACTGCTGGATGCATTCTGTAGACTCCTCCATAGGACCTGGGCATGATAGAGTATCCTCATCAGCTGTTAGAGGACCAGACAATGCACTCCCCAGGCTGGTGCTATAATAAGAGTGTTTATCCCTGGAAGATGGCATCTGGGTCTTCAGCAGACTTCTCTCCCAGGTGAATTGAATACTCACTGATTTTTCACTACTAGATGCTATGTGGGTCCTCTTCCCATCTTTGTTGCTCTGGGTTAAGCATCCTGACATGAGGTTGAGATCCCATGCTTCTTGGGGACAAGGGATTTTGCAGCATAGTTGTCTTTCTGGCTTCTCAGCCACTGCATATAGATGAGAGGGCCAGCCCTTCCTATGTCTCTACCCTTCTTATCAGTCTCTATGTGGCTTCTTCTGCAAATCCTTGGTTATAGTATTTCAGTTAAGCTCATTCTCAATTGATTATTCAAGTTTGATTGCGCTATAATTTATAAATCTGGGGCTGGGGTCATGTGAGTATAGCTGCCACCTACTCTGCAGCCATCTTGGAATCCTACTGTTTTTTATCAAGTTGTAGAGTGTAATGTGAGATTGTAGAGAGTAATGATGGGGTAGAATTATTGAGGATAAAGACAAAAATTTTAAATAACCATTATGAAAAGTTGGAAAGAGAATAGGAAAGAAAATGTTTGGTCTTTCTTCTCCAATATAAGAAGTAGGTAATTTATTACATGTTGACTCACTGACCAATTTCTTTCTTTTTTCTAGGTAATGTAATGGATTACATGGTGGAAATTAAAGAATTTAATTACTTCTCCATTATTGCCTTCTCCATTGAAGTTGAGAAAAACAAAACAATATTTACTATTTTATTCAATAATGAAGCATATCATTCATCTACAACATCTCTGGCAGTGTTAGACAACATCCTCTTTATGTCACTTTCTGGCCCCAGTGCTTCCATTAAAGTCTCCAACAAGCCTCAGCCTTTCCCTCTTTATGTTTCTCATGCAGTGTATGTATAATTTCCCTTTGAAATGGAGTCTTCATATAGCCCCTTATAATTTGGACATTTATATTAGGAAATAGCTACTGAAATAATCATTTTCTACTTTTACTTCATCATCATTTATTTGAATTTTTATTTCATCCTTTATAGGCCTACAGATGGAAAACAGACAGTAGTATATTTGGCTTTTGGCATGGCTGTTATAGTCGCTAGCTTTGGCCTCCAGACAGTGACTGAGAGAATCACTAAGGCAAAGCACATCCAGTTTCTGAGTGGGGTCTATGTCCTTACATACTGGCTTTCTGCTCTACTGTGGGATCTCATCTACTTCTTTATTTCCTGCTGCCTACTGCTGGTGAGTATTAGCTGAAGTTATATGAAGACTAATTTTTCTATGTCACCCACCAGAAATTCCTCTTCAAGTAATTGTATCCTAAAATAAGACTTGTAAAGAAGTTTCCATGTTTATTATGTCAGAGAATATATTGTGTAAATATTTTCCCTCATATTCTTTCAGTTGGAGAAAATTTTTTTCTTTGAAAAATCTCTCAAATTGGTTTTCCATGTAATTCTCTGCATGAGGCCTTGGCCAAAAACTCTAAGATGGACTATTATTTGTCACTTGTCCCTCACTACCCATATTACTTCCCACTAATTCCCAATGCTGTGTCTTTTGGTAAAATTGGACTATAGAAAACAGGATAGAATCAAGATCTAATTAAAGCTTTCTGTTACCATTCATACCCACCCACAACCTCCACCCCCCTACACACACAGTTTCATATCTCAAATCCAAGATGGCTAGGTCTGCAAAGCAAAACTAGTTTAACATAGACAAATGATTCTAGACATTGAAAAAGTAGCTTAAAGAATGTACATAGAGAGTGAGGAACCAAGATGGCAGCATAGGTAAACACCTATTGTGCTGCCCCGCACAACAATTCCTAAACCACAACATAACAACAAAACAAACATCATCCAGAATCACCGGAAAGCTGGCTGAGTGAAAATTCCACAAATAAAAGTAATGGTGGGACACTGAGACTCAGAAGAGCAGCAGAGCACAGCCTTGAAGATACACCTGGAGAGAGGTTCGGAGCCGTAGGCACGTGTGGGCTGTAGGGCTGGCAGCAGCAATCCCGGCTGGATTTCTCCAATGGGGAGAGTGGAGACGTCCCACTGCACAGATTCCCCAGTGCCAGGCGAGGTCCGAGGTCCGGGATACACACCCTAAAAGCTGGGCGCGGCAGAGGTCTCCAAGGAGAGTGAGTGTAGCTTGGAATAGCAGTTTGCACGTAAAGTAGTGACAGCACAGACGCACGACTTGCTCCCTGGTTCAGGAGACCACCGGACTGCAACAACCCTGGGCAAGACTTTGGGGGTGCAGACTCATTTGGGGAGAGGCAGAGTTGTCTGGCAAAAGGTGGAGACCAGCGGTAGCTTTCTCTTGGAGGTGCCTGCAGCCATTACCACCCAACACAGAGACCCCCGCACCACATAGGGCATAGCTGATGCTGACACTGCCTGCTCAGCTCAGAGACTTCGCCCATTCAACCTGAACACAGTTTCCTGGCACAGCCAATTGGCCTGGAGGTCAAACTCTCCTGGGGCTAACAACAACAAGCTGGGCTTAAATTCAAAAATACTGTGCAACCCATAAAGGATTGCAATAAGAGTATCCACCTCAGGTAACTGGGGAGGCTGAGCCACTGTCCCTTAGAGGACATCTACCACATAAACCTAATCGACCAACTCAGGAAAGCAGCCACCATGCAGAGACATGGAAAGAAATCAGGTATGAACGAAATGGAGGAAAAAAGACGACTAGACATGGAGTTTAAAACCACGGTTATAGGATTTTCAAGAGGCTCCTAGAAAAGGCCTATGAACTTAATGAGAACTACAAGGAAATGAAAAGACCTACGAGCAAATGAACAAGACCAACAAGGAAATGAACAAGACCTATGAGGAAATAAATGAGACCTACAAAGAAATGAATGAGACCTACAAGGAAATGAATGAGTCCTACAAGTAAATGAACAAGACCTATGAGGATATGAACGAGACCCTCACGGATATGAAAAAGGACAAACTAGAAATCAAGCATACACTGACTGAAATAAAAAATATTACACAAAGTCATAAACACAGTACAGAGGGCCGCAAGAACCAAGTCAAAGATTTGAAATACAAAGAAGCAAAATCCACTCGGCTGGAAAAGCAAGAAACAAAAAGAATCCAGATAATTTAAGATAGTGTAAGGGGCCTCTGGGACAACCTCAAGCATGCCAATATCTGAATTATGGGGGTGCCAAAAAAAAGAGAAAGAGCAAGGTAATAAAAACCTACTTGAAGAAACAGTGACTGAAAACTTCCCCCACCTGGTGAAAGAAACTGACTTAAAAGCCCAAGAAGTACGCAGAACCCCCAAAATATAGGACTCTAAAGAGGACCACACTAAGACACAACATAATTAAAATGCCAAGAGCAAAAGACAAAGAGAGAATATTAAAAGCAGCAAGAGAAAAACAGTTAGTTACCTATAAGGGAGCACCCATACGATTGTCAGCGGATTTCTCAACAGAAACGATGCAGGCCAGACGGGAGTGGCAAGAAATATTCAAAGAATCTACAACCAAGATTACTCTATCCAGCAAAGCTATCATTCAGAATTGAAGGTCAGATAAAGTGCTTCACAGATAAGAAAAAGCTAGAGTTCATCACCACCAAACCAATATTATATGAAATGCTGAAAGATATTCTTTAAGAAGAGGGAGAAGAAAAAGGTAAAAATATAAATTATAAACAACAAATACACATCTATCAACAAATGAATCTAAAAATCAAGTGAATTAATAATATGATGAACAGGATAAACTGGTGAATATAACAGAACCATGGACATAGAGAGGGAATGGACTGACAATTCTTGGGGAGAAAAGGGGTGTAGGAAATGCAGCAAGAGACTGGACAAAAATCTTGCAACAATGGGAGAGGACAGTGGGGAGGGGAGGGGAGGGTGGAGGGTGGGTTGGGTACAGGGTGGAGGGGAGCTCTAGGGGAATAAAAAAGTGGGAACAATGTAATTAATAAACTGAACAGTAAAGATAAAAAATAAATGAATGAATGAATGAATGAATGAAAAGAATGTATATATAAGAATAGTACAGTACCTTTTAATGTAAAGACTTTGCTCATTAATGAACTTGGCAACTTCTTTTGTATGCATATTGAAGGTGAGGAAGATGTGAAACTATGCAGCTACAAGGGGTAAACACAGGAGAAAAAGTTCCCTTTCTTTGCAAGAGTTACTAGGGAATTAAGTTGAATAGGATAACATCTCAGCACTCAAATACTTCATTGTTAATGGTCATAGCAGTGAAATAGATAATTATAAAATAACATGCGAATTGCCACTACAATGGATAAACTACCAATTCTCAATTCAAACTACACCGTGGAATGGTAAAATTAGTGTTGGAAGAAAAAAGAGAAACTTTTCAGTCAACAACTTGTGAATATTGCACAGGGGCCCAAATATTGGTTCTGAAGGAAAACAAGGATCTCAACAGCGAGAACAGCTTCTCAGCACGGGCCAGGGGCTGGACTTACTTGGGCAGGGATGGTGAGGTATGGTGGTGAGCAAGTAGTATCACAGAGGAGTCCCAGGATGCAGAGAGCAGTGTGGGGTGCCATCATCTCACAGCAGTGCCAGCCTCCAGCTGGGGCTCTGCCAGCCTCTCCTGCTCACAGCTCACCACCCAACCAGCATAACAAGAGAACACCACCATCCTCTGTAAGGAATGCTCCTCTCATTCTTCCCCACAGGCGCTTTGGCAACTACTTCAGATGTAGTCTCTGGCTTTACTCTCCCCCTTGTATAGCTCAGTATGCACTGAATCAATCAGAAAACTCCTGAATAATTTCATCTCCATGTCGAGAATCCATTCTTTCTCTGACTCTTGAAACTTGACTGACACACCCAGCCATCTTTTCCTAATTAATAGGTCTATATGGAAGATTATCCATTATTAATACTTAAACAAATATTGGCAATTATTGCTCATGACAAAATTTACTTGTCATATGTTTTTTATGTGTTACATCATTCAATAGCACAATGATGTTAATTCATTATATTTATAGACAAGGAAACTGAGGCTCACATAAATAAGTTACATATCTAACTTCACTCATATAGTAGTTTCAAAACCCTGGTTGGGGTTATTCCAACGCTCATTGTCTTTTCTAAGTTCAAAGTCATCCTGGATATTATACTAGTAATGTATGTTAAAGTTATGTCTACATCTTACTCCAGCTCCTCTGTTTTGTTTGTTCTCTCTCTCCCTCTATCTCCTTCTTTCTATCTATCTCCTCCTCTCTTTCTCTTGATCTCTCTCTCTCCCACCAAAATTTCCCTAACGAATCTCAGACTATGTGCTCTGTGGCTTCCTGGCTTTGCTGCCTTATCTGACTTGGATGTCCCCTGGTTTTCAGTGGGATACTCTCACACTCTGCTTTGCTTCTGTGAAATGCCACCAACTGGACTCATTCTTGGACCCAACAAGAGGAGGCAAGATTCTGTCATTAGCCTAGCCGCCAGGACTCCTCCTGTTTCACCTCTTCTCTGCCGGTCAGATTCACAAAGCAGGGGACTCTACTGCTTATATGTCAGAGGCAAGGATTAAGCTCTGGTGCTGGCTCCAAACCCTGATGCAATAACTTCCCCAACACTGTTTAGCTCGCTGCCCCGGGAGATTGTTGGTGAGGTTTAGTGAAATCCTCTGCCTTTTCCTATGACTGAGCCCATGCATGAAGGCTCAGGAAAGGACAGTAACTTTTCTCATGTGTTATGTGCCACAAGGCTTCCCTCTCATGGAGTCTGTGTGCCTGTCTCGATGACCTTTAGCTATCCTATAGTCCTACCTTCCTGCACACATAAAATTACTTATTCAGCAAATGTTGAACTCCTGCTTGTAAGCTAGTCTGTGTGTTAGGCATGGGTGTAGCATGGGGAAGATGGACACGGGCTCATCTCATTCTGGCCTCATCAAGGAGTTAGCTAACTCACCATCACTTTGCAGATAAGTCTCTCATAAGCCTTCAGATGCACTACTTTCATCATTGAACGGTTCTTTTTTTATTTATTTACAATATAACTTATATTTAATAGTACTACATATGTTTTCCTTTCCCCCCCCAATACCCTACCCCCAGCCTCCCTTATCTCCCAGCACATGTCCCTACCTGCCCCCCTCCCCACCCCAGTGTCTTTCATTCATTGGTTATGCTCATATGCATGCATACAAGTCCTTCAGTTGATCTCCCCCAGCATCCGCCACCCATCCATCCCAGCCTTCCCCCTGTAGCTTGACAGCCTGTTCAAGGCCACCCTGCCTCTATATCAATCACTCTCCCCTGTTTCTTTTCTTCAAAAATATCTTGCCTCTGGATACTAGAAACAAACGTATAAGAACAAAAAATGGTTGAGTGTCAGTTTCAATGTCCAACTGTTCTGAGTCCCAGTTTCAGTGTCAAATAATTCTTTATGTGTATAAGTCAGCAATGGTATCCAGATGGTGGACACATCGTGGCAATGCAAGATCCATCCTCTCTGGTATGGTCCTGGGCCGCCTGCAGCCACTCACAGCTGCCGACTGCTAGCGTGGCAAGGTGTCGTCAGTGTCCCCCATCTCTGGACCATCCTCGTGACTGGAACAGATCCATCAGTTCCTCACTGTCACAGGAACCCACATGGTCTTGGAGTTGTTCTCTGCAAACACACAAACACGTTCTCGACCAAAAGTTAACAAAGGGATCCCCTCTGCAAAATAGACTTGGAATTCTTTTTATTTCTGCCTAAATGATTTTCCTTTGGCTTATTTTGAAGCCATGAGTGTTTTTTCATGGGTGTCCTGCAGTTGGTTTTACAAATGGAATTTTCTTTTCTGGAGTAAGAATTTTCTAGATGTATTTTACTTACTTGATATTTTTTTTTCCCTTACATGATATTACCCCACTGCCCCCGCCTTTTTTTTTGGTTAATAGGGGCTTTTGGAAATTTTATATTGCAGTCTTGGTAATTTTAAATTTTAATTTTTGCACACAAATATGACTGTTTTAGGTTCTTTGGATGTTAGGCAATTTTACAGTGAGATGAACTATTAATAGATATATTAGTTAATGTTTCAGGAAAAGATTTTTGTCCAGTACACATAAATTTTCTTGAGTATTCACTTATTTCACTTGGCCAATTTAAATTAATCTGAAAACTTGATTCACTATTTTACTGTCAATTTTAATACTCAAGCAGAAATCTTAGTTTACCCAGTAAATACTAGTGGAAAGGAATATTTGCATTTTTAAGAAGGTCCTCAGCATTCCTGGTAATAAATTGAATTTAGATATAGAGCAGCTATTGCTGGCCGAGTCTCTGTCTGCCGCCTGGGTCCCCGTATGAGTTGTGTGTGGGAGGCAAAGCAGCCATGGGGGTAGGAGACCTCCCTCAGGAGGGGTAAGAATTCAAGCCCCTGCAAGGTTTGTGGGTGAGGGTCTGTGCCCCACCTCTGTTGATCTTTTAGTTCTCTCCTGTTGGCCCCTCTGCGACTGTGCCTGTCTTAGGTTGTTCCTTCCCTGAGGAATCTTACCCGTCTCTGGCTAACCAGCCATCCTCCAGGGCAAAACAGGGTGATGTGAGGTTCAGTTCTGTCTCCTTTGTAGTCTATGCCCCCGTGGCCCACCATGTCCAGCACCTGCCTTGGGGTCCCCTCGCCTGCTGGCGGGGTCCCGGTACTGATCCCATATCTTGGGGGACCCAGGTTTCTTCTCCAGAGAGGGCCCAGCTCACACCATTGGGTGAGAGACAGATCCATGGTGCCAGCTGCCCAGAGGCTTCAGCCACAGCTGGAACTGAAAGCTCAGGCATCAGCTGTGTGTATTTGGATAGTAAGAAGAGGGTCCCTCTTAGCAAAAGGGCAAGAGGGGCCAATATAGAATGCTCGGATGCCTTCCCAGTGCCTTAATTCCTTCTGAAAGGGATTAATTCCTTTCCTATCATTTATTTATTTATTTATTTATTTATTTATTTATTTATTTATTTTAAATTTTATTTACAATATAACTTACAGTAGTACATATATTTTCCTCCCCCCCTATATCCTCCCCCCAGCCTCCCCTACCCCCCAGCACATGTCCCCACCTGCCCCCCTCCCCGCCCTAGTGTCTTTCATTCATTGGTTATGCCCATATGTATGCATACAGGTCTTTCAGTTGATCTCCCCCAGCATCTGCCTCCCCTCCACTCCAGCCTTCCCCCTGTAGCTTGACAGCCTGTTCGAAGCAACCCTACCTCTACATCAACCACTTCCCCCTGTTTCTTTTCTTCAAAAATATCTTGCCTCTGCATACTGAAAACAAACGTATAAGAGCAAAAAAACTTTGAATGTCAGTTTCAATGTCCAACTATTTTGAGTCCCAGTTTCAATGTCAAATAGTTCTTCATGTGTACATGTCAGAAATGGTATCCAGATGGTGGACACATCGTGGCAATGCAAAATCCATCCTCTCTGGTTTGGTCCTGGGCCACCTGCAGCCACGCACAGCTGCCGACTGCTAGCATGGCCAGGTGTCGTCAGTGTCCCCCATCTCTGGACCGTCCTCATGACTGGAACAGGCCCGTCAGTTCCTCACTGTCGCAGGAACCCACATGGTCTTGGAGTTGTTCTCTGCAAACACACAAACACGTTCTCGACCAAAAGTTAACAAAGGGATCCTCTCTGCAAAATAGACTTGGGATTCTTTTTATTTTTGCCTAAATGATTTTCCTTTGGCTTATTTTGACACCATGAGTGTTTTTTCATGGGTGTCCTGCAGTTGGTTTTACAAATGGAATTTTCTTTTCTGGAGTAAGAATTTTCTACATGTATTTTACTTATAGAATATTTTTCCTTACATGATATTACCCCACTGTCCCCCCCCCCCCCACTTTTTTTGGTTAATAGGGGCTTTTGGAAATTTTATATTGCAGTCTTGGTAATTTTAAATTTTAATTTTTGCACACAAATATTACTGCTTTAGGTTATTTGGATGTTAGGCAATTTTGCCGTGAGATGAACTACTAATATATATTTTAGTTAATGTTTTAGGAAAACATTTTTGTCCAGTACACATAAATTTTCTTGAGTATTCACTTATTTCACTTGTCCAATTTAAATTAATCTGAAAACTTGATTACCATTTCACTCTTAATTTTAATACTCAAGCAGAAATCTTAGTTTACCCAGTAAATACTTGTGGAAAGGAATATTTGCATTTTTTAGTAGGTCTTCAGCATTCCTGGTAATAAACTAAATTTAGGTATAGGGCAGCTATTGCTGGCCGAGTCTCTTGTCTGCCATCTGGGTCCCGGTGTGAGTTGTGCGTGGGAGGCGTTGTGCGTGGGAGGCGTAGCAGCCGTGGGGGTAGGAGACCTCCCTCAGGAGGGGTGAGAATTCAAGCCCCTGCAAGGTTTGTGGATGAGGGTCTGTGTCCCACCTCTGTTGATCTTTTAGTTCTCTCCTGTTGGCCCCTCTGCGACTGTGCCTGTCTTAGGTTGTTCCTTCCCTGAGGAATCTTACCCGTCTCTGGCTAACCAGCCATCCTCCGTGGCCAAACAGGGTGATGTGAGGTTCAGTTCTGTCTCCTTTGTAGTCTATGCCCCCCTGTGGCCTCCACGACCAGTACCTGCCTTGGGGTCCCCTCGCCTGCTGGTGGGGTACCAGTACTGATCACATATCTCAGGGGACCCAGGTTTCTTCTCCAGAGAGGGCCCAGCTCACACCATTGGTTGAGATACAGATCCATGGTGCCAGCTGCCCAGAGGCTTCAGCCACAGCTTGAACTGAAAGCTCAGGCATCATCTGTGTGTATTTGGATAGTAAGAAGAGGGTCCCTCTTGGCAGAAAGGGCAAGAGGGGCCAATATAGAATGCTCGGATGCCTTGCCAGTGCCTTAATTCCTCTGAAAGGGATTAATTCCTTTCCTATCCTTTTTTAAATTGCTGCCCAACATTCAAAGAATTAGTCTGTAAGTTTATTTGGGATAATTGTATAATATGCTGTTGTCAAATATCAAAAATTATAATGACATTGTTCAATAATATCATGTAAGGGTATTATGGTGTCATGGGAGGTTAAGGAGGGCCTAGCCTAAGGACTGGTGTCCATAGGAGATGACAAGCTCTAGGCCATGTTAATTCAATGTCAAACTAGCTGCCAATTTTTTATAACTTTATATAAACTTTGTCAAGGATGTAAAAACACAAATTACTTACCTTAGTTCAAGAGTTCAAATATATTGACTTTCCCCCTTATTCCCACCACCTGCCACTTACCCTGAGGTTTGACATTTTGATAGGCTTTTCTCAGTCTCTGGATCCATTCTTCTTCATCAGTCTATGTCATTCACTGTATTCCTCAAATGAGTGAGATCATGTGATATTTGTCTTTCTCTGCCTGGCTAATTTCACTTAGCATAATGCTCTCCAAATCCATCCATGTTGTTACAAATGGTAGGAGCTCCTTTTTTACCGCAGCGTAGTAGTCCATTGAGTAAATGTACCATAGATTTTTAATAAAAATGGCTGTTTCCAAATCTTAGCTATGGTAAATTGTGCAGCTATGAACATAGGGGTACATATATCCTTTCTAATTCACATTTCTAGTTTCTTGGGGTATATTCCTAGAAGTGGGATCACTGGGTGGAATGGGAGCTCCATTTTTAGTTTTTTGAGGAAACTCCATACTGTTCTCCACAGTGTCTGCACTAGTCTACAATCCCACCAGCAGTGCATGAGGGTTCCTTTTTCTCCACAACCTCACCAGCACTTGTCATTTGTTGATTTTTTGATGTAAGCCATTTTGACAGGTGTGAGATGGTACTGCATAGTCGTTTTGATTTGCATCTCTCGGATAATTAGTAACTTTAATAGCAAGTTTTCATATGTCTCTAGGCCTTCCTTTTGTCTTCTTTGGAAAAAGATTCTATTTAGGTCTGTTGCCCATTTTTTTATTGGATCATTTGTCTTCCTTTTATTGAGTTGTGTGAGTTGCCTGTAGATGCTTGAGATTAAACCTTTATCACTCTTAACATTTGCAAATATGTTCTCCCATACAGTGGGTTTTCTTGTTGTCTTGTAGATGGTTCCTTTAGCTGTGAAAAAGCTTTTTATTTTGATGTAGTCCCATTTATTTTCTCTTTAGCTTCCATTGCCCTAGGAGCAGTATCATTGAAGAAGTTCTTTTGGCATATGTCAAGATTTTTTTTCCTG
The DNA here is from genome assembly GCA_027563665.1 of Antrozous pallidus. NCBI lineage: Eukaryota > Metazoa > Chordata > Mammalia > Chiroptera > Vespertilionidae > Antrozous > Antrozous pallidus. The sequence continues at coordinate 119,199,943 of CM050512.1, read as the reverse complement.
TAGATTCCTCTATGTTTTTATGGTTTCCCATCTTACGTTTAAGTCCTGTATCCATTTTGAGTTTAATTTTGTGTATGGTGTAACTTGGTGCTCTACTTTCATTTTTTGCATGTATCTGTCCAATTTTCCCAACATCATTTATTGAAGCGACTGTCTTGACTCCATTTTATGTTCATGCCTCCTTTGTCAAATATTAATTGAGCATAGTGGTTTGGGTTGATATCTGAATTCTCTATTCTATTCCATTGATCTATATGTCTGTTCTTGTGCCAGTACCAGGCTGTTTTGAGAACAGCAGCTTTTTAATACAGCTTGAAATCTGGTATTGAAATCCCACTGACGTTGTGCTTCTTTCTCAGGATTGCTGTGGCTATTCAGGGCCTATTTTTATTCCAGATGAATTTTTGGAGAGTTCTTTCTAGGTCTGTGAAATATGCCATTGATATTTTAATGGAGAGTGCATTAAATTTATAGATTGCTTTGGGTAGTATGGACATTTTAATGATGTTGATTCTCCCAATCCATGAACATGGTATGTTCTTCCATATGTTTACATCTTCCTCTATCTCTTTTTTTAGTGTCCTGTAGTTTTCCGTGAATAGGTCTTTTCCCTCCTTAGTTAAGTTTATTCCTAGGTATCTTAATTTTTTTGGTGTAATGGTAAATGGGATTGCTTTTTTAGTCTCTCTTTCTGTAAGTTCACTATTAGTGTATAGAAATGCCATAGATTTCTTGGCGTTAATTTTGTAGCCTGCTATGTTGCTAAACTCATTTATTAAGTATATTAGTGTTTTCATGGAGTCTTTCAGGTTTTTTATATACAATATCATGTCATCTGCAAATAAGGATAGCTTTACTTCTTTACCAATTTGGATGCCTTTTATTTCTTCTTCTTGTCTAATTGCAATGGCTAATACTTCCAGTACTATGTTGAACAGGAGTGGTGAAAGTGGGCAACCCTGTCTTGTTCCTGTTCTTAGGGGAAATGGTTGTAGCTTTTGCCCATTGAGTATGATGTTTGCTGTGGGTTTATCATATATGGCTTTTATTATGTTGAGGTATGATCCTTCTATTCCTACCTTGTTGAGAGTTTTTATCAAGAAAGGATGTTGGATTTTGTCAAATTCTTTTTCTGCATCAATTGATATGACTATATGATTTTTATCTCTCAATTTGTTTATGTGATGTATCACATTTATTGATTTGTGGATATTGTACCATCCTTGCATTCTGGGATAAATCCTACTTGGTCATGTTGTATGATCTTTCTGATGTATTGCTGGATCTGATTTGCTAGAATTTTATTGAGGATTTTGGCATCTATATTCATGAGGGATATTGGCCTGTAATTCTCTTTCATTGTGTCATGTTTATCTGGTTTTGGTATTAGGGTGATGGTAGCTTCATGAAAGAAGTTTGGAAGTGTTCCATCCTCTTGAATTTTCTGGAATAGTCTGAGGAGTATAGGTTTTAGTTCTTCCTTGAATGTTTGGTAAAACTCCTCTGTGAAGCCGTCTGGCCCTGGACTATTGTTTGTTGGAAGCTTTATGATGACTGCTTCAATTTCTTCCACAGTTATTGGTCTATTGAGTTGTTTGGATTCTTCCTGATTGAGTTTTGGGAGGTTATATTTTTCTAGAAATATATCCATTTCCTTCAGGTTGTCCAGTTTGTTGGAGTAGAGTTGTTCATAGTATTTTTTAACAATCCTTTGTATTTCACTGGGGTCTGTTGTTATTTCACCTCTTTCATTTCTGATTTTATTTATTAGGGTCCTCTCTCTTTGCTTATTAATGAGTCTGGATAGAGGTTCATCAATCTTGTTTATCCTTTCAAAGAACCAGCTCTTGGTTTTGTTGATCTTCTGTATTGTTTCTGTGGTCTCTATGTCATTTATTTCTGCTCTGATCTATTTCCTTTATTCTGCTTACACTGGGCTTTTCTTGTTGCTTTCTTTCTAACTCTTTGAGTTGTTGGGTTATATAATTTATTGCCAATGTTTCTTATTTTTTGCAGTAGGATTGTAGAGCTATGAACTTCCCTCTCAAAACTGCTTTCACTGTATCCCATAGATTTTTGGATTGTTGTGCTATCATTGTCATTTGTTTCCATGATGTTTTCTATCTCTTCCTTGATCTCCCTAGTAACCCAGTCATAGTTTAATAGCATGCTGTTTAGTCTCCATGTGTTTGATTTCTTTGGGTTGTTTTTATTGTAGTTGATTTCCACTGTGATCTGAGAATATGCCACTGTGATCTGAGAATATGCTTAATATGATTTCTATCTTCTTGAATTTGGAGAGACTTTGCCTATGACCCAACACATGGTCTATCTTTGAGAATGACCCGTGGGCACTTGAAAAGAATGTATATTCTGTGGCTTTGGGGTGAAATGATCTGAAGATGTCAATTAATTCCATCTGGTCTAGTGAGTCATTGAGGATTGATGTTTCTTTACTGATATTTTGTTTAGATGATTTGTCCAATGGTGATAGTGGGGTAATAAAGTCTCCTACTATGATTGTATTGCTGTCTATCTCTCCCTTGATATCCTCTAGGAGTTTTTGTATGTATTTTGGGGCTCCTGTATTGGGTGCGTATATGTTTACCAGAGTTATTTCTTCTTGTTGGATTGCTCCCTTTAGTATTATGAAATGGCCTTCTTTATCTCTTGTTACGTCCTTCACTTTGAGATCTAATTTGTCGGATATAAGTATGCTACCCAAGCTTTTTTTCCATTTCCATTTGCCTGAAGAGCCTTTTTCCATCCTTTCACCCTCAGTCTGTGTGTGTCTTTTTTTTCTATATTTTAATCTTTATTGTTCAGTTTACTAATTAAAATATTCCTCTTTTTTCCCCTTATAGCTCACCACTACCTGGTATCCATCCCACCCTCTGCCCTTACCTCCTCCCCAGAACTGTCCTCTTCCATAGGTGGATGATTTTTGTCCAGTCTCTTGCTGAACCTCCCACACTTCTATGACCCCAAGAATTGTCAGTCCATTCCCTCTCTATGCCCATGATTCTGTTATATTCCCCATTTTATCCTGTACATCAGATTGTTAATTCACTTGATTTTTAGATTCCTTTATTGATAGATGTGTATTTCTTGTTCATAATTTTTATTTCTACCTTTTTCTTCTTCTTCTTCTGAAAGAATACCTTTCAGCATTTCAAATAATATTTGTTTCATGGTGATGAACTCCTTTAGCTTTTTCTTATCTGCAAAGCACTTTATCTCACCTTCAATTCTGAATGATAGCTTTGCTGGGTAATCTTGGTTGTAGATTCTTTTTTTATTATTTTATTTTATTTTATTTATTTTTTATCTTTATTGTTCAGTTTATTAATTACATTGTTGCCTTTTTTTCCACCCTATAGTCCCCTCCACCTGGTACCCATCCCACCCTCCGCCCTCACCCCCCTCCACTGTTCTCTCCCATAGATGCATTGTTTTTGTCCAGTCTCTTGCTGCACTTCCCACACCCACTTTCTCCCCAAGAGTTGTCAGTCTATTCCCTCTCTATGTCCATGATTCTGTTACATTCACCAGTTTATCCTGTTCATCAGCTTATTAATTCACTTGATTTTTAGATTCATTTGTTGATAGATGGGTATTTGTTGTTCCTAATTTATACGTTTATCTTTTTCTTCTTCCTCTTCTTAAAGAATATCTTTCAGCATTTCATATAATATTGGTTTGGTGGTGATGAACTCCCTTAGCATTTTCTTATCTGCGAAGCACTTTATCTGACCCTCAATTCTGCATGATAGCTTTGCTGGATAGAGTAATCTTGGTTGTAGATTCTTGCTGTTCATCACTTTGAATATTTCTTGCCACTCCCGTCTGGCCTGCATCGTTTCTGTTGAGAAATCTGCTGACAATCGTATGGGTGCTCCCTTATAGGTAACCATCTGTTTTTCCCTTGCTGCTTTTAATATTCTCTCTTTGTCTTTTGCTCTTGGAATTTTCATTATGATGTGCCTTGGTGTGGTCCTCTTAGGGTTCCTATATATTGGGGTACGGTGCGCTTCTTGGACTCCTAAGTCAATTTCTTTCACCAGGTGTGGGAAGTTTTCAGTCACTATTTCTTCAAATAGGTTTTCATTGTCTTGGCCTCTCGCTTTTTCTGGCACCCCTATAATTCAGATGTTGGTATGCTTCAGGTTGTCCCAGAGGCCCCTTACACTATCTTCAATTTTTTGGATTCTTTTGGTTTCTTGCTTTTTCAGCTGAGTGGATTTTACCTCTTTGTATTTCAAATCTTTAACTTGGTTCTTGGGGTGCTCCAGAGCACTTTTAGATCTTTGTATAATATTTTTTATTTCAGTTAGTGTATGCTTAATTTCTGGTTGGTCCTTTTTCATATCCTTGAGAGTCTCCTTTATATCCTTGAGGGTCTCCTTCATTTCCTTGTAGGACTCATTCATTTCCTTTGCGGTCTTGCTTATTTCCTTATAGGCCTCGACCTTTTGTTGGAGCCTCTTGAAAAGCCCTATAACCATGGTTTTGAATTCCATGTCCAGTCGTTTTTATTCCTTCATTTCTTTCACATCTGATTTCTTTCCATGTCTCTGCATGGTGGCTGCTTCCCTGAGTTGGTCAATTAGCTTTGTGTGGTAGACTTCCTAATAGGGACAGTGGCTCAGCCTCCCGAGTTACCTGAGGTGGATATGGGCTGCACAGTCTTGCTGAAGTTAAGCTCAGGTTAATCGTTGTTAGCACTTGGAGGGGTTGACCTCCAGGCCAATTGTCTGTGAAGCTCAGCTGTGCTCAGGTTGGATGGGCAGGGTCTCCGGGCCAAGCAGACAGCATTAGCTCCACCCTATGCGGCCCCAGGGACTCTGTGCCGGGGGCAATGGCCGCCAGCACCTCTGAGAGAGAGCCACTGCCAAGCTCTACCAGCTGCCGGGGAATTCAGACTCTCCTCAAATGAGTCTGCACACTCAATGTCTCACCCAGGGTCATAAAACAAAGCAGACTGATGGTTTCCCAAATGAGATAGCAAGTCGCAGAGCGCTCTCTGCGCAGTCACACAGCTGAGCTGTTCACACAAGCTGCCTTCTCCACAAGCCGGCAGACCCGGCAGCACCCGAGTTTCAGCGTGCCCTCCCACTGTCCATTTTTCACCCCGTATGATAGTGGGTTGGTTCCCTGGACTTCGCCCAGAGCTGGAGAATCAGTCCAGTGGGACGTCTTTGTCTCCCCATTCGAGAAAATTGGCCGGTTTTCATCCGCCCGCCCTCTCCGCGGCGCGCGCTCCAAACCTCTCTCCGCGCGAATCTTTCAACGCTGTCCGCCGCCACTCCTCCAAGTCACAGTGTCTTATTTTCACTTTTATTTGTGGAATTTTCACTCGGCCAGCTTTCTGGTGATTCTGGAAGGTGTTTGTTCTTTCGTTAAGTTGTGGTATTAAAATTGCTGAGTATGGGAGAACTAAGATGGCGGCATAGGTAAAACACCTATCTTGCCGCCATACTCAGCAATTTTAATACTACAACTTAACGAAAGAACAAACACCTTCCAGAATCACCAGAAAGCTGGCCGAGTGAAAATTCCACAAATAAAAGTGAAAATAAGACACTGTGACTTGGAGGAGTGGCGGCGGACAGAGTTGAAAGATTCGCGTGGAGAGAGGTTTGGAGCGCGCATCGCGGAGAGGGCGGGCAGATGAAAACCGGCCAGTTTTCTCGAACGGGGAAACAAAGATGTCCCACTGGACTGATTCTCCAGCTCTGGGTGAAGTCCAGGGAACCCACTATCATACAGGGTGAAAACTGGACAGTGGGAGGGCACACCGAAGCTCGGGTGCTGCCGGGTCTGCTGGCTTGTGGAGAAGGCAGCTTGCGCGAACAGCTCGGCTGCGTGACGGCGCAGAGAGCGCTCTGCAACTCGCTCTCTCATTCGGAAAAATGTCAGCCTGCTTTGTTTTATGACCCTGAGTGAGACATTTAGTGTGCAGACTCATTTGGGGAGAGTCTGAATTCCCCGGCAGCTGCTGGAGCTCGGCAGCGGCTCTCTCTCAGAGGTGCTGGCAGCCATTGCCCCTGGCACAGAGTCCCCAGGGCCCCATAGGGTGGAGCTAACTCTGTCTGCTTGGCCCGGAGACCCCACCCATCCAACCTGAGCACAGCTGAACTTCACAGACAATTGGCCTGGAGGTCAACACTCCAGGTGCTAACAACGATTAACTGAGCTTAACTTCAGCAAGACTGTGCAGCCCATATCCACCTCAGGTAACTCGGGAGGCTGAGCCACTGTCCCTAGTAGGAAGTCTACCACACAAAGCTGATTGACCAACGCAGGGAAGCAGCCACCATGCAGCAACATGGAAATAAATCAGATGTCAAAGAAATGGAGGGAAAAAAAACGACTGGACATGGAATTCAAAACCACGGTTATAGGGTTTTTCAATAGGCTCCAACAAAAGGTTGAGGCCTATAAGGAAATAAGCAAGACCACAAAGGAAATGAATGAGTCCTACAAGGAAATGAACAAGACCCTCAAGGATATAAATGAGACCTGCAAGGAAATGATCAAGACCAACGTGGAAATTAATGAGTCCTACAAGGAAATGAAGGAGACCCTCAAGGATATAAAGGAGACCCTCAAGGATATGAAAAAAGGACCAAGCAGAAATTAAGCATACACTGACTGAAACAAAAAATATTATACAAAGACCTAAAAGTGCTCTGGAGCACCCCAAGAACCAAGTTAAAGATTTGAAATACAAAGAGGTAAAATCCACTCAGCTGAAAAAGCAAGAAACCAAAAGAATGCAAAAAGTTAAAGATAGTGTAAGGGGCCTCTGGGACAACCTGAAGCATACCAACGTCTGAATTATAGGGGTGCCAGAAAAAGAGAGAGGCCAAGACAATGAAAACCTATTTGAAGAAATAGTGACCAAAAACTTCCCACACGTGGTGAAAGAAATTGACTTAGGAGTCCAAGAAGTGCACCGTATCCCAATATATAGGAACCCTAAGAGGACCACACCAAAGCACATCATAATTAAAATGCCAGGAGCAAAAGACAAAGAGAGAATAATAAAAGCAGCAAGAGAGAAACAGTTCGTTACCTATAAGGGAGCACCCATACAATTGTCAGCGGATTTCTCAATAGAAACGATGCAGGCCAGACGGGAGTGGCAAGAAATATTCAAAGTGATGAACAGCAAGAATCTACAACCAAGATTACTCTATCCAGAAAAGTTATCATTAGAATTGAAGGTCAGATGAAGTGCTTCACAGATAAGAAAAAGCTAAAGGAGTTCATCACCACAAAACCAACATTATATGAAATGCTGAAAGATATTCTTTAAGAAGAGGAAGAAGAAAAAGGTAAAGATGAAAATTATGAACAACAAATACACATCTATCAACAAATGAACATAAAAATCAAGTGAATTGATAGGCTGTTGAACAGAATAAACTGGTGAATATAACAGAGACATGGGCATAGAGACGGAATGGACTGACAATTCTTGGGGAGAAAAGGATTGTGGGAAGTGCAGCAAGATACTGGACAAAAATCTTGCAACAATGGGAGAGGACAGTGGGGAGTGGGAGGTGAGGGTGGAGGGTAGGATAGGTACAGGGTGGAGGGGAGCTATAGAGGGATAAAAAGGGGAAACAATGTACTTAATAAACTGAACAATAAAGAAAAAAATAAAAAATAAAAAATAAAAAATAAAATTGCTGAGTATGACGGCAAGATAGGTGTTTTACCTATGCCGCCATCTTGGTTCTCCTGTGTGCGTCTTTTTTTTTTTTTTTTTTTGGAGGTGGGTTTCTTGTAGACAGCAGATATATGTGTCGTGTTTTCTTATCCAGTCTATTACCCTATGTCTTTTGATTCGAGCATTTAAAACGTTTACATTTAAAGTTATTATTGTAGGTAGTTATTTGTAGCCATTTTTGTTCTTTGCCCCTGTGTTCTTTCTTGGCTTTCTATTGCTTTTTACAGCAGACCCTTTATCATTTCTTGCATTGCTGGTTTGGTGGTAATATATTCCCTTAGACCTTTTTTGTCTGTGAATCTCCTGATTTGACCTTCAATTTTGATTGATAGCCTTGCTGGGTACAGTATTCTAGGATTCAGACCCTTTCTTTGCATGACTTTGGAAATTTCATTCCAATCCCTTCTGGCATGATAAGTTTCTGTTGAGAAATCACTTGCTAATCTGATGGGGGTTCCTTTGTAGGTGACTTTCCATCTCTCTCTGGCAGCTTTTAAGATTCTCACTTTGTCGTTGATGTTTGCCAGTTTAATTATAATGTGCCTTGGCATAGGTCTTTTGGGGTTTAATTTGCTTGGAACTTTGTGAGCTTCTTGGATTTGTGTGGGTTTTTTCTTTCCTATATCTGGGAAGTTTTCTGTCATTATTTCTTCCAACAGGTTTTCTATTCTTTGCTTAGTTTCCTGTCCCTCTGGAAGCCCTATTATGCGGATGTTATTTTGTTTCATGTTGTCCCAAAGTTCCCTTAGGCTCTCCTCCTGCTTTTTAATTTTTTTTCTAGAAGCTGCTCTACTTGGGTATTTTTTCCTACCTTGTCTTCCAGCTCACTGATGCGGTCCTCTGCTTCATCTAGTCTACTCCTGATACTTTCTATGGAGGTCTTTACCTCAGCAATGTCACTTTTCATTTCTTCTTGGGTCTTCTTCATTTCTTCTTGGGTCTTCTTCATTTCTTCTTGGGTCTTCTCCATTTCTTCATAGTTCTTCTTCATTTCTTCATGGCTCTTCTTAATTTCCTCTTGATTCCTCTTCAATTCCTCATGGTTCTTACTCATATTGACTTCTATTCTCTTCAGCCACCCTATGACCATTTCTCTGAACTCTCTCTCTGACGGGTTGCTTGCTTCCATTTCGTTTACCTCTTTTTCTGGTGAGGCTTGTTTTTCTTTCATTGGTGGGCTGTTTCTTTGTCTCCCCATGGTCTTTCTTCTCTGTGTGTCTTGTTATGTAGTTCTCACTCTCCTGTGTTGATTTAAAGGCTCAAACTACAACACAACCAGGTGCAGCACACCAGGCACTGAAGAAGAATGTATGCACAGTATTGGTAACTCCAAATTAAAGGTGAGTGCCAGAGGAAGGTAAATTAGGTGATAGGTGGGAAAAAAGAGAGTAAGAGAAAACAGTCACACACATGAAAGAAAGAAAAGCAAAAAGAAAGAGAGAAAAGAAAGAAAGAAAGGAAGGAAGGAAGGAAGGGAATGCCAAAATAAAATTGGGAAAAGGGGAAGGAGTAAAAATATAGGAAAGGGGAATAAACTATAAATATGGGTTGGAAATTCCCAACGGACAGCCACTAATCCCAGCAAAATCCAGCAACAAGCACCTGGAGATTGACACAAACTACATACTAAACAACTAATATCAAGGGAGGTTAGGGAACACAGAAGCTTAAATCTATAAAAAAAAAAATGTAAACAACACCAAAACAAAAAACAATGCCAAAATCCCACTACAAAACAAATTAAAAGATAAGAATAACCAAACCAATCTCACAAACATGTATAAAATATCGATATAAACAACAGTCAGGTAAACAACATCAGCAGGATCGAGAGAAAAACAATTTAGGATAGTGAAGTCGGAGAAGCAATAGATGTGTATGGTCTTGGAACAGGTGGTTGGAGATTGGATGTAAGAGTGGGGTGAAATTTTAACAGGGGGTAAAAAGAGAGAATAAGGGAAAAGTGTAAGGGGAATGAGACACTAACTAGGGAAAGGTTAGCAAGAGAGTGCTGGCATAAGGGTGAAGTTGAGGTAGAGTAAAAAGATACTAAAGGGTAGATGAAAAAAGACTGTATAACCCTAATCTCTTAAGTAGAGCAAAGATGAAATAAAATGGCACTTAAAAAGAGTTTAAATAGTAGTAGAAATAAAATTGATTCCTTAATTTGTGTTACACAAGAGTCAATTTGTGATTCAGCCCCTAGGTGTCAGTGTTTCTGAATTGACCTCCGGGTCTATTGGTCCTCTCTAGCCTGAACTAAAATCCTGGTATGTCTATAGGGTAACCCAGAGTTGCCTCTCTAATGGTGAGGACCTGTTCTGATCCCCAGCCTCAGCAAAACAGCCCGCCCCTGCGGTCTCCCAGGTTATCCCCCACCAGGAGATCCCATGTTCCTGGTTCAGCACTGAGAAATTCGAATTTGGAGAGGACAAACGCAAGCGCGCGAAATCACGTCCCGCTCGTATGTTGCACGAAACCCCCTTCCCCCTTGGGTTTGGCAGCCCACTCCCTCCCAAAGTTGTTCGGCTGGCCTTCTCCATCAGGTCCAAATGGGTTGCCTTCTATGTATCCCCCTTGCCACCACCTCCGAGGGCCCTCTTCCAAGCTTACCAGATCCAACAACCTGGGACTTTTTCTCTTTTATTTTTTCCCCCAGGTGCGAATCTCCCTGGGGAAAACCCCCAGGGGAAATCTGACCTTTCCATGGCAGAGCACAGGGCTCCTCGGAATCCATTTCTGCACCAACTAGGAACCGATGTTCTGGGGGGTCTCAGCTGCCCAGTGGGTACCGCAACTGTAAAATTTTCAGGCTCTTCCCCTTCTAGATGGCGCAGCCGCCTCTGAGCCAATGGCTCCGTGATCTCTCAGCCGCACTGGAGCCGCTCCGTTAAGGGAGGCTAATCTAGCAGTCCCCCTCCTTCTCCCAGAGCCCAGCTGTCCCCCCACTCGTCAACAAACACTCCCCGTGCCACCCTCAGCTGCTCCATCATTGAACAGTTCCAAAAATTTGTCCAGGAGCTACCCCTTTCTCTTAATCAGGCCATTATGCATTGGACACAGCTTACTTTGCTAGTGTTATATATGTTTCATCCTCATCATTAATTTATTTTTAGGTAAAGAGCCAAGTTAGTATTCACTTTTTTCCCTAAGTAGCTAACCCATTGCTCTACCATCTTTTTTTGACAGCCAACTCCCACTCACTTGAAATCTATATCAGCTAATAATACTCATTTAAGTATATTTTGTGTTCTTTATTCCATTAATGTATCTGTAGTTTTCCATTACCAATATGTTTTAATTATGGCAGTTTTATAATACATTTAATTATGTTCTCTGTATTGACCTTCCTTACCTTTCTCATTAATTTTCTGTGGAATTTCCTGACTATCTTGACATGTTTTGTGTTTTTACATGTAATGTTTAAAATTAGCTTATCTCATTTCAAAAATACCTATTTTGAAAACATATGTAAGTTATACTGCAAAAAAATTAAAAAAAATTATAAAAGCAAAAAAAAAGAAAGAAAGAAAGAAAAAGAAAAACCAAAAAATACCTATTTCTATTTAGAGTAATTTGGGGAGAATTTATACTTTTATCATGTTGAGTCATACCTTACCTAAAAAGTGGATATATCTTTCCATGTATCCAATATATCCAAGTAGCTATTTAAATTTTCTTTGAAATAGATTCTGAGACATCTCTTGCCAGAAACCAATTCTTGTCTCCCCAATAGAAAGATGTGGACAGGAAGTCTGGAAGGCTGGTAAACAACCTTAAATGCTCTGAAAGGTCAGAGCTGAAACATTGTTAGCTGAAGCAGCCTCCACCTCTGTCTTATGTAAATTTCTGTTATTGGAATTTCCTGCCTAAAGGCTGTGGGCAGATCCCATAGTCTTAATAAAAGGGATAGCTAAACCAGAACTCTATGTAGTCCTCCCACTAGAGGTGGTTGCCGCCTGGCCCCCAATATTCTCAAATTCATAGTCTCTTTTCATTTGTGTGTGGCCTTCTCCAGAAACCGAACCCTGAACTGGAACCCTGAACCATGCGGGACATGAAAGGGGTTCCTACAATCTCTAAGGATTATAAGGCTTGGAACAAAGCTGCTAGGTTACTTATTATTTTTCTGATTGTATTTATTCTTTTTATTTCACTCTTTTAATTGGAATGGGGAAAACAACTATAGTTATAGCTGTTCAAGTTCTTTCACCTTAAGCTGGCTGATTCTCTGCATATGCTTTCTTTAAACACTATTGCTTAAAGATAAATTACCTCTAAGAGCACCATAAGGTTCTAGTAGGGGCTATTCTAATTTTAATCCTTCTTTTCCTCTATTAGTAGCCTTGCTAAATAATTCCGTGATTGCTCCAAAGAGGCAGTCTGTCTATCTTTAAAGAAATTGTAATTACCAACTATAATCACATATATTTCTGGAAAATTCTTTAAAATCTCTGGCAATTCCCTTCCTCCTAATCTAGTGTAATCTAAAGTTATGCTTCCTTGTCTGATTTGCAAATGGCTTAAGAAATAAATAAATAAGTAAAGTGGCTCATGAGTTGCTTAGGTAGATATGAGGGGATGGGGATACAGAATAGAGACAGGAGGCAATCTAAGTGTGTGGCATAATGCAAGAGAAGTTATATAATATGACAGCAGCCCCAGGGAAAATCTGTAGAGAGTCTACTTCCTATGTCATCTTTTTTTCTGAGAAAATTCAGAGTTGGGCTGACATAATTACTTTGACTTTAATTATGGGGTCAGGGTAGGAAATAAAAAGTAATATTTTCCAAATGGGGGAAAAAAACAGAAAATAGTATAGTCCTTCTGTTCATGAGAGTCTTCTATTGAGGAAGAGGTAATTTGGTTCAGGCTCATAAGCTAAGGCTTTTTTTTTACTATTTCAGAGAGGAAAGGAGAGAGAAAGAAATAGAAATACCAATGATGAGAGAGAATCATTGATTGGCTGCCTCCTGCGTGCCTCACACTGGAGATCAAGCCTACAACCCGGGCATATGCTCGGACCAGGAATCCAAACGTGACTTCCTGGCTCACGGGTCGATGCTCAGTCACTAAGCCACACTGGCTGGGTGCGGCTGGGGCTTTTTCTGCTGGGTAAGCTGATTTAAGTAGTGAGCAGCTGTGCGTGCTAATGATGCAGTGCTTGCTGTCTCCTCAGCGTCTGGCTTGGCTCCTTATTGCACTGTGTCCCTCACCTGCCCTTACTCTGCATTTGTCCCAGGGAGTGTTCAAATACTGCGAACTGGGTGCATTTGTGGAAAACTACAACTTTCTGGACACGCTGATGATCTTCATGCTGTATGGTTGGTCTGCTGTTCCCCTCATGTACCTGGGAAGCTTCCTGTTTTCCAGTAGCACTGCTGCCTACATCAGGCTCACCCTCTTTAACTACTTCTCAACTGTGTTCAGCGTCGTCGCTCATGTCATAATGCTAGACTCTGGTAAGGACTTCCGACAATTCCCTTTTCTCCAAGAAATGCTTAACGAAGGAGCTAGAGAATAAAATAATAATTGTTAAGCACTTACTTTCCAGGAACTTGAAAAACTATGCTTTTTGGAAAACAGCAAATACTTATTGAATATATGAAAAATAGAAGTTAAAGGGAGAGGGAGAGGAAGGAAATGGGGAAGAGAAAGGAAGGAAGAGAGAGAAGCACTAGACCATCTGAAGGAGCTGACTTGGTATCACTGTGGTTTCATTAAAGAAAAGGAAGAGTAAAAAACTACACTATAAGTGTGCAACCCATTTATCTCCTTTGAAATGCTCCCCTTCTCCCAGACTTAGTCCTTCAGTTCTAAAATCTTAATAGCACTCACTTTGAAACAAGGTAGGGAGATGGTAGGGTGGGAGGTCCTATGTGCTGACTTCTGCCTAATTTAATGCAGCACATCATCTTGACCCTTCAAATGAGATTTTTTTTCTGAAGAAAACAAGGAAATATGCAACAAATGTAGTTACCAGTAAGCCATTTTCCCTTCTTTTGAGACCTGATTTTAGCAGGATTCTAGGAATAGGTTCTCCCTGTCTTCCTTCTCTGATTATAAAATTTAAAGAGAGTATGACTGCTGGTGATTATCACAAATAGAATTTGTTTGGTTTGAGAACATTACTTGGTTAAACTTCTATATAAACATGAACTTTGTTTGGTTTTAGAACATTGCTTGGTTAAACTTCTATATAAACATGAACTTTGTTTGGTTTTAGAACATTGCTTGGTTAAACTTCTATATAAACATGAACTTTGTTTGGTTTTAGAACATTGCTTGGTTAAACTTCTATATAAACTTTGTTTGGTTTTAGAACATTACTTGGTTAAACTTCTATATAAACATGAACTTTGAACTGTGTTGATCATTTCATCTCTGCAGTGGTAGAACTTTACCAAAAGAGCTTCCAGACTCATTCACTAACTTTAGGTGTTGGCCTTACACAACAGGAAACAGGCAGTGTGGACCAAACACATGTTCTGCACTCTTCTCCAAGAAGCAGTAAGATGCCTGGTGAGGAAGACTTGAGCACCTGCATAATAAGCCACGCAGGAGTTATGCATTCATGCTCATTCCCTGAATCACTTTTTTACTATCTACAAAGTCTACCCATGTTCTGTCCTATCACAGTTGTATGCCACATACAATGTTTTGGTAAATGACAGAGCACATATACAACAGTGGTCTCATAGATTATAATGGAGCTAAATTTCCTGTAAGAAATGGAAGGATAGGAAGAATTATTTTCTCTGATTGCAGCTATATCTATGGGGCTTGGCAATAAGTTCCCTATTACTCACAGTACCTCAATTTTGAGTGCACAACTTACATTCCAATCAGTCAACCACTGACCTGTTTCAGCACAGAGGAGCCTGTCCCCGCAACAGTAATTTCCAGAAGATGCTGCAAGCCCAGCTCTGGCTTGATGGTCTTTAGAGCACATTATTATAAATTCACTGAGGACGTAAGAGCTCATATAAGGACACAGATGCACAGGAACGACCTCAACACCTCCACTAGTACTGAGTGCCGCGGACGCTTCAGGAAAAGGTCTCTGTGCCAGTTGGAGCCAGGCCATCCCTGTGCTTTGAAATCTTTTCAGGTTGTACTGAGGTACAGCACAGCCAAGTTTTGTTTCTTTAATAAATTCAGTGTCAGAGAGAATCTTTTGTGCTAGATAGGGTCAAAGGAACGAAAATTTCCAATATCAAAATATTCAGTCCTGCGTTCTATACCTCTCCATTTTAAACACCATCTTTTTTATGGATACTACAGTTTCTTAATCTGACCACTGCTCCAACATGCAAGAGCCAAAACCATAGTGCCAGGACAACCCCCAAAGTCCTTTCTCTCTCCACCTTGATTTCTTATTCTTACTGACCTTCAGGGGCCCCTTCCCTCCCTCCTGACTATTACTATTATGGCGATCTATTCCCCACCCAGCCGGTTTCTCCTCACTATTTCCAGCCAATCCATTCCACACTCTGTTTCCGCATGCCCCCTTCATGATAAGTGCCCTTCTCTTTAACTCTATAATTGATAAATCCATGTTACAAAGTATCAAGGTGAACAAGTTTAGTGACTTAAACGATAAGTGTTTTCTCAGGAATCATCTGCTAGATTGGTAATTATCTGAGAATTTTTTCATTACCTGAGGAAGTTTATTATGGGAGGTTCATTACTTTTTTACAATTAAAGTTAATCTACCCTCCTCCTTTTATTTAAATTTTAATTAATTGTTGTGACAGTGGTTAATAAAGCTACATAGGTTACAAGTGTACTTTTCTATGATACATGATCTGTATATTGCATTGTGTGCCCAACTACCCAAAAATCACAGGCGATGAAATTTCTTCCTTCACCAAAACCTTCATCAGTAATGTGTTAATGATGCTTCCCAGTTACAACTTTGCAATGAGTGTCAGCAGATTCCTTGATGACCATGAAATAAAAAGACTGTGTAGCCAAGAATTTCGAAATATCTATATAAACTGCAAAAAAAGATGTGAGTATTGGGGCTCCCCATGTTGTTAACCACAACCCATTCCTGTCCAGACTTTGACATTTAAGCTTAGATAAGAAAATGAGAAAAACTGGTTTGTCCTCCAGTGGACAGGCTTGCCATTTTGAGTTCGTTTCTGTACCAAAGTCACTCTCACAGACTGGGGCAGAGAGAGAGATGAAGCCTCAAAACAAAATCCAAGACAAATTTCATGAAGTCACAACCAGTTTTGAATGAATTACTACTACTCACTCACCTACTATGTGAAAATTAGGGGCCTGGTGCACTGGGGATGGGTGGTCCCTCAATCCAACCTGCCCCCTCTCCCATACTCGGAGCCCTCGGGGGATGTCCAACTGATGGCTCACCCCCAGCCTGCCCAAGGCCTAAAGCCTCTGGCAAGGCTTTTAGGTCTTGGGTACTCAGCCATCTCCCAAGGCTTGAGCTGTTCAGCTCAGCTCCAGCTGCCTGTGACCACCCGGCCCCAGGGGCTGGGCGCCCACGGCCACTTCCCCTCACAACGCCCAGGGGCTGGGCGCCCACGGCCACTTCCCCTCACAACGCCCAGGGGCTGGGCGCTCACGGCCACTTCCCCTCACAACGCCCAGGGACTGGGCGCTCACGGCCACTTCCCCTCACAACGCCCAGGGGCTGGGCGCTCAATGCCACCTCAGTTTCATCTTCACCCCCCAGGCCCAGCGCTCCTGATTGGCTGGTAGGATAGCCAATCAGGAGTGAAGGTACAGTCAATTTTGCATGTTTCTCTTTTATTATTTAGGATAGCTTAACAAACATTATTAGAATATTCCTAGCACTCTTCGAGTTAGCTAATATTATCACAATTTTGTTCCCAATGAGGAAACTGAGCTCCTTACTTGAACTGAATATTAAATAAGTTCCCTGGGACACTAGCTTTAAGTATCACACAGATAAAAGAAAGGCAAATTCTCACAAAGATCAAAATGAGGAAAAAACAAAGGCATTCTATTAAATTTTCATATTTTAAGCTGATTTCATATTTCAGACTGATTCTAAAAATTTATAAGTTTATTTACTCTGTGTGTGTAATTTGTTGTAGAACCAAGTAATTTATATGCAGCCACAGAAAGAGAAATGTAATTTTATTTCACTAAATCAGTGCAGGGATAAAATATAATTATTAGGGTCAAATAAATTATATTTTCTTAAAATCTCTGAATAATAAAAATTATGTCATAATTTAGTTTGCATCATATCTATGTTGTAAAATCCTCTCTCTGCTTTTTAAAATAGCTTTATTGAGTTATTATTAATACATTCTAGTCACCAGTTCTAATTCCCTGTTGGATGGAAGCAGGGGGAGGGCTTGTTGGACAGTGTGCATAAAGTCTATAGTAGTGGTCAGCAATGTCCTACGCCATCACACTATTATTGAATTAAAGTTTTTATTAATTTATTTCATTTATTATTTTAATAAATTTATAAAATTGTACAATCAGTACCATGGGCCAATATTAGAATATTTTTAAAAATATATTTTATTGATTTTTTACAGAGCGGAAGGGAGAGGGATAGAAAGTCAGAAACATCAATGAGAGAGAGACATTGATCAGCCACCTCTTGCACGCCCCCCACCGGGGATGTGCCCACAGCCAAGGTACATGCCCTTGACCCGGAATCAAACCTGGGACCCTTCAGTCCGCAGTTCAACACTTTATCCACTGAGCCAAACCGGTCTCGGCTATTTGCCGGGGCCAGCCGGCATCAGTCAAGCAGTCCCTGAAAGGGGGGTGAGGCTTACGGAAAGACAGAGATAGAAAGATGGATAGCAATAAAGAGGAAACAAAAGCTATGGGATCAGGAGGTCCGCAAAGCCGTCTTTGGGACTGTGGCCCCAAGTTTATTTCACTCCACTCTTTTAAACAGTTCCGGTTACATATTACACAATTCCTTGTTCCCCAAAGCTACATTCCATTGTTAACATGTTTCCCCAATACCCCTTATCTTAACTAACTTCCTTAGGCTATATGTCCATCCAAGGCACCACCTAAATCTTTTCCCAAGTGTCCCATAGACGTTTGGCCATTTACAATGTTAATGTGCTGGAGGGCAGTGTTGTTTGCTAAACTACAATTGAAGGTAATCATCCTCCTGGGGGGCAGAGAGCAGAGGGGCAAGGCCCGTTCTCTCAGGGAACTTTTTGTTCCCTGAAGGCGCTCTCCACAGCTATTAGAATATTTTTTATTTGAAAAAGACCTCAAATGCTTATTTACAATTAATCACTATTACCACATTCATTCCACAGGTCCATTAATATGCCTACAGCCTCTATACAATTGATATTTCTATATATTTTCTATAAGTAGAATGATTTTGTATCTTCATTCTTTTATTTACACTATGTTTGAGATTTATCCAAGTTATAGATCTCAATATTTCATTCTTTTTTGATACTGAGTAATCCTATCTAATAAAAGAGTAACATGCAAATGTAACCGTACTTTGGCTCCTGGTTGGCACGCAGGCGGGGAACGCGGGCGGGGAACGCGGGCGGGGGCGAGGAACCGAAGCAGGGACCACGCCTCTGCACAGGGTGTTTAGGGCCTAGCGAGCCAGCGGGAGAGGCTCGGTGCTTGAGGCGTCTACGGTGCGGGGAGGGCTGGGCCAGGACAGCACCATACTTTCAAAGCAAGTTGTTTCCCACTTAAATATCCTCTGATGAGTATCTTTAAAAAAAGAAGTAAATATTCAGCCATTGTCACACCTTGAAAAGTTAAGGTAATTCCTTAATATCACCTAATATCCACTGTACGTTCAAATGTCTCTGTTTCAAAGATGCCCTTTACTGTTGGCTTGCCCCCTCCGGAGGCTGCCCAAGGTCTTATTTCAGCCCTGATGTTGGGCTGCTTCCCCTGACCACAAGTTCCCAACGCACTTCCAGCCAGAGTTAAAGGGGCTTCTTCTGTTTTTATGGCATATCCAGTGCCTGCCAGGCCCCTGTGAAAGCACTACTCCTTAGGTCCGGGGTGCTGGGAGCTGAAGCAGAGAGGCTGTGAGGCCCAGCTCAGCCAGGATGCTGGCCCCCATCACCCCCTCCCCATTATCCTGGCCCAGCCTTCCCTATGCATACCTGCTCACAGAGAGCGTGAGGTGGTTGGGGCAGCTGGATGGGAGGCCAGTGGGGGGAGGGGGTGGC
The DNA here is from genome assembly GCA_027563665.1 of Antrozous pallidus. Taxonomy (NCBI): domain Eukaryota; kingdom Metazoa; phylum Chordata; class Mammalia; order Chiroptera; family Vespertilionidae; genus Antrozous; species Antrozous pallidus. The sequence continues at coordinate 119,181,019 of CM050512.1, read as the reverse complement.
CGCAGCACGAGGGAAGGGAAGCCTACATCCACCCCCAATCCAGAGGAGCTTGACAGGGAACCTCAGGCCATGCCCCCCCACCGGGCAGGGCTTGACAGGGAACCTCAAGGTGTGCTTCCCGCCCTGGTGCTGGGCTAGGGTACCTCAGGCTGCTCCCCCCATCCCAGCTCCAGGCTGGGGGACCTCAGCCGTGCCTCCCACCTGGTGCAGCTTGACAGGGGACTACAGGCCACACTCCCAACCCGGCAGGGCTTGACAGGGGACCTCAAGGTGCGCTTCCCATCCTGTTGCTGAAGGGTTAGGGGACCTCAGACTATTCTCTCCATCTGCCAGGGCTTGACAGGGGACCTCAAGCTGCATCCCCCACTCCGGCACCAGGCTGGGGGACCTCAGACCATACCCTCTGCCCCAGCACCAGGCCAGGGGTCCTGAGACTGTGCCCTTCCTGCCTGGCTGGGCTTGACAGGGGACCTCAGGCTGTGTCCCCCACCCAGTGGGGCTTCTCAGGGGACCTGAGCCTATGCTCCTATGCCAGTGAGGATTGGTGGGGGACCTGAGACTGTGTCTCCCTCCCAGTGCTGGGCTGGGGGACTTGAGGCTGTGCTCCTCTGCCTGGTGGGGCTTGATGGGGGACCTCAGGCCATACCCCCTACCCAGCAGGGCTTGACAGGGGACCTCGGGTTGTGTCTCCCACCTGGTGGGACTTGATGGGGGACCTCAGGCCACACACCCCCATCCTGGTGCTGCGCCAGGGGACCTGAGGACACACCCTGCCCTGGGTGGCTTGACAAGAGGGGGACTGGCGGGGTCTGGATCTACTCCAACGTGGGAAAGGCGGGGGGGGGGGGGGCGGCTGTTTCTGGTCTCACGTGATTTTGAGGCCCATGTGGTGAGTGGGGACTTGACTCTGGGCCCCGTGATGTGCCCCAGACTATGACAGGAGGAAGGTTTTCATATACATTTTACTAATTTTCTTTAGTTTCTGATACTTCTATTATAGAGAAAGAGCAAATAGCAATATTAAATGATTTCCTCTAATTAATACCCTTTTATTGTGCACGAATTTTGTGCACCAGGCCACTAGTACTTCATTATATTGCTATACATTTGTTTATCTATTCATTAGTTGATGAACATTTGGTTGGACAAAATTTGTTACAGATACCTTTTTTAATGTTTAATATTGAGAATATGCTTACTTAAGCTGGGGACAATGTAACAAAGGAAGGGCTGCAGGTGGAAGAAGAAACAGGAGCCTTAACTAGTTTGGCTTCGTAGATAGAGCCTTAGCCTGCAGACTCAAGGGTCCCAGGTTCGATTCCAGTCAAGGGCATGTACCTTGGTTGTGGGCATATCCTCAGTAGGGGGTATTCAGGAGGCAGCTGATTGATGTTTTTCTTTCACTGATGTTTTTAACTCTCTCCCTTCCTCTCTGTAAAAAATCAATAAAATATATGTTTTTTAAAAAGAAGAAGTAACAGGAGAGGCTGAGAAGGGCTCCTTGGCTCTCTGTAAGAGTTCTAGGAAAGAAGTGAGTCAAGGAGGGCTGCTGTTAGCTCACTGAACGTCAGAGAAAAGGGGGGCTTAGGAGACAGGTTTATGGGTAAGCTGCTCCTATATTGGATGCCTATGTTTACCAGGGTTATATCTGCTTGTTGGATTGATCCCTTTAGTATTCTATAGTAACCTTTATTGTCTCTTGTAATAAGCTTCATTTTGAAGTCTATTTTGTCAGATATGAGTATTGCTACCCCAACTTTATTTTGTTTACATTTGCATAGAAAAAATTTTCCCATCCTTTCTCTTTCAATCTGTGTAAATTTTTTGTTCTGAGGTGGGTCTCTTGTAGACAGCATATAGTTGGGTCATGTTTTTGTATCCATTAAGCTACCTTAGATCTTTTTATTAGAACGTTTAATGCATTTACATTTAAGGTTATTATTGAAAGGCACTTATTTATTGCCATTTTAATTCCTTATGCCTATGTCTCTTATTTCTTCTTCTCATTACAGCAGTCCCTTTAGCATTTCTTGCAATGCTTGTTTAGTAATGATAAACTCCTTTAGCCTTTCTTTATCTGGGAAACTCTTTATTTTGCCATCTATTTTGAGTGATAGTCTTGCTGGATATAGTAATCTTGGTTTCAGATCCTTGCTTTTCATTACCTTGAATACTTCATGCCTTCCTGTGGAAACCCCTTTCATGTCCCATGTGGTTCAGGGTTCCAGTGTCAGGGTTTGGGATCTGGAGAAGGCGGCACACAAATTTAATTGTTGTGATACTAGCAAAACATTAATTTAGGAATATTGGGGGCCAGGCGGGAGCCCACATCTAGGTGGAGGACTACCACTAGCTCTAGCCTTGCTATCTCCTTTTATTAAGACTATGTGATACACCCATATCCTTTAGGTCTGCATAGTTTCTGTTGAGAAATCTGCTGACAATTGTATGGGTGCTCCCTTATAGGTAACTAACTGTTTTTCTCTTGCTGCTTTTAATATTTTCTCTTTGTCTTTTGCTCTTGGTGTGGTCCTCTTTGGATTCCTATAGTTTGGGGTTCAGTGTGCTTCTTGGACTTTTAAGTCAATTTCTTTCACCAGGTGGGGGAAGTTTTCAATCACTATTTCTTCAAATAGGTTTTCATTATCTTGTTCTCTCTCTTTTTCTGGCACCCCTATAATTCTGATGTTGGTATGCTTGAGGTTGTCCCAGAGGCCTCTTACACTAGCTTCAATCTTTTGGATTCTTTTGGCTTCTTGCTTTTCTGGCTAAGTGGATTTTGCCTCTTTGTATTTCAGATCTTTGACTTGGTTCTTGCACTCCTCTAGATTGCTTTTAGGTCTCTGTATAACATTTTTCATTTCAGTCAGTGTATGCTTAATTTCTAGTTGGTCCTTTTTCATATCTTCGTAGGTCTCATTCATTTCCTCATAGGTCTTGTTCATTTCCTTGTAGGTTTCATTAAATTCATTGGCCTTTTCTAGGAGCCTCTTGAAAAACCTTATAACCATGGTTTTGAACTCTATGTCCAGTCGTTGTTTTTTCCTCCATTACTTTCACATCTGATTTCTTTCCATGTCTCTGCATGGTGGCTGCTATCCTGAGTTGGTCGATAAGCTTTGTGTGGTAGATGTCCTCTAGGGGACAGTGGCTCAGTCTCCCCAGTTACCTGAGGTGGATACTCTTGCTGCAGCCCTTTATGGGTTGCACAGTCTTGTTAAAGTTAAACCTAGATTATTGTTGTTAGCACTAGGAGGGTTTGACCTCCAGGCAAACCCTCCCTTGGCTGTGAGGGTCAGCTGTGCTCAGCTTGGATGGGCGGAGTCTCCGGGCTGAGTAGGAAGCCTTAATTTCCATCAGCTCCGTCCTATGCAGCACCTGGGTCTCTCTGCCGGGTGGTAATGGCTGAAAGCACCTCTGAGAGAAAGCTGCTGCTGAGCTCTACCCGCTGGTGGACAATTTAGCCTCTCCCCAAATGAGTCTGCACACCCAAAGTCTCACCCAGGGTTATAAAACAATGCAGTCCGTGGTTTCCCGAATGAGAGAGCAAGTCAAGATTTCTCTCTGCGTGCTCACGCACCTTCTGCTGTTCCCAAGTTTACGTGCACTCTCCACAAACTTGCCCCCTTCACAAGCTCGCAGACCTTTGCAGTGCCCGAGTTTCAGCGTGCTTCCTTACTGTCCAGTTTCACCCATATGAGTGTGGGTTCCCCGGACCTTGGTACTGGGGAATCAGTGCAGTGGGACACCCTTGTCTTTGCAGCCGTCCGCCCTCTTCACTCACTTGCTCGCTTGCACGCACATAGGACTCCAAACCTCTGACTCTGTAAATCCATCTGGTCCAGGATTTTGTTTCCTGGGAGTTTTTAAACTACTGCTTCCATTTCATCAGTTGTTATTAGTCAATGTATGTTTTATGATTCTTCCTGATTAAACTTTTGGAAAATTATATGTTTCTAGGAATTCACCCATTTCATCCAGTTTGTCCCATTTGTAGGCATATTAGTTGTTCATAGTGCTTGCTTACAATCTTATGTATTTCTGTGGTGTCCATGGTTATATCACCTCTTTCATTGCTGATTTTGCTTATTTGGGTCCTCTCTCTCTTTGTTTACTGATGAATCTGGCTATGGGTTTGTTAATCTTGTTTATCTTTTAAAAGAACCAGATTTGAAATCATTCATCTTTTGTATTGTACTGTCTTTAGGAAGACATGGAAGTCAAGATTGGAAGATCACAGAGATAAAAAAAAAAATCTTGTGATCTCAGTGCCATTTACTGGAAAATATTAGAAAAAAACTCTTCATTAATATAGAAAGATATATATACCTAGGCAAAGAATAGCAAATACCATGAATAATGATGTTAGTAAGGATGATCAGAGAGAAACTGAAAAATCCTCAGAGAGCAAGATGGAACACATGGAAATCTATATATCCTAACTAATAAAAGAGTAATATGAAAATAGACCATATCTCCACTACACCCACCAGCCACGCCACCAGCCAATCAGGAGTGAAGATGCAAATAAACCCAACCAAGATGGCTGTGGCCACAGAGAGCAAGAGGGAGGCTTGGGTTTCCCTGGCAATAGAGGAAGCCAAGCTTCCCACCTGCCTTTCCTGGCTCAAGCCTTCACTCAATGCTACAAAGTTTCAATGATAGAAGATAAATAAAAATGATGGCAGCCATGGACATGAAGAGAGCAAGAGGCTTGAGTTGCTCCTAGAGATGGAAGAAGCCAAGCTCTCCACCTGCCCTGGCCAGCTCAGGCCTCCACTTAAGGCTACAAAGTTACAATTGTAGAAGATAAATAAATCCCAGATACCAGGGCCTTTGTGTGGGTCACCAGGGGTGGAGCTGGCCTGAAAACCACCACAGACCCCTTGTCCAGGCTGCCCCACACCCCAAGGGAACTCCCACCTTGATCCGAGATGCCCTTCAGGGCAAACCACCTGGCCCCCACCAATGCACTAGGCCTCTATCTTTTCTAATAAAAGAGTAATATGCAAATTGACCATCACTTCAACACACAAGATGGCTGCCCCCATGTGGTCAAAGATCCTGCCCCCATGTGGACACAAGATGGCCACCACAAGATGGCCAGTAGGGGAGGGCTGTTGGGGGCGATCAAGCCTGCAGGCAGGGTAGTTAGGGGTGATCAGGCTGGCAGAGGAGGAAAGTTGGGGGTGACTGGGCCTGCAGGAAGGGCATTTGAAGAGGGATCCAGGCCTGCAGGGAGGGCCGTTAGGGGCTAACAGGCTGGCAAGGGATCAATTAGGTATCAATCAGGCTGGCAAGGGAGTGGTTAGGGGGTGATCAGGCTGACCGGCAGAAGTGGTTAGGGGCAATCAGGAAGGCAGGCAGGCTGGCTTCCAACTGGGAGCCAGCAGTCCTGGATTGTGAGAGCAAGATGGAACACATGGAAATCTTGTGTTCCCTACCGGGATCAGGCCTAAACGGGCAGTTGGACATTCCTCAGGAGGTCCCAGATTGAAGAGGGTACAGGCTAGGATGAGGGACACTCTTTTCTCCACCCCACACATGCATGAATTTCATGCACTGGGCATCTAATTCTATCTAATAAAAGAGTAATATGCAGATTGACCATCACTCCAACACACAAGAGGGATGCCCCCATGTGGTCAAAGATCCTGCCCCCAGGTGGACACAAGATGGCCACCACAAGATGGCCACCCTGCAAGGGAGGGCAGTTGTGGGAGATCAGGCCAGCAGGGGAGGGCAGTTAGGGGTGACCAGGCTGGCAGAGGAGGGAAGTTGGGGGCAAACAAGCTGGCAGGGGAGCAGTCAGACATCAGTTAGGCTGGCAGGGTAATGGTTAGCAGGTGATCAGGCTGGCAGGCAGAAGCGGTTAGGGGCAATCAGGAGGCAGGCAGGTGAGCAGTTTGGAGCCAGCAGTCCTGGATTGTGAGAAAGATGTCCAACTGCCTGTTTAGGCCTGCTCCTACTGACATCCTTCGAGGGGTCCCAGATTGGAGAGGGTGCAGGCTGGGCTAAAGGACATCCCCCACACCCCTTGCATGAATTTCGTGCACCGGGCCTCTAGTATATATATAAAAGCCTAAGCAACTGTTACAGTGGAATGACCGAAATGGCCAGTCAACCAGTTACTATGATGCACACTGACCACCAGGGGGTGGGGAAAAGAAGCTTGCGTGCAAATGTCGCACAAACCCGTGACTTGCCCCCTGGAAACTTGTCTCCAGGTCCCGGAAATCATCTATTTTACAACCCTGGGCAGACTCATTTGGGGAGAGGCAGAGTTGTTTGGCAAGGGGAAGAGACTAGCGGCTTTCTCTTGGAGGTGTCTGCAGCCATCCCCATCCAACAGAGACCCGTGCGTGTGCGCGAGCGCCACATAGGACACATAGGACGTAGCTGACACTGAGGCTGCCTGCGAAGCTCAGAGACTCCGCCCATCCAACCTAAACACAGTCTTCCTTCACAGCCAATTGGCCTGGAGGTGAAACCCTCCTAGGGCTAACAACAACAAGCTGGGTTTAAATTCAAAAATACTGTACAACCCATAAAGGATTGCAGTAAGAGTACCCATCTCAAATAACTGGGGAGGCTGTGCCACTGACCCTTAGAGGATATCTACCACATAAAGCAGCCACCATGCAGAGATATGGAAAGAAATCAGGGGTGAAAGAAATGGAGGAGAAAAGACGACAAGACATAGAGTTCAAAATCACAGTTAAAAGGCTTTTCAAGAGGCTCCTAGAAAAGGCTGATGAACTTAATGAGAATTATGAGGAAATAAACAAGGCCAACCAGGAAATGAATGAGAATTACAAGGAAATGAATGAGACCCTCAAGGAAATGAACAAGACCTCTGAGGATATGAACCAGACCCTCACGGATATGAAAAAGGACCAACTAGAAATCAAGCATACACTGACTGAAATAAAAAATATTACACAAAGTCCTAAAAGCAGTCCAGAGGGCCACAAGAACCAAGTCAAAGATTTGAAATACAAAGAAGCAAAATCCACTCGGCTGGAAAAGCAAGAAACAAGAAGAATTCAGAAAATTGAAGATAGTGTAAGAGGCCTCTGGGACAACCTCAAGCATGCCAACATCCGAATTATGGAGGTGCCAGAAAAAGAGAGAGAGCAAGTTAATGAAAACCTACTTGAAGAAATAGTGACTGGAAACTTCCCCCACCTGGTGAAAGAAACTGACTTAAAAGCCCAAGAAGTACACAAAACCCCAAAATATAGGAATCTAAAGAGGACCACACCAAGACATATCATAATTAAAATGCCAAGAGCAAAAGATAAAGAGAGAATATTAAAAGCAGCAAGAGAAAAACAGTTGGTTACCTACAGGGGAGCACCCATACGATTGTCAGCTGATTTCTCAACAGAAACGATGCAGGCCAGACGAAAGTGGCAAGAAATATTCAAAATAATGAATAGCAAGAATCTACAACCAAGATTACTCTATCCAGCAAAGCTATCATTCAGAATTGAAGATCAGATAAATTGCTTCGTAGATAAGAAAAAGCTAAAGGAGTTCATCACCACCAAACCAATATTATATGAAATGCTGAAAGATATTCTTTAAGAAGAGGAAGAAGAAAAAGGTAAAAATATAAATTATGAACAACAAATACACATCTATCAACAAATGAACATAAAAATCAAGTGAATTGATAGGCTGATGAACAGGATAAACTGGTGAATATAACAGAAACATGGACATAGAGAGGGAATGGACTGACAATTCTTGGGGAGAAAAGGGTTGTGAGAAGTATAGCAAGAGATTGGACAAAAATCTTGCAACAATGGGAGAGGACAGTGGGGAGGGGGAGGTGAGAGTGGAGTGTGGGATAGGTACAGGGTGGAGGGGAGATATAGGGGATAAAAAAGGGGAAACAATGTAATTAATAAACTGAACAATAAAGATAAAAAAATTCAAGAAGATCTAAATTATACTAAGCATATTCTCTGACCACGAATTCCTTGAAATTAGAAATCAACTTCAAAAAGGAAGTAAAGAAACCCACAAATACATGGAAATAAAAAATATATACTACTAAAAATGACTGGTTCACAGAAGAAATAAAAGATGAGATAAAAAAGTTATATAGAGACAAATGAGGATGACAATACAATTTATCAAAACTTCTGGGAGGCAGTAATAAGGAGGAAGTTTATATAATTATACACCTATCTCAAGAAACAAAATAAATCCCAAGTAAATAACATTACATTATATCACAATGATCTAGAAAAAGAAGAACAAAACAACCCAAAGTCAACAGAAAAAAGGGAAATAATAAGTATTGGAGCAGAATTTAATGAAATAAAAACTAAAAGACTGTTAATAAAACAAGCTGGTATTTGAAAAGATTAATAAAATTGGCAAACCCCTGGCTAGATTCACTAAGAAATAAAAGAGAAAAGACCCATATAAAAAAATCATAAATGAGAGGGGAGAAGTCACCACAAACATCACAGAAATATTGGCATATTTCTCTAATATATATATGTGTGTATGTGTGTGTGTATATATATATATATATATATATATATATATATATATATATGAGAAATATGCTAATTAACCAGGACACTGTAATGGGTTGACCAGACAGAAAGGGGAGGGTCTGTTCAGCAGCGTCCATGGCTGCTTCAAGGGCTGGAGAGGGAGGCAGGGCGGGACCAGTGACTCGAGGGTGGGCGGTGCCACATGATTTCAAATTGCATGCTGGGCTCCTAGTACTAGAATAATATGAAAGACTATATGCCACCAAATCAATAAAATAAAAGGAATGGACAAGTTTCTAGAAATATATAATCTTTCTAGAAGAATTCAAAAATCTAAATAAAACTGTCAGCAGTGAGGACATTGAAACAACCATTAAAAACCTCCCAATAATTAAAAGCCCAGGGCCAGATAGCTTCATTAGTGAATTCTAACAAATATTCAAAGATTTAAAACTATCCTCCTCAAATTCTTCCAAAAAATTGAAGAACAGGCAATGCTTCCTAACACATTTTTTGAGGCCAATATAATCGTGAGATCAAAACTTAGTAAACATAACATACACAAAAAATAAAAAAACTACAGACCAATATCTCTGATGAACACAGAGGCAAAATCCTAAACAAAATATCAACAAATTAAATACAATAATACATAAAAAAATAATACATCAGAATCAAGTGGGGTTCATTCCAAGGGGCACAGCATACACAAATCAATCCATGTAATACACCACATTAACAAAAGAAATGACAAAACTACTATGTTCTTATCAACAGATACAGAAAAAGCATTTGATAAGATACAACATCCATTTATTATTAAAATGCTCAATAAAATAGAAATATAAGTAAAGTACCTCAAAATAATAAAGGCCATATATGATAAACACTCAGCTACTATCATATTCAATGGTGAAAAAATGAAAGCTTGTCCTTTAAGATCAGAAACAAGACAAGGATGTCCACACTCACAACTCTTATTTAACCCTAAAGGCCCAGTGGATGAAAATCATGCACAGGGAGGAAGGTGTCTGTCCGTCAGCCCAGCCTGCACCCTCTCCAATCTGGGACCCTTTGAAGGATGTCCAACTGCCTTCTCACAATCCAGGACTGCTGGCTCCCAACCTCTTGCTTGTCTGGCTACCTAATTACCCCTAACTGCATCCGCCTGCCACTCTGATCACCCTCTAACCACTCCCCTGCCAGCCTGATTGATGCCTAACTTCTCCCCTGATGGCCCAATTGCCCCTTAACTGCCCTCCCCTGCAAGCCTGTTCCCCCCAACTGCCTTCCTCTGCAGACCTAGATGCTGCCAACTGCTCCCCTGCAGGCCTGATCCCCCCACAACTGCCCTCCCCTGCAGGCCTGGTCCCCCTCAACTGCCCTCCCTTGCAGGTTTTGTCTCCCCCAACTGCCCTCCCCTTCAGGCCTAGTCCCCCCCCAACTGCCTTCCCCCGCCATTCCAGTCACCCCTAACTGCCATCCCCTGGTGGCATGATTATCCACATCTCTCCTCCCCTGAAGGCCATCTTGTGGTGGCCATCTGTGTCCACATGGGGGCAGCCATCTTTGACCACATGGAGGCGGTCATCATGTGTGTTGTAGTGATGGTCAGTTTGCATATTACTCTTTTATTAGATAGGATAGTGCTAGAAGTCCAAGCCAGAGCAATAAGGTAAGAGAAAGAAATAAAATGCATCCAAATTAGGAAGGAAGAAATAAAGCTGTCACTCTTTGCAGGTGACATGATGCTGTATATAGAAAATGCTGACAGTCTTATGGGTGTTCCCTTGTAAGTAACCAACTTTTACTCTTGCTGCTTTCAAGATTCTCTCTTTGTCTTTTGCCCTTGGCATTTTAATTATGATGTGTCTTAATATGGTCATCTTTGGATTCCAGACTTCCTGGACTTATAAGTCTATTTCTTTCACCAGGTAGGGAAAGTTTTCTGTCATTATTTCTTCTAATAGATTTTCAATATTTTGCTCTCTCTCTTCTTCTGGCACCCCAAAAATTCTGATGTTGGTATGGTTAAAGTTGCCCCAGAGGCTCCTTACATTATCTTCATATTTTTGGATTTTTTTCCTTTTGTTTTTCTGGTTGGGTGTTTTTTGTTTGTTTGTTTGTTTGTTTTTGTCTCCTATTTCAAAACATTGGTTTGATTCTTGGAGTCCTTTGATCTATCATTGAATTTATGTATATTCTTTATTTCAGACAGTGTATGCTTAATTTCTGTATGGTCCTTTTCCACTTTCTTGACATGGGAATGCCCATACGACTGTCAGCTAATTTCTCAACAGAAACGATGCAGGCCAGAGGGAAGTGGCAAAAAATATTCAAAGTGATGAATAGCAAGAACCTACAACCAAGATTATGCTACCCAGCAAAGCTATCATTCAGAATTGAAGGTCAGACAAAGAGCTTCACAGACAAGAAAAAGCTAAAGGAGTTCATCACCACCAACCCAGGATTATATAAAATGCTGAAGGGTATTCTTTAAGAAGAGGAAGAAGAAAAAGAAGAAGATAAAAACTATGAACAACAAAATGACAACAAATACATACCTACCAACAAGTGAATCTAAAAATCAAGGGAATGAAAAATACGATGAACAGAATGGACTGGTGACTATAATAGAATCAGGGACATAAAGAGGGAGTGGACTGACAATTCTCAGGGGAAGAGGGTGTGAAGGGTGCAGGAAGAGATTGGATAAAAATCTTACACTTATGGATGAAGACTGTGGGGGGGGGTAAGGGCATGGGATGGGGTGGTGGATCAGGTGGAGGGGAGCTTTGGGGGTGGGAAGGAGAAACACCTATAATAATATGAACAATAAAGATTTAATTATTTAAAAAAGAAAATGCTAAAGAGTTCACCACAAAAACTATTAGAAACAATAAACAAACACAGTAAAGTTGCAGGATACAAATCAAAGTGAAAAAAATACATTGCCTTTCTGTATACTAACAACAAAACTTCAGAAAAAGAAATGAAACACACACACACACACACACACACACACACACACCAGTTTCTCTTGCAATTGCACCAAAAATAAAATATCTAGGATTAAATTTAACAAAGAATGTGAAAGACCTATATATTGAAAATTACAAAGCATTATTTAAAAAGATTGAAAAAGATACCTCAAAATGGAAAAATATTCCATGTTCATGGATTGGAAGAATCAGCATAGTTAAAATGGCCATATTACCCAAAGCAATATACGTATTTAATGCAATCCCCATCAAAATCTCAATGTCATTTTTTTAAGAAATAGAAATCATCAGATTTGAATAGCTGAATACCTGAATACCTAAAGCAATCCTGAGGTTAAAAAAGAATGAAGCTGGAAGTCTGACGCTACCTGTCTTCTAATTATACTAAGATAATCAAAACAGCATGGTATCAGCAGAGACACAGATTTACAGATCAATGGAACATAATAGAGTCCATCTATAAAACCACATATATATAGATAGATAATTTTCAACAAAGAAGCCAGAAACACACAATGGAGTAAAGATAGTCTCTTCAATAAATGATGCTGGGAAACTGGAAAGCCACATGCAAATGAATGAATTTTTGTCCCCGTATACATTAATTCAAAGTGGATCAAATATAATACCTGAAACAGTAAGTTACACATAAGAAAATATGAATACCAGACTTATGGACCTGGGTCATAGAGAACATTTTATGAACTTGATCCCAAAGACAAGAAAAGTAAAGGCAAAAGTAAATGAATGGGATGCTCTCAAACTTAACAGCTTTTGCACAGCAAAAGAAACCAACAGCAAAACAAAGAGTCGGTCAACCAGAAGGAAATGATATTTGTAAAGAGTAGCTCTGACAAAGATTTAATTTTCAAAATAAAGAACTCATAAAATTCAACACTAAGCAAACAACCCAATCAAAAAGTAGGGAGAGGACCTTAAACTATATCTCTCCTTAGAAGACATGTAAACAGACAATGGATATATGAAAAGATGTTTAACCTCACTAGCAATTAGGAAAATGTAAATCAAAACTACAATGAGATACCACCTCACACCTTTTAGAGTGGCCATTATCAATAAGACAAGCACTAACAAATGTTGGAGAGGTTGTGAAAAGAGGGAACCCTCACAGCTAGTACAACCACTGTGGAAAGCAGTCTGGTGATTCCTCGAAAAATTAAGACTAGAGCTACCATAGAACCCAGCGATCCCTCTCCTGCATATATACCCAGAAAAAAAACCTTGAAATAATGTATTCACAAAGACATATGCACCCCTGTGTTCATTGCAGCATTACTCCCGGCGGCCAAGATAGGGAAACAACCGAAGTGTCCTGCAACAGGGGACCGGAGAGGAAGATGTGGTCCACACACAAAGGACTGCCGCTCCGCCACAAGAAAGGATGAAACAGTGCGATGTGCAGCCACTTGGGTGGACCTTGAGAATACTGTTAAGTAAAATGAGTCAGAAAAAGTTAGAACCATATGATTTTACTCATATATGAAATATAAAACTGAAATTCATGAACACAAACAGCAGTATGGGGGTTGGCATAGGGGGGTGGAGAGGGTCCTAATATATGGTCACAGGAGAAGGTTTGACTTTGGGTGGTGGGCACACGATGCAATATACAAGTCTTGTAACAGAAACCAACACCCAAAACCTAAGTATTTATGTTGACCAATGTCACCCCAATAAATTTAATTTAAAAAATCCTCAACAAAATGTTAGCAAGTCAGATCCTGCAATACATTAAAAAGATTATACAACATCACCAAGTGGAATTTATTCCAGGAATGCCAGGCTGGTATAATAATTGCAAATCAATAAATGTGATACATCACATAACCAAATTGAAAGACAAAAATCTTCTGACTGTATAAGTAGACAAAAAAAAAATCATTCAACAAAATTTAACACCAATTTTTTTCCACACCCAATTTTTTAAATAAAAATTCTCAGCGAAGTGGGAATAGAGAGATCATATCTCAACATAATAAGGACCATATATGACAGACCTACAGCCAACATCTTACTCAATGGGCAAAAACTAAAACCATTTCCCCTAAGAACAGAAACAAGAGAGGGATGTCTGCTTTCACCACTCTTACTCAACATAGTATATGAAGTCTTCACCACAGTGATCAGACAAGAGGAAAATATTAAAAAGTGTCTAAATTCGAGAGGAAGTCAAGCTGTCATTATTTGCATATGCTAGTGTACATAGAAAACCCTAAAGATTCCGCTGAAAAACTATTAGATTTAATAAACGTATTTACAAGTGTAACAGGATACAAAATTAACACCCAGAAATTGTCAGCATTTGAATACACCAATAATGATTTTTTAGAAAGAGAAATTAAAAACACAATCATATTTACCATTGCAACAAAAAATTAAGATACTTAGGAATAAACTTAACCAGGGAGGTAAAAGGCCCATGCTCAGAAACAACAGAACATTTAAAAAAGAGATAGAGAAAGATATAAACATATGAAAGAATATACCGTGTTCGTGAATGTGTAGAATTAACATCATTAAGATGTCTATACTACCCAAACCAATCGATAGGTTCAATGCAATCCCTATTAAAATACGAACAGCAGAGAGAACTTAAGATGGCGGCATAGGTGAGCACCTATCTAGCTGTCCACGCAACAATTCTGAAACTACAACTTAGCAACAAAACAGACAACACCCAGAAATCGCCGGAGAGCTGGCTGTGGGGAAATTCCGCGCATGAGAGTAAAGGCGGTGACTCGGGAGCAGCGGTGTGCAGCTTTGAGGTTCGGAGCGCGAGAGAGCGGTGAGGGACAGGCGGCAGACAGCCGGCCCGGCTGGTTTTCTCCTGCAAGGAGGGCGGAGGTCTCCCACAGCACCGACCCCCCAGTTCCAGGCGAGCTCTCAGGTCGGGGAAAGGAGGATCCCCGGCGCGGCTGAGGTCTGTGTGTTTGGGGAGAGTACACGAGTAAATTGGAGTGCGCAACCGGGCAGAGAACGCGGGCAGAGAACGCGCAACTACTTGCTTGGAGACCACCATACTGCTTTGTTTTACACCCCTGAGTGAGTCTTTGACTGTGCAGACTCAGTTAGGGAGAGGCAGAGTTGTCTGGCAACGGGGAGACTAGCGGTGGATTTACATAGCCACCCAACACCGAGACCCGTGAGCCGCACAGATAAGCACAGATAAGCTGACGCCGCGAGCCCCATAGATCTGAAACAGGGAGGGAGCCAGGAAGGGCGAACGTAAGCCCGACGGAGCGCGCCCATTAGACGCAAACTCCGCGCCAAGCAGGGCGGGCCCAAGCCCGACGCTGCGCCCCCAATAGACGCAAACTGCGTGCCAAGCAGGGCGGACCTAAGGCTGACGCTGCGCGCTCATTAGACGCAAACTGCTTGCCAAGCAGGGCGGACCTAGGGCTGACGCTGCGCGCTGCAAAGGAAGCTGAGCCACTGGTTCCTTAGAGGATACAGGATATCTATCACACACCGCTAAGGAACCAACTCAGGAAAACAGCAACAATGCAGAGAAAAGGAAAGAACTCAGCTGTGAAAGAAATGGAGGAAAAAAGACGATTAGACATAGAGTTTAAAACCACAGTAATTAGGTTTATGAAGAGACTACTAGATAAGGCGGATAAAATTAATGAGAACTATGCCAAAATAAATAACACTTACAAAGAAATGAACAACGCTTACAAGGATATGATAAAAGACCAACTAGAAATTAAGCATATACTGACTGAAACAAAAAATATTATACAAAGACCTAAAAGCAGTCCAGACGACCGCAAAAACCAAGTCAAAGATTTGAAATACAAAAAGGCAAAATCCACTCAGCTGGAAAAGCAGAAAGCCAAAAGAGTCCAAAAAATTGAAGATAGTATAAGGGGCCTCTGGGACAACCTCAAGCATGCCAACATCAGAATTATAGGGGTGCCAGAAAAAGAGAGAGAGCAAGATAATGAAAACCTACTAGAAGAAATAGTGACTTCCCCCACCTGGTGAAAGAAATTGACTTGAAAACCCAAGAAGTGCACAGAACCCCAAAATATAGGAATCTAAAGAGGACCACACCAAGGCACATCATAATTAAGATGCCAAGAGCAAAAGATAAAGAGAGAATATTAAAAGCAGCAAGAGAGAAACAGTTGGTTACCTATGAAGGAGCACCCATACGACTGTCAGCGGATTTCTCAACAGAAATGATGCAGGCCAGACGGGAGTGGCAAGAAATAGTCAAAGTGATGAACAGCAAGACTCTACAACCAAGATTGCTCTATCCAGCAAAGCTGTCATTCAGAATTGAAGGTCAGATAAAGTGCTTCACAGATAAGAAAGAGCTGAAGGAGTTCATCACCGCCAAACCAACACTATATGAAATGCTGAAAGGTATTATTTGAGAAGAGGAAGAAGAAACAGGTAAAAATGTACATTTCGAACAACAGGTACACATCTATCAAATGAATCTAAAAATCAAGTGAATTGGCAACCAGAGGATCAGGATAAAATGAGGAATAGAACTGAATCATGGACATGGAGAGGGAATGGACTGATAATGCTTGGTGAGGGGAAGGGTGCGGGAAGTACAGCAAGAGACTGGACAGGGGTCATGCAACTATGGGAGAGGACAGAGGGTGGGGGGAGGTGAGGGCGTAGAGTGGGATGGGTACTGGGAGGAGGGGAGCTATTGGGGAAAAATGTAAGTAATAAACTGAACAATAAAGCTATTAAAAAACAACAAAAAAAATACGAACAGCATATTTTACAGATCTAGAAAAAAAATAATGAAAAAATCATATGGAACAAAAAAAGACCACAAATAGAGCAATCTTGCAAAAGAAGAACAAATTTGAAGGGTTCACAATACCATATATCAGATTATACTACACAGCCACAGTAATAAAAACAGTCTCATATTAGCACAATAACAGGCATATAGATCAATGGAACAGAACAGATGCCCCAGAAATTGACTCGAGCCATTATGCTCAATTAATATTTGACAAAGAAGGCAAGAGCATACAATTGAGTAAAGATAGTCTTTTCAATAAATGGTGTTGGAAAAATTGGGCAGACACATGCAAAAAAAAAAAAAGAAACTAGATCACCAACTTACACCATACTCAAGAATAAACTCAAAATAGATAAAAGACCTAAAGGTAAATCCTGAGATCATAAAAATCTTAGAAGAAAGCATAGGGAACAAAATATCAGGCATCTCATATAGCAGAGTTTTCACCGATACATCTCCTAGGGCAAGAGAAACAAAGGAAAAAATAAACAAATGGGATTACATCAAATTAAAAAGCTTCTGCTCAGCAAAAGAAATCAGCATCAAAATAAAAAGGAAGCCCTAGCCGGTTTGGCTCAGTGGACAGAGTGTTGTCCTGCGGACTGAAGGGTCCCAGGTTTTATCCCGGGCAAGGTCACATGCCCGGGTTGTGGGCTCAATCCCCAGTAGGGAGCGAGCAGAAGGCAGTTGATCACTGATTCTCATCACTAATGTTTCTATCTCTCTATCCATCTCCCTTCCTCTCTGAAATCAATAAAAACATATTTTTTTTAAAAATGAAAAGGAGCCGAGACCGGTTTGGCTCAGTGGATAGAGCATCGGCCTGCGGACTGCAGGGTCCCGGGTTCGATTCCGGCAAGGGCATGTACCTTGGCTGCAGGCACATCCCCAGTGGGGGGCATGCAGGAGGCAGCTGATCGATGTCTCTCTCTCATCGATGTTTCTGACTTTCTATCCCTCTCCCTTCTGCTCTGTAAAAAATCAATAAAATATATATTTAAAAAAAATGAAAAGGGAACCCACTCGATGGGAGAACATATTTGCCAATTATACATATGATAAGGGGTTAATTTCCAAAATGTATAAAGTAATCATACAATTCAACAAAGGAAAGACAACCAACCCAATTAAAAAATGGGCAAAGGGCCTAAATAAACACTTCTCCAAAGAGGGCATACAGATGGCCAAAAGGCATATGAAAGGATGTGCAACATCACTAATTACCAGAGAGATGCATATTAAAAGGGCAATGAGGTACAACCTCACATTTGTCAGAGTGGTTACCCTCAATAAAAGAGCAAACAAGTGCTGGCCAGGATGTGGAGCAAAGGGAACCCTAGTTCGCTGCTAGTGGGAATGCAGACTGGTGCAGCCACTACAGAAAACAGTGTGGAGTTTCCTCAAAAAATTAAAAGTGTAATTGCCATTTGACCCCATGAACCTATTTCTAGGAATATATCCAAAGAAGTTTGAAACAGCCATCAGAAAGAATATGTGCACTATTATTTTCATAGCAATTTTAATTATAATAGTCAAGATCTGGAAATAGCCCAAGTGCCCATCAGCAGGTGAATGAATAAAAGAGCTATGGCACATTTATACACGGCAGCTATACAAAAGAAGGAAATATCACCCTTTGAGACAGCATGGAAGGACCTGGAGAGTATCATGCTAAGTGAAATAAGCCAGTCAGAGAAAGACAAATATCACAAAATCTCACTTATGTGTGGAATCTAATGAACAAAATAAACTGAAGAACAAAATAGATCCAAAGACATGGATGCCTGGAACAGAATGGCAGAAGGGAGGTTGGGGAGAACTGGGGAAAGGAAGGTGAAGGGATTAGATAAAGAAAACGAATGCACAGTCATGGACACAGACAATAGAGTGTGAGGGACAAGATAATGGGTGGGGCAGGGAGGGGGAATGGAGGCATGGTGAAGGTAGGCAAAGGGAGGACATGGGGGACCTCTGCAATAGTGTTAACAAGATAAAATTTAAATTAAAATGTTTTAAAAGAAGAAGCAAGAGAAAAGGAAACTACAGAAGGAAGAGAGGAGCCCTTAAAAAATTATTCCAGAAGAAGGCATTGTTATCACAGTATATGACTTCTCCTGTGTTATTGCCCCTGAAAACCTTCAAATGGAACAAGACATGAATATGAAAGTGACCTAAACCTCTGTAGGCGTAGGCTAATGTGTGTGTTTGTGTTTTGGTTTATTATTGTAGTCTTCCCCTGAGGACATGTTCATTGATTTTTAGAAAGGGGGGAGAGAGACAGAGGGATGGCAAGAGAGAAACATTGATCATATGTCATTGTTTTTAACAAAAACATTTAAAAAGTAAAATTTTTTAAATTAAATTAGAAAAATCCTTATAGAATAAGGATATAAACAGAGAAAATATTTTTTACAGCCATATAATGTGTTTAAGCTAAGTGATATTACAAGAGTCAGCATTTTATAATTTTTAAATATTTAAATAAAAGTTATAGTAAGTTTATTTATTATTAAAGAAAATACTTTTATAAATTTGGCATAGCCTAAGTGCACATCCTACCTAATAAAAGAGTAATGTGCAAATTGACCATACCTCAGCTATACTCACAAGCCACGCCCACCAGCCAATCAGGAGCAAATATGCAAATTGACCCCCCAAACAATATGGCTGAGGCCACAGAGAGCAGGAGGGAGGCTTGGGTTTCCCCAGCAATGGAGGAAGCCAAGTTTTCCACACACCCTGGCAGGCCCAGGCCTCTATTCAATACTATAAAGCTTCACTTATGGAATTCCCAACAAAAATGGCGGCAGCCACAGAGCTGAAGAGAGGAGGAGGCTAAGGTTGTCCCTGGCAATGGAGGAAGCTAAGCTTTCCGCAGCCCTGGCCTGCCATGACCTCTGCTTAAGGCTACAAAGTTTCAATTATAGAGGATAAATGAATCCCAACAGAAATGGTTATGACCAAGGAGCGAGCAGGAGGCTTGGATCCACTCCAGGCTACCAAGTTTCAATTGTGGAAGATAAATAAATCCCAGACACCAGGGCCTTGCTTGGGTGGCTGGGGGGCATGGCAGGCCTGCAAACCATCACAGGCCCTCACCCAGGCAGCCTCATGCCCCAAGGAAACCCCCACCCTGATCCGGGACACCCTTCAGGACAAACCAGCTAGTCCCCACCCATGCACCAGGCCTCTATCCTATCTAATAAAAGAGTAATATGCAAATTGACCATCATTCCAACACACGAGATGGCTGGCCCCATGTAGTGAAAGATCCTGCCCCCATGTGGACACAAGGTGGCCACCACAAGATGGACAGCAGGGGAGAGCAGTTGGGAGGGACCAGGCCTGCAAGGGAGGGCAGTTGGGGGCAATTAAGCCTGCAGGGAGGGCAGTTAGGGATGACCAGGCTGGCAGAGGAGGAAAGTTGGGGGCAACCAGGCCTGCAGGAAGGGCATTTTCAGGGGACCCAGGCCTGCAGGGAGAGCAGTTGGTGGAGACCAGGCCTGCAGGGGAGAGCAGTTAGGGGCAAACAGGCTGGCAGGGAGGAGTTAGGCACCAATCAGGCTGGCAGGGAAGTGGTTAGGGGGTGATCAGGCTGGCCGGCAGAAACGGTTAGGGGAAATCAGGAAGGCAGGCAGGTGAGCAGTTTGGAGCCAGCAGTCCTGGATTGTGAGACAGGCAGTCAAATATCCCTCGAGGGGTCCCAGATTGGAGAGGGTGCAGGCTGGGCGGAGGGACCCCTCATTTCCCCCAATGTACGAACTTTGTTCACCGGGCCTCTAGTCATTTATAAAGTCTAAAGAAGTGTACAGTGATATGCTGGGCCTTTACACTTACTCATCACTGACTCACTGACTCACCCAAAACAACTAGTCCTCCAAGCCCCATTTAATATAGGGCGGACCATTATGTTACAACTGCCCGCAGCATTCATGCAGCATGCTCACAGGTTTGTATCCTAGGAGCAATAGACTCCAGCATATAATAGGCTGTCCCATCTAGGTCTGTGATGTTCACACAATGACCAAATTGCTTCATGACACATTGCTCAGGATATATACATCCCTGTCAATAAGTGATGCATAACTTTATAATAATATTGTACTGTAATGATGAATTGTGATAAATATTGCTACATCATCCATCATTACAATTCATAAATGTATCAAAGTAACATGCTTATATCTTATATAATGTTACATGTCAAATGTATTCCCTAAAAAAATCACTTCACACACACTTGGATGACTGTAATAAAAAATGGAAAGTATTAAAGGTTCCATGAGGATATGAAGAAATTGTTACTCTCATTTATTTCTGGTACGAATATAAAAGGTTGCATCTGCTATGGAAAAATTCGGTGGTTCCTCAAAAACCAAGCATATAATTACCATATGACTCAGGAACTCTACTCCTGAGTATAAAACCCCAAACTCTAAACAAGTATTTAAATAAGAGTTTTAAGGATATTCTGCATGGCCTATAATAATGGTTAGATATGTCATAAATACCTTTATTTTGCTTACTTTATTTAATTACTAAGATTCTTCTCACAAAGGCTCAACCTTTGACATTTATTATTATTAAGTAATAATAATATTTATTAGTAAGGTGATCTGTTAAGACTGGTGAAAAGTAGAGAAAATTATTGGCAGGCAAACTTTTATAATAACTATAAATATCAGGGAAGATCAAATAAGAAAAATAGAGTATTAAGACAATTACTACCTATGTTCCATACTTCTCAAATCTAACTTAAAATGCACTTTGAATCTGTATTTATTAACATTTGGTGTCATCTTAGACTTTGCATCACTTTTTAAAGTAAGGCTGTCTCTTTTATTATCCTCAGTTACTAAGAACAGTGTCTATAGTTTTGGAGAGCATGGGATTGCAAAGTTTTTGATTTCATTGGCTGTCCTGGGCTTATTTTATCTCCTCTTGCTTTTTTGTCTGGAGACTACATCCTGGAGATTGGAAAACTTTCTCTTTCAAAAAATTGTGTCTAATGTGTACAACATATTCATGAAAGGCAAGAAGGTGAGTAACATAGATTTTTGATACAACTCAAAGAAGGCACAATGTTAGGCAGAAAGTATTAATTTGCATTTTTCTATCTCTATTACTTGATGAAAGTATCATTTAATTATACTGGTACTAACTGGTACTAATTGGAATTACAACTCTTTCATCTTAGTTTCTATCTTAGGCTCTCAGCTTTGAATCCTCTGCCAACCCGGGAATAATTCATTTATGTGGACTGACATGATAGAAAGCACATGGATGTGTTTGGCTGCAGCTATGAACTAACTTTAAAACCATGTGGGGTTAGAGGACATCATAACCCCTACTTGTCAACTTATTAATTATTGCTATAAATAGCACTCACAATTTAACATAATCCCAGAGTTTTATCTAGAATTTATATATATATATTAACATCTTTAATCTCCTCTTTTCCACTGCCATATATATATAATGGTCCATTGTTCTGTAATTTAATCCCCACTGTTTTATATGAGAATTTCTGTTGAGACAGAAAACCACTACATCTGTCTCTTTGAAACTTCTCTTCATTCATCCCAATTCTCTGTCAGGGTGGCTCTAGATTTGGGCCATAACACCTCTGAGTCAGCATATCTCTAATATTTCAGAGGGAAGATATTTTGAGACCATAATGGCCTTTGCTACCAATTGGAGTTGTGACTAGTATAATTAGCATTCCACCTGCATTTCAGTTGCCTGTTATGTGTTGCTAACTAATGACTAGAACTATATAACAAGTCAAAAGTGCTATTTCTACCTACTTTTACACCAAAGCTCATCAGATCTTACTACTGTAAACAAGATACCTGATCTAAGATATGCCAACAAGAATAAACTTAAGGTTTTTAGCAACATGAAAAAGAAATGATTTATTTCCTGGTGCCTAGAATTAAACATGTGAATGTTGCCTTGAGACTTTTCCTGCCCTGACTTTCCTAAGCTTGAACAGTAGCCCCTGAACCATGTCACACTTGAGAAGTAAATGTGATAAAAAGAAATATAATGAGTATGGAGGGAGATTTCTTGTAAAAGTCTAAGAATATTTGGCTTCTAAATTCTTTGCCTTTTTATCACTACTCCTGTAGGCAGAAGAAAACATGGCTAAGCAAATAAGTGATATTTATATTAGGCCAAGGCCTCAATCTTCATATAATTATCCAATAAACTAGTCCGGTTAACCATGGTATCCTTATATCAAAGTAAACTGAATTTCCTAAGCCAAAGGTTCAATCTCATTTTTTTAATATTCCAAAATAAGAAAAAGTCGCCCCTGTCAATAAGTACAAAATAGTTCATGAACTATAAAAAGTGAAAATCTTACATCTTCACTGACAGATGTTTCTTTCTTCTCTGAGAGCACATCACATCACTGCCCTTCAGACTCCACTGTCTCTGTGACACGGAGCCCAGATTTCATGAGGAGCTGGCTGTTCATCTTGTTTCTCTCTCATCAATGTTTCTGACTCTCTATCCCTCTCCCTTCCTCTCTGTAAAAAATCAATAAAATATATTTTTTAAAAACTGATAAACCTCCAGCCAGAATGACCATAAATTAAAAATAGGTAACACATACTAACCAATGTAAAGGCAACATGAAAGTGCATAGTTTAAAACCTCCAAAAAAGAAAACACCACGCCAGGACAATTTCACTGATAAAATCTACCAAAAATATTAAAGAAATAGCATCAATTCTTATAAAATACACCATAGGCAATAATTATACATGGTGCCAGGTGGGTACTGGAAATATCAAGATAATGCTTTGTAACGTATAAAATTGGTTAACCACTTTCCTGTACCCCTAAAACTAATAGAAAATAATAATGAATGTAAACTGTAATTGAAAAATAAAATTTAAAAAAACAAATAGCATCAATTCTACACAATTTAGTCCAGAATATAGAAGAAGTAGGAGCATTTCCAATTCTATTTATGAAACTATTATTACACTTGATACCAAAATTTTTAAAAAGTATGAGAAATCAGTATCACTTGTGAACACAGAAACACAAATTCTCGATAAAATATTCACAGATAGAAACCAGGAATATGTAGAAAGAATAATACACCATGAACAAGTAGGGTTTATTTCACAAATGTAACAAAGCTAGTTTAATATTTGAAAACTAATTAATTAATGTCAAGAAAAACCACATGTTTATATCCACATTTCATACTCATATACACACAAAGTGTCAGAAACTAGGGAAAGAAAAGAGCTACCCATGGCATCTGCTTACATGTATATAAAGCCTACAGCAAACACAATGGCGAAAACAGAGCAAGAATGTTCACTTACCACTCTTATACAACCAGTTTTAAAATTGGAAAAAGCAGTCTTCTCCTTCTTTTAATTATCATGTTTAATGAGCTGATTATATTATCCAGCTCCACTCCTTTAATCAATGAGTGGAGCTGGACACTTGATGTAAAAATAGACAATTCAAACTTTTGTTCAAGCACTATGAATTACTAACCACAGTGTTACTAGACTGGCAAGCATGTGGGTGCTTGACTTCATGTAGGAAAGATTTCACACCGGGAGTCCAGCTGGGTCAGAGTGTTGTTTACTAAAGCTGGAGTCAGTGAAGCAAAGGAAGGAATTGGGTAGAAGCAGCAGGAGAGCATCCAGGCAGCTCTGTTTCAGCTCTCTAGAAACTTTAGAGGAAAGACGTGAACCGGGGCTGTCAGCGCACTGGGAATGAAGCCACAGGGATGGGAGTGAGCCTGGGAAGGGCTGCTTTGGCTCACTGGGATGTCGGAGAAAAGGGGGCGCCTTGGAGTTGGGCCAGAGTGAGCTGGGTTGAGTTGCCACTGCCCTGGTTGTGAGTCTCACGGGAGCCCTTAGAAAAAGCAGGTTCATGTCTGAGAAAGGGCACGATCATGTTCTAGAGTAAGTCTTTGTCCTGAGGACTTATCCTGTGGGCTTTTTATCCTTTTTTCTTCAGGTGAAAATCTTAGGGTAGGGTTTCAGCAGAATGTTTATCAGCTTTCCAGGTGCATTTTTAATATGCTGATGCATCAAAATGAGTGTAGATGGGAGTTTTGCATTATTGTTTGGTCTATTTTACTATTATCTTAGGTCTGTGTGGCTTTAGTGGGGATTTTGTTATTTGTTACCCAACTTCATCTGTCCCTGGATTTAGCTGGCACACATGTCGTTAATAGTGGCTTTGTCCTCTATTATCCCAGGACAGGTTGATTTAGGCCAGTGGTAGGCAAACTGCAGCTCGCAAGCCACATGCGGCTCTTTGGACCCTTGAGTTTTTAGCAAAGGCCAGCTTAGGAGTGCCCTAATTAAATTAATAACAATGTACCCACCTATATAGGTTAAGTTTTTTTAAATTGGCTCTCAAAAGACATTTCAGTTGTTGTACTGTTGATATTTGGCTTTGTTGACTAATGAGTTTGCTGGCCACTGATTGAGACTATGCATTCTCTGGTTATAAACCATTTGCTCTCCAGTGTCCTTGGTGAGGAAGATAAGATCTTGCAATTCACAGACTGGCTGCAAGTTGCCCACACTGTTTAACTTTATTTTCTTGTCTCACTTTCCCCGGAATTTTTCTAACTTCTTTATATTCTGCTACTATAAGACTTGCCGAATTATTTCATTCTTGCATCTTTTACTAAGTTCCCATTGCTAATGGTGGCCTTTCTTCTTATCCCTACACTGTGATCACTCTCTTCATAGTTCTTCGTATTCAATTCAGCCTTCCCTCAAAAAGAAAGAGGCCATTTTCTCCTCTCTTGGTTCCGTGATCTCATGAACATATTTTAGTTGTAACAAATGGTACTAGACAATAACAGTATTGATGTGGCTTTTGTTTTTCATGATGTGTCCATTTTACTGGCAAGAACATGCTGCTTCCTCTCAGTGGTAGAAAAACTAGTCCGTTCTATAGTTTCCAAAAGTAAGAAAATCAAGAATAAATTTGTTCATAAGAATTTAGGATATTGGTAGGAAGGCTATTGAAAACTAATCCAATATTTTCTGGCATCTTTGCAATTACTCCTCAGGTCAGCTTTCAAAATGCCACTCAGTTTATATATGGTCTCTAAAATGTATTCACATCTGCTGTCCTTGTTTTGAAAATATAGGCTATAGTGTCCATGCATGTAGTCAACGAGTATATGGATGAAAATGTAGAAAATGAAAGGAAGAAAATCTTGGCACAGCCTTCTAAATTG
This sequence comes from Antrozous pallidus, assembly GCA_027563665.1. Lineage (NCBI taxonomy): Eukaryota > Metazoa > Chordata > Mammalia > Chiroptera > Vespertilionidae > Antrozous > Antrozous pallidus. Next base: position 119,155,468 of record CM050512.1, on the reverse strand, counting down.
AAGAAGAGCCCACTGATTCTCAAAGAACTGGTGAAGGTAAAGTCATTCAGTGACAGTATTTCCCTGAGCTTTGTCCCTGCCAAGAACGTATTGGACTATTTCATTGGGCTGCTGTGCAGTCTATCCATATCCTGGTAAAACAGATGGCTAAAAGGGAAAGTGCTCCTGAGAAACGGTCCACAGGTAGTGGTTATAATTGTGAGTAACCCACAATCAGTACTTTAGTACATTGTGATTTTTTTAATGTTTTCAGACTTATTATAGGTGTCCAGTTGTAAAGGCTGTAAGAAATGTCTCCCTTGTCGTAAAAAAATCTGAATGCTTTGGATTATTTGGATTAAATGGAGCTGGAAAAAGCACTATATTGAAAATGTCAACTGGAGATGAGACTATAACCTCTGGAGTTGTATTAATTGATGGCAATAGCCTCATTGAAAATATCAGAAAGGTAAGTGTGTTCCTAATCACTGAATTTTGCCCCAAAGGAGGAGGTAATCAGGCAGGTTGTGGGAGAAATGGAAGGGAAGCTGAAAAAATTCAGATATATATGATGAAAGATAGATAAATGCTAGATAGATAATATATACATAGATGATAGCTAGGATAGAGATAGATAGAAATAGAAATACAGCTCCTAGTGTTATGACCAGAGTTCAAGATCCCCAGAGACCACCAGGGAGCCGTCCGATGCAAAAGCAAAAGAGTCTTTATTGGAGCCCGGGCCCGGCTCCCACAGCCCCCTTACCGGCACAGCGGCGGGACCAGAGAGAGAGAGCTGGGGGAGACAAAGGTTATAAGGACTGGTCATTTGGTGGGCCTAGGAGAGTGGCGTGAGTTACAGAGATTGGTCACTTTGGTCAGGGTTTCATATTCTGAGATCAGAGCCGTCCCCTACTGTCCCCTGAATGGTCAGCAGCGATGCAGGGGGAGCGCCTTTGTGATGTGACCTTATCAGGGCCTAAGCCGCTCCCGGAACCTCATTGGTCCACTCGGGCAGTGGTTGGGGGAGTTAGGACATTCCTGGTGCTCCTGTGGTCACTCCCTTCAGGGAGGAGGGGGTCAGGCTGACCAGCTCCGCAAGATGGGGGACAGCCAGTTCTGCTTTGTCCTTTCACTAGTGTAATGGAAACTAAAGAGAAAATAAACAAATGGGACTGCATCAAAATAAAAAGCTTCTGTACAGCAAAAGAAACCGTCAACAAAACCACAAGAAAGCCCATGGCATGGGAGAACATATTTCTCCATGTTATCAGTGATCTTCAACATTTACAGGGAACTCATACAGTTTAACGAAAGGAAGATAAACAACCCAATCAAAATGGGCTGCAGATCCAAATAGACACTTTTCGTAGGAGGACATAAGGAAGGAAAAGAGACATGAAAATATGCTCAAAGTCACTAATCATCTGAGAGATGCAAATCAAAATGACAATGAGGTACCATCTCACACCTGTCAGAATGGCTATCATCAACAAATCAACAAATGACAAGTGCTGGTGAGGATGTGGAGAAAAAGGAACCCTCATGCACTGTTGGTGGGAATGCAGACTGGTGCAGCCTCTGTGGAGAACAGTATGGAGTTTCCTCAAAAACTAAAAATGGAACTCCCATTCGATCCAGTGATCTCATTTTTAGGAATATATCCCAAGAAACTAGAAACACGAATCAGAAAGGATATATGCACTCCTATGTTCATAGCAGCACAATTTACCATAGCTAAAATTTGAAAACAGCCTAAGTGCCCATCAGCAGATGAGTGGATTCCATCTACACAATGGAATACTACGCTGTGGCAAAAAAAAAAAAAAAAAAAAAAGGAGTTATTACCATTTGCAACAGCATGGATGGAACTGGAGAGCATTATGCTAAGCGGAACAAGCCAGTCAGAGGAAGATAAATATCACATGATCTCACTCATTTGTGGACTGTAATGAACAACATAAACTGATGAACAAAAACAGATCCAGAGAAGCATCGATCAGACCATCCAACCTCAGAGGAAAGATAAACGAAGATGGGGACAGGGAAGAGATTAACCAAAGGACTTGTAGACATTCATATAAGCCTGACCAATGGACACAGACACGGGGGGAAGCAGGGGAGGGCATGTGTAGGGGTGGGGAGCAATAAGGGGTATAAGGACACATATGTAATACCTTAATCAATAAAGAAAAAAAAGACATAGCTAAAAACGTTAGGTGTCCAAAAATATGAACTCTAAATATATAAAATGGAGTGGGGATTCAAAGAAACACAAATTTATGATTATAGTAGTAACTTATAAGCATGCTTCTCTCAATTTTATGAATCTTTTCAAAGAAACTGACCTTGATTGCATTAATTTTTTGAATAGATTTTGTTCTCTATTACATTTAATTCTCCTCTAATTTTTATATTTCTTTTCTTCTGCTGACTTTGGGCTGCTTTTGTTCTTCTTTATCTAGTTTAAGATGTAATATTAGGTTGTTTACTTGATATTTTTCCTTGTTTCTTAAGTAGCCATGAAATGATATAAACTTCCCTCAAATTACTAGGAGTGCTGCATCCTAGTGCTGTATTATCATTCTCATTTGTTTCAATGCAATATACAGATGATGTGTCATAAAATTGTACATTTTAAACCTATGCAATTTTTAATCTATGTCACCTCAATAAATTAAAGTTTTAAAAATTGAAATAAAAGTTAAAAATAAAAAATTATTCTCTCTCACTGTGATAGAAAATGGACTTTAAAAATCATTACTGTTGAAATGTATGAGTTCTTTATATATTTTGGGTACACCTTTGTGAGAGCTATTTTTGAAAATATCTTCCCCCTTTCCGTTGGCTGCCTTTGTGTTTTGCTGGCAATTTCTTGTGATGTGCAGAAGTTTTTTGGTTTGATATAGTCCCATTCATTTCCTTTTGCCTTTACTTCCTTGACTTTGGGACTGTTCTCTAACACCAAGGTCCAAAAATTTAGTACCTATGTTTTCTTCCATGTAATTTATTGTTTGAGTCCTTACATCTAGGTGTTTGATATATTTTGAATTCACTTTTGTACATGGATAAACTGTAGTCTAGTTTTGTTCTTTTGCATGTGGCTTTCCAATTTTCGCAGCACCATTTATTGAAGAGACTTTCTTTTTTCCATTTAATGTTTTGGCTCCTTTTTCAAAAATTTGTCCATTGCGGTATTATTCACAGTGGCCAAGACATAGAGACAAAGTGTTTTCAATGAATGATTAAGAAAAGAACATGTGGTATATTATTACAATGGAATACTACTCACCCATAAGAAAAGGTGAAATATTGCCATTTGCAACAATATGAATGGACCTTGAAAATATTATGCTAAGTGAAATTAGTCAGAAAAAGCTAAGAACTATATGATCTCACTCGTATATGGGATATAAAACTGAAACTCATAGACACAGACAACAGTTATGTGCTTATCAGAGGGGGCCAAATATATGGTGATGGAAGATGACTTGACTTTGGATGGTGGGCACACAATGCAATATACAGATGATGTATCATATAAATGGACACTTGAAACCTATATCATCTTATAAACCAATGTCACCCCAATAAATTTAATTTTAAAATTAAAATTAAGAAGTATTAGTGCTATATATTTGAATAAAACAATTAACAGACTGAATTAAAGAAATATATAAAGATATATCAATAAAGACTGATAACTGCTTTTTCATACACACAAGAAATATTTATTTAGAAATGATCATTTGTTGGATTAAATTAAGGCTCAAAAAATTTCATAGATATAAATGGATATTTATAAAATATACCATTAAAACAATGTACACCTCTGTAAATACTAAAATAAAATAAAAATAGAATAAAACCGTACCAATACTAAATATGAACAGGTTTAAGTTATCTGTTATTTTTTTAACAGGAGAAATTCAGACTTTAACATGTGCACATGTGAAATGCACAGAGGCATGAAGCTTCCAAAGGCAGTGAGGCCACGCTGAGTAGATGAGTCACTTTTGGACACATGTAGCTGAGGAAAAGTGGAACAGACATGGTGGGAAAATTCTTTACTAAATGACTCAGAAAAAGTAGGGAATGGGTGTGTTGAGCTAACAAGCACCTGCTTGAAGCCCTCTTGTTTACCATATTTAATTCAAATTAAAGCAGCATTCCAAGATCTCTTTCCTGAAGCAGGTTTTTCTGTCTGAATATCTCGGGCAGGAAAGGAAGGAGGGTCAAAGACTCCTTTTGAGTCTTAGTAAACACCTTACAATCAATATCCTAATAGGGCCACTTCAGGGTGGCAGAATTGTGTGGGGTTTATTATTTTTTTACTTATTGGGTAGCATCTATACTAATAAAAGGGTAATATGCTAATTACACCAGGCATCTTCCAGAGATCCTTCCAGACAGGGGCCAAGGCAGAGGCGGTTAGGGGCAATCAGACCTGCGGGGGGCAGGGGAGACACTTAGGGGATGACCAGCGGCGGGGGGGGGGGCGGGGGGGCGGGCGCAGTTAGAGGGCAATCAGGCTGGCGGGGGGGAGGCAATTGGGGGGCAGTCAGGACAGTTGGGGGAGGCATGTAGGAGGTGATCAGACCAGCAGAGGGGAGCACTTAGGGGGTGATCAGGCTGGTAGGGAGGGCAGTTAGGAGTGATCAGGCCGACAAGAAGAAATGGTTAGGGGTAACCAAGCCAGCAGGCAGAGGTGGTTAGGGGTTATCAGGCTGTCAGGGGAGCAGTTAGGAGCATCAGACCAGCAGGCAGAGGTAGTTAGGTATTATCAGGCAGGCAGGCAGGCAAGCAGTTAGGAGCAGCGGTCCCAGATTGTGAGAGGGCTGTCTGACTGCCAGTTGGGCCTAAACCGGCAGTCAGACATCCCCCGAGGGATCCTGGATTGGAGAGGGTGCAGGCCAGGCTGAGGGACCCCCTACCCTCCCCCATGCACGAATTTCATGCACTGGGCCTCTAGTTGGGTAAAAAGACTAGGTAGATTTAATGTGTACAACTCTATGGTACATCATCATATATTGCATTGTGTGTCAGTCTAGTGGCAAAAAGAATGACCTCTGGGACAAAGGTAGTAGAATTTTTGTCCCTTCAGTCCAACTTTTAAAACTTTAAACAATTGACTTTCACATTCAAGAAGAATGTTCCACATTTTATTGATCCAATCATTTAATCTTGAAAATAACTCAATTCAGTTAAATTGTTGAGTCTCATTTCAGGCAATGATAATGCAGATGGACTCCAAGAGTGAGGCCTCTATTGTACAAGCAAACAATCAGTGTTCAATAAGGGTATGTCCATAAAAACAGACTGATGATCAGACCAAATTATAAACCAGTTTCTGAGTCTGTAAGGCTGACAGCTGAGAATTTTCTAGAGGTGAGGTTGAAAGCTTCTTTTGCTGCAATGAAGGCAGGCAGTGACAATCAGATTGTTCTGTTTTGCAATTTGACTGTTGATGATGTCATCAAGTGCTCAGAAAAATTCTGCATGGCTTACACAGCATCCATCACTGAGATTTTATGAACATGAGCTGTTGGTGGTGATTTCTCAAGTTTATGTTATGTCCTTTAGCTGCAATTTGTATGCAAGACTCAAAACAAAAATTTTAGTCCTCAATAACTCCAAGTCAAAGGATGAAAAAAAATGAAATATGTTCAAAGGAGTATAGCAAAATATTTATAAAATTAAAAAATTCAGAGTCTTGCCGAGACCGGTTTGGCTCAGTGGATAGAGCGTTGCACTGTGGACTGAAGGGTCCCGGGTTCGATTCTGGCAAGGGCATGTACCTTAGCTGTGGGCACATCCCCAGTAGGGGGCGTGCAAGAGGCAGCTGATCGATGTTTCTCTCTCATCGATGTTTCTGACTTTCTATCCCTCTCCCTTTCGCTCTGTAAAAAATCAATAAAATATATATTTTTTAAAAATTCAGAGTCTTAACCAGTTTATAGGTGAAAAATAAAACTAAAAACTAACTGAACTAGAATCTAATATCTTACAATTGTGTATTATAGAGTCTCTGGGAACAAAATTTATCTCCTTAAAATCACCCTCATTTTTCTCAGAGAGTAAAATTAAGACTATTTACTGCATAAATCTAGTTTCAATGAATTTTGATAGATTATCTGTATAAATACAAGAATGGTAATTGATTATATAGGCAATTTTAAATCTGCTGTGCTGAAATTTGATAAGGAGTCTCCAGATAGAACATTAATTAGCCTCTCAGTGCTAAGAAGCCAAGATACATATTTTCAAGACTTTGCCTATATATTTGGGTGAATTCCTCATGTTCAAGGTCCCCCATAATGTCTTAAGGTTCTTTCTTTGCCATATCCCAAGAAAGCAACCTTAGTTCCTTACCTAAAAATATTCTTGTAAATCATATAAACAAGACACCAAGCTATATTACCAAGGAGCTTTATTCAGCTACTGAAGTCAATCTTAATTCCTAAAAGCTTTCAAGTCTATGCAAATCGCTTTCAAACATGATATCCCAGTCAAAGTTTTGGTAATAAAAATTAGTTTCTAATTGTGCCCTCTTATAAAGAGTACAGATTATTATTGTATTTGTAAAAACAACCATATTGACAAGAAAACAATACTCATTAAGAGTTTTAAAACTCGGCAGAGATCAAATAGGGAGAAAAATATAAATGCTTCAATATGGCATACAAAGGTATACTAGTAATTTATCAAACTGCTCTGAGAAAAAAATAAATTTTCTTATATTAAAAATAAACAAGATTTTAAAATCAGCAATACTTCAAACAAAAGTTATAAAAATTATAATCATGATCATTTTATTGTGATTGTTTAATTAATTACTGTTTATCCTGATAATTTGCTATTACTTCCATAAATCCAGTTATTTCTTAGATTCCTATAAATTTTTATCCAGTATGATTTTATTTTTCTAAATAAATCGTTATTTCTCAGATTATTACAGTTCCTCCTTTTTTCTCCATAGATCCCCTCCAACCAGTTTCCACCCCACTCTCTGTCCTTACCACCCCACCACACTGTCCTCATCCACAGGTGTACCATTTTTGCCCAGTCTCTTCCCACGCCCCCAAGCCTCTCCCCCCACTGAGAATTGTCAGTGAACTCCCTTTCAATGCCCCTGATTCTATTATATTCACCAATTTATTCTGTTCATCAGCTTTTTTATACACTTGGTTTTTAGATTCACTTGTTGATATGTATTTGTTGTTCATAATTTTTATCTTTACCTTTTTCTTCTTCTTCCTCTTCTTAATAAATATCTTTCAGCATTTCTTATAATACTGGTTTGGAAGTGATGAACTCCTTTAGCTTTTCCTTATCTGTGAAACTCTTTATCTGACCTTCAATTCTTAATGATAGTTTTGCTGGGTAGAATCATCTTGGTTGTAGGTTCTTGCTATTCATCACTTTGAATATTTCCACTCCTGTCTGGCCTGCATAGTTTCTGTTGAGAAATCAGCTGACAATTGTATGGGTACTCCCTTGTAGGTAACTAACTGTTTTTCTCTTGCTGCTTTTAAGATTTTCTCTTTGTCTTTTGCTCTTGGCATTTTAATTATGATGTGTCTTTGTGTGATCCTCTTTGGATTCCTTTTGTTTGGTGTTCTCTGTGCTTCCTGGGCTTTTAAATCTATTTCTTTCAATAGGTAGGGGAAGTTTTCTGTCATTATTTCTTCAAATAGGTTTTCAATATCTTGCTCACTCTCTTCTGGAATCCCCATAATTCGGATGTTGGTATGCTTGAAGTTGTCCCAGAGGCTCCTTACACTATCTTCATATTTTGGGATTCATTTTTCTTTTTGCTTTTCCAGTTATGTGTTTTTTGCTTCTTTGTATTTCAAATCTTTGACTTGATTCTTGCAATCCTCTAGTCCACTGTTGGACCTCTGTATATTATTGTTTATTTCAGTCAGTGTATGCTTAATTTCTAGTTGGTCCTTTTTCATATCCTCAGGGTCTTGCTAAATTTATTGGCAGTTTCTAGAAGATACTTGAAAAACCTTATAACCGTGGTTTGAACTCTATATCCAGTAGTTTGCTTCCCTCCATTTCTGTCATTTGTGACCTATTTCTTTGTCTCTGCATTTTGGCTGCTTCCCAGTGTTGATAGAGTGGCTTTGTGAGCTAGGTATCCTATAGGGCCCAGTGGCTCAGCCTCCCCAATAACCTGAGGTGGACACTGTTGGTGCACCTCTTTGTGGGCTGTGTGCACAGTCTTGTTATAGTTAAGCCTTTATTGTTGTTGGTATCACTGGAAGGAATTGACCTCCAGGTCAAATGGCTGTGAGGATCAGCTGTGTCTATGATGGGAGAACTTCTGTGCAGAAGACACCCTTATGGGGCAAGACTTGCTTCAATGGGGCTTTGGTGCTCACTGAGTCAGCCCCCTGAGTGTGTCCCTTATGGATCGGAGTGGTTGTAATCTGGATGTTCCCACTCTGACCCCTGGGTACACTGGCTCTTGGATCTCCAAGGAGATACAAATTTAGCCTCTGCCTGAAGCCAGCCAGCAGGAGATATGGAGAAACCTGCAGAATCCTCTTCTTTGTTTGGGGTTTGGAGGTGCCAAGATGAGGCCGAGCTGTGAAGCAATGCAAGCTGCTGTGGGGCATTGGGCCTTCTTTTGGAAGTTGTGGGACTCTCTGATCCAGCTGCAGTTTGTTAGGTAATTTTAGATTGCAAAGGGCCAGACTATTTATATGCAAAAGCCTTTGTGCACAGCTTGGGTGGGTGGGGTCTCAGGGAATCAACAGGGCAAAGCAAACAGCTATGGCTGATCCTCAGCCCTACCCTAAGAGGCCCCCGGGTCTCAGTATCCTTTCATAATTGCTGCAAGCACCTCTGAGAGAAAGCCACCCTCGAGTTCCACCTGATGCCAGAGAGTCCAGTTTCTCTCCATATGAGTCTGGGTCCCCAGAGGCTTATCCAGAACTGGAGTTCTGAGTAGTTGAGAGCTTGTGTCTCCCTACCAATTGAAAAAGACAACTGCGTCCTCAGCTGGCAGCCCTTTCCGCATGCACATCTCTGTACCTCTGCACTTTACTTCTGCACCTCCTCTGAGTCTCAGTGTGCTTTTCTCTTTCCTTCTTGTTGTATAATTTCAACTCAGCCAGCCTTCCTGTGGTTCTGGATAATGCTCGTTTTGCCTTTTAGTTGTAGTTTTGAAGAGGTTGTGCAAGTTCAGGGGATCATCCAAATTATGGGGATTCCAGAAGAAGAGAGAGAGCAAGATATTGAAAATCTATTTGAAGAAATAATGACTGAAAACTTCCCCTACCTGGTGGAAGAAATAGACTTACAAGTCCAGGAAGTGCACAGAACCCCAAACAGAAGGAATCCAAAGAGGACCACACCAAGATGCATCATAATTAAAATGCCACGAGCAAAAGACAAAAGAGGGAATCTTAAAAGCAGCAAGAGAAAAACAGTTAGTTACCTACAAGGGAGCACCCATACGATTGTCAGCAGATTTCTCAACAGAAACTATGTAGGCCAGATGGGAGTGGCAAGAAATATTCAAAGTTATGAACAGCAAGAACCTAAAACCAAGATTACTCTACCCAGAGAAGCTATCATTAAGAATTGAAGGTCAGATAAAGAGTTTCACAGATAAGAAAAAGTTAAAGGAATTCATCACCACCAAACCAGTATTATATGAAAAACTGAAAGATATTCTTTAAGAAGAGAAAGGAGAAGAAAAAGGTAAAGATAAAAATTATGAACAATAAATAAGTATCTATCAACAAGTGAATCTAAAAAATCAAGTGAATAAAAAATCTGATGAACATAATAAACTGGTAAATATAATAGGGGCATTGAAAGGGAGTGCACTGACAATTCTTGGGGGACAAAAGGGTTTGGGGAATGCAGGAAGAAACTAGACAAAAATGGTACACCTATGGATGAGGACAGTGAGGTGTGGGCATAAGGACAGAGGATGGGGTGGAAACCGGGTTGAGGGGAACTATTGGGGGAAAAAAGAGGAACAATTTTAATAATCTGAACAATAAAGATTTATTAATTTATTTTCCATCACTATTTATCTCCATAACAATAATCTTTATTGTTAAAATTATTATAGTTCATATCCCCTATGTCCATTGCAGCATTAGTTACAATAGCCAAGATCTGGATAGATCCCAAGTGCCTATCAGCAGATGAGTGAGAAAAAAGGGGGGCTGTGGTACATTTACATGATGGAACACGTCCCTGTCATAAAAAGAAGGAAATTTTATTCTTTCCAACATTATGGAAGAACCTAGAGAACATGACACTAAATTAAATAAGCCAGTCAGAGAATGACAAGTACCATATGCTTTCACTCATGTGAAATTTAATGAACAAAATAGAGACAGACTCATAGAGAACACACGGCATCTCTGTTGGATAGGAGGGGTAGAGGGATTAAGCAAAATAGAAAAAGAGAGAACTCATGGACTACAGTGTGATGATTGGCTTGGTGGGGGGGGGGGTGGAGGTAGTAGAGGGCATAAAGGGGATACATAGTGATGGATAAGTTAATTTTTTTAATCTCAGACATTTTTTCATAGCAATATACTTTGTAATATATCTATTAGAGTAAGGGACACAAAAGAAAAAATAAACAAGTGGGATTACATCAAACTAAAGAGTTTGGCAGAGCAAAGGAATTTAAAAAAAGAAGAGCGTCCTCCATACGCCGAAAGACTGTGGTTTCAATTCCTGATCTCAGTACATCCCTAGGTTGCAGGCTTGATTCCCAGTCAGGTTGCACACAGGAGGCAACTTCTCAGTTATAAGAATGCTCAATTAACTTAAAGGTAGAGTTGATAAACTTAGTAAAAACTTTCATAAAAAATGGATCGAAAAACTTTAAAAAGAACCAGTCAGAAATACAGAATACATTCAATGAAATAAGAATACATTGTAGGGGATCAACAGTGGAGTAGATGAAGCAAAGGATCAAATCAGATATTTGGAAGATAAGAAACCAGAATCAGAAAACAATCAAAACAGTAAAAAGAAAAAATAGAATATGAGGCTAGTATAAGGAACCTCTGGGACAACTTCAAGTGTCCCAACATCCACTTCATGGGGATGGTAGAAAGAGAAGAGAAAAAGCAAGAAATTGAAATCTATTTGAAAAATAATGCCAGAAAACTTCCCAAACCTGGTGAGAGAAACAGACACAAAGTCCAGGAAGCACTGATAATCCCAAATAAGATGAACCCAAAGAGGCCCATATCAAGACACATTATAATTAGAATGCAAAAGATTAAATACAAAAATAGATTCTTAAAAGCAACAAGAGAAAAGCAGTTAGTTATCTACAAGGGAACTTCTAGCTTATTTCTTAACAGAAACTTTGCAGGCTACAAGTGATTGGTAAGAAATATCCAAAGTAAAGACTTACAACCAAGATTACTCTATGTAACCCTGGCCTGTGTATGGCTCACTTGGTTGGCACATCTTATACACCAAAAGGTGGCAGGTTCAATTATAAGTCAGGCCACATACCCACCAAGTTGTGGCTTTGATCCCTAGTCAGAGTATGAACAGGAAGCAACCATCACATTGGTGTTTCTCTCCCTTCCTCTCTCTAAAAATCAATTTTTAAAAATTTAAAGATTATCCAATAAAACTATCATTTAGAATTGGAGGATAAATAAAGAGCTTTCCACATAAGAAAAAGCTAAAGAAGTTCATCACCACCAAATCAATATTATATAAAAAGTTAAAGGATCTTCTTTAAGAAGAAGGAAAAATATTAAAAATATGAATTAATAAAATGGCAATAAAGACATATCTCTCAAAAATTAAATTTGAAAAACAAAATAAGCAGGATGAAAACACACTCATAGATACAGACAACATTTCGACAGTTGTCAGATGGGAGGGAAGGTTGGGGAGATGAGTGAAAAAGATGAGGTGATTAAGAAGTACAAATTGCTAGTTACAGAATAGTCATAGGTATGTGAAGTACAGCATAGGAAATATAGTCAATAACATTGTGATAACTATGTCTGGTGTCTGATGAGTGATATATTTATTGGGATGATCACCTTAGTAAATTAAATAATGTCTAATCACTGGGTTGTACAACTGAAACTGTTTTTATAGTTATTTTATTTTACAGTTATGTTTATAAAGATATTTTAAGATAACTTTTAAAGTCAAAAATTAAAACAAAAATTGAAAATCACTGCAAATATCTAACATAAGTAATCCTACATAATAAAATAGTAATATGCAAATTGACCACACCTCTGCTACATCCACCAGCCACATCCCCCAGCCATGCCCACCAGCCAATCAGGAGTGAATATGCAAATAAATCCAACCAAGATGGCTGCGGCCACAGAGAGTAGGAAGAAGACTTGGGTTTCCCTGGCAATGGAGGAAACCAACCTTTCCACCTGCCCTTGCTGCTCAGGCCTCCACACCAGGTTAGAAAGTTTCAATTATAGAATCCCAACAGAAATGGTGGCAGCCATGGACCTGGAGAGAGGCAGGAGGCTAGGGTTGCCCAGGCGATGGAGGAAGCCAAGCTACTGCAGCCCTAGGACCTGGGCCTCCACTCCAGGCTACAAAGTTTCAATTGTAAAAGATAAGTAAGCCCCAGATACCAGGGCCTCTGCTTGGATTGCTGGCAGGTGTGGCTGGCCTGCAAACAACCACAGGCCTCTCACCTAGGCCACCCCACACCCCAAGGGAATCCCCACACTGATCCAGGACACCCTTCAGAGCAAACCAACTGGCCCCCATCCATGCACCAGGCCTCTATCTTATCTAATAAAAGAGTAATATGCAGATTGACCATCACTCCAACACACAAGATGGCTGTCCTCATGTGGTCAAAGATGACTGCCCCCATGTGGACAGAAGATGGCTGCCACAAGATGGCCAGCAGGGGAGGCACCAGGCCTGCAAGAGAGGGCAGTTGAAGGTGATCAAACCTGCAGGGGAGGGCAGTTAGGAGTGACCAGGCCAGCAGAGGAGAGAGATTGGGATGTCCAGACCTGCAGGGAAGGGTAGTTGGGGGGAACCCAGCCCTTCAGGGGAGAGCAGTTGGAGAGTACCAGGCCTGCAAGAGAGGGCAGTTAGGGGTGACCAGGCCTGCAGAGGAGGGAAATTAGGGGCAAACAGGCCAGCAGGGAAGCAATTAGGCATCAATCACGCTGGCAGGAGAATGGTTAAGGGGTGATTCGGCTTGCAGGCAGACGTGCTTAGGGGCAATCAGGAAGGCAAGCAGACAAGTAATTGGATTGTGAGAGGGATGTCCAACTGCCTGTATAGGCCCGATCCCACTGGGCAGTTGGACATCCCTCGAGGGGTCCCAGATTGGAGAGGGTGCCGACTGGGCTGAGGGACATCCCTCCCCGCCCCTGTGCACGAATTTCATGTACCAAGCCTCTAGTTGATTTAATAATACATGCAACTCAACCATTAAAGATTGAATTATTTTATATGATTGGAAAAATTGTTCATTAATATATCTAAAGACAAAGAGCAGATTACCAAATAGTATATTGTATGAACCCCTTTCACATCCCAGGTAGTTCAGGGTTTGGGTTCTGGAGAAGGCCGCACACAAATGAAAAGAGATTAGAAAAGTATGAATTTGGGAATATTGGGGGCCAGATGGCTGCCCATCTCTAGTGGAAGGACTGCACTGCTCTGGCCTGGCTATCCCTTTTATTAAGACTACTAGAGACCCGTTGCAGGAAGATTCCTGCAAGAATAGAGCTTCCTGCAGCCTGAGAAAAGCTCTCTCCCTTCTCTGCTGCCTCGTTCCCTTCTCCAATACCTCACTCTCTCCTGTCTGTGCTGCCTTGCTCCTTGCTCCTGTCTCCTCTGCCTTGCTCCCTCGCCTTACTTGCTTACTTCTCCACAGCTTTGCTCCCTTCTGCAGTGCTTGGCTTCTTTATATGCTGTCTACTGCATGTGAATATGCAAATTAACTGCCATCTTGGCTGGGTTAATATGCATACTCACTCTGATTGGCTTGTGTGTGTAGAAAATGTATGGTCAATTTGCATATTACTCTTTTGTTATATAGGATAGAATCCGTCCATAGCCTTTAGGCAGGAAATTCCAATAACAGAAATATACAAAGAACAAACAGGGGTTGAGGCTGCTTCAGTTAACAATGTTTTAGCTCTGACGTTTCAGAGTAATTAAAGTTGTTTATCAGCCTTCTGGGCTTCCTGTCCACATCTTTCTGTTAGTGAGACAAGGATTGGTGTCCAGCACCTCCCCCCTTTCTTTTCTTTAAAAAATCTTGCATCTGCAGACTAGAAATAAACATATAAGAACAAAATATAAGACAAGCAACAATATGGCCATACTGAGAGGCAAATGAATCAGTCTGCAGTAAGTTTCTTTCTGGACCAACAATGACCTGGGGGAGTGTGGATGATCCTCAGAATCTAGCGCCGAGGCTCTGAGTTGATTGGCCCACTCCAAACACTTCTCCAACCCTGCCGTACCAGGGCACGTGGGATCTCGTCGCTTCCTCCTAACCGGTAGGCCTCAGGGACCTTCCCTCCCTCTCTCCTCCCTCTGGTTCCCTTGACCTGGAAGGGCCTCAGAGTTTCCCTTCTATTTGGCTACGTTCTACGTTCTATGAAAGCCCAGGTACCTGGCCAGGGAACTCTGTTCTACTCCATGGGACAGGCCTTAGGGTGACCCATAGGGCTTTTCTCATACCTCTTTCTACAGGTTGGCCCAGGAAAAGAAGGAAGCTTTTTATTCCTCACCAACTTTCTGGTGGCCCTTTTTCCTCCGGTCATAGGAACCAACTACTCCAACCCCCTGGACCCAGGAGTCGAGGGGCTTAAGGTATTTGGCAGGTGCTGGTACATCATAACTCCACCTACCAGTTGGGGATGGGGGGTAACTCTCATCTCTGTTAAGGCCTTGAAATTTTAACATGGAAAAATATCATCAAATACATACATATATATATATGTATGTATTTACATATATATATCCATATGTGATTTAAAGATTACAATACTTTTTATAATTATCTTAAGATATCAAATTTAGTCTAGTTTCTGCATAGAAAAATTTTTGTTGGGATCACAGAATAAATCCTGTTTTTTTTAATTAGACCAATAAGCAACTTATTTTGAATTCCTAATTATTTTCAGAGAAAACACATTTCTCCCAATTTAATTTGCACTTTGAATTTTTAGAGTTGGAAAGTCAAATATATTTAGCAGTTCTTAGATTAATAACACTTTATATTTCTAAGAATAATACAAAACATAATCAATTAATAGCTTCAATTCTGTTCTCTAGGTTTTTCTCATGAGGAAGCAAACTCAGATTATTAAACAAGTTTTTGTCATTTGGTTAACAGGCCCAGCCTAACCACTTGACCTTTTAAAGTGGCCATGATTTTCTTTTGCCACAGGGAATTGAGTAGCAAGCCTGTAGGTATTCAAATGCAAAAATTGTCCTTAAAGAATGGCTACTAGTCAGCAGCTGTGCATGTCTGCAGGCAGCCCAGGACCAAACCAGAGAGGATGGATCTTGCATTGACACGATATGTCCACCATCTGGATACCATTGCTGACTTATACACATAATGAATTATTTGACACTGAAACTGGGACTCAGAAAAGTTGGACATTGAAACCGAGACTGAAACACTTTTTGTTCTTATACATTTATTTCTAGTATGCAGAGGCAAGATATTTTTGAAGAAAAGAAACAGGGGAGAGTGATTGATATAGAGGCAGGATGGCCTTGAACAGGCTGTCAAGCTACAGGGGGAGGCTTGGGTGGATGGGAGGCAGATGCGGGGGGAGATCAACCGAAGGACTTGTATGCATGCATATGAACATAACCAATGAATGAAAGACACTGGGGCGGGGAGGGGGGGAAGCTGGGAATATGTGCTGGGGGGTGGGGGAGGCTGGGGGGAGGATAAGGGGGAGGGGGAAAGGAAAACATGTACTACTATTATACTGCAAAAAATCAATAAAAAATAAAATAAAATAAAAAAAAAAGAATGGCTACTGGTGGGAAACTGATTTCAGAGGTTCTTTGAGAGTTTGCCACTGAGGGAAAACTTTCAGGCTACCGAAACAAGTGTTTTTGGCCCCAGCTGCTTGACTCTTCAAAAGGACCAAGATTTTTCTGCTGGGGAAGTCAGGAAGCAAAAGTGTAGCCATTCTGTTGCAAATTAACACATTCTTCAAAGATGGCTGCTGGCAGGAAACTGGTCTACCTGTGTGCTGGGGGAAGGGCAGCTACCCTTCTTCCTCCATTAACAAAAGGTCGTATCATAGTCAGTTACCTGGGCTATTTAGATCTTTATAATTAATACATTATTTATATTTCAACAATTTCTTTGAAATTCAAATCCAATTCCAATTATTTTAAGACATTTACTTTTAAGGCATGTTACTTATATAACAGAAAATTTGCCGAAACCGGTTTGGCTCAGTGGATAGAACCTTGTTGGCCTGCGGACTGAAAGGTCCCAGGTTTGATTCCGGACAAGGGCATGTACCTTGGCTGCGGGCACATCCCCAGTGGGGGGTGTGCAGGAGGCAGCTGATCGATGTTTCTCTCCCATCGATGTTTCTGACTTTCTATCTCTCTCCCTTCCTCTCTGTGAAAAATCAATAAAATAATTTTTCAAAAAAAAAGAGAAAATTTACTGCTTTTCTTGAAGGCCTTAAAAGTTAACTTTTTAACAAGGTTCATTAGCATTTTAAAAACTATTCTTTATTATGGAAATGTGAATCCTGTTCCTGGAATTAGCTTGAATTTCTTTCCAGAAGATTTTTTCGCCATTTTTCTTAGGAAAAGACAGATCTGGGTTTTTCATTTTCTGTAGCTTTTGCAGAGAGAATCCAGCTGAAGACAATCTAAATGTCCAAAAATGGACCATGCATGCATTTTGCCTTACAACTACATTCTCTTCCCACAAGCACAGAAATTCCAGACACATTTCTAAATTTTTAAGGCTTTTTCATGGCGAGAAAGGAAATGTTAATTTAGCACACTGGGAGAGTGGGCTTCTATATTGGATCCCCACGTGTCTCCCTTTCCCCACATCCTGCTTGCTTTGGGGGAAGCATCAGCAACTAATCTGGCCTATTTACTTTTTATGCTTGATAAATACAGATATTAATTTTTTTCTTTCTTTTTCACTTTCTGAAGTAATAACCACCACCCACTTTGGCCAAGATTTGCATTTCCTTGCGAGTTCTCTTATAATTTTAAACAATACCTTAAGCAATCTCATTCTGGGAGAGCAGCTAGCCCTGCCCTCTCCTGCCACCTTTGAATTTCCCTGCACCAGAGGTGGTTTCAGCAGTGGAGTTTCACTTCTCCTTACAGTTTTTAGATTCCAAATACAAACTAAGATTTTAATTTGAACAAGAAACCACATTCTTTAAGCATACAAACCAAAAGTCTGTAATAAAGATTACTTTATATTTATAACCTAACTCTTCCCCATTAGCCTGGCTGAAAAAGACATTTCCAGCCTACTTACAGATCCGGTTTCTGCAGCTGGTCCTGGGCAGCAGAACCGGCGTGTGGTGAATACTCCACACCTTTTCTTGATGTAATTTTCTCCTTCCTTCGCTCTAGGCAGAAAATATCATTTCCTCTTTCGCTCTAGGTGAAAAATATCATCTCCTCTTTCGCTCTAGGTGAAAAATATCATCTCCTCCAGACGTTCCAAGTTGGGCAACAGATGTAGGAACCCTTTTCACATCCCGCGTGGTTCCGGGTTTGGGTTCTGGAGAAAGCTGCACACAAATGAAAAGAGACTAGAAAAGTATGAATTTGGTGATATTGGGGGCAAGATGGCTGCCCATCTCTAGTGGAAGGACTGCACCATGCTCTGGCCTGGCTGTCCCTTTTATTAAGACTACTAGAGGCCCGGTGCATGAAAATTCATGCACTGGGGGTAGGTGGTCCCTCAACCCAACCTGGCCCTCTCACATACTGGGAGCCCTCAGGGGATGTCCTACTGACAGCTCACCCCGAGCCTGCCCAAGGCCTAAAGCCTCTAGCAAGTGAATATGACATTTTTATGCCATGCATTTAAAAACACCAATACTTCCAAAATATGGAAAATATGCATCCCCAAATTGTAATTGAAATGACAAAATCAAAATATTAAAAGGCCCTCTCATTTTGAAAAGTAAACTCATCTTTAGGCCCCAGTGACTAGGCCACCTTCCCCTCTGTCCCCCTCGCTTTCACACACTGCGCCACCCCCCGCCCACCTTCCTCTCTGTCCTCCTACACCCCAGCCCTTCAGAGCCATTTCTGCGGATCATGTGGTATGCCTGCCATCTAGAGCCGCCACTCTTACTACCCTCCTGCTCTCTCCAACTCTGTGGCTAATACCATTTTTGTTGGGATTTATTTATCTTCTATAATTGAAACTTTGTGGCCTGGAATGGAGGCCTGGGCGGGCCAGGGTGCGTGAAAAGGTTGGCTTCCTCCATCGCCAGGGAAACCCAAGCTTGCCTTCTGCTCTCTCCATGGCTGCAGCCATCTTGGTTGAGTTAATTTGCATACTCGCTCCTGATTAGCTAATGGGCGTGGCTTGTGGGTATAAAGGAGTGATTGTTAAAAGGATTCTAACAGGTGTGAAGTGGTCTTGTGGTTTTTATTTTCATTTCCCTGATTAGTGATGTTGAATATCTTTTTATGTACCTGTTGGCCACCTAATACATTGTTTTTTTGAAAAATGTCTATTCAGATCCTCTGCCCAGTTTTCATTCAGATTGTTTGGGGAGAAGTTGCTATTGAGTTGTATGAGTCTTCATAGATTTTAAATATTAACTTTTCATCAGATATATGACTTGGAAATATTTTCTCACACTTAATAGGTTGCCCTTTTTCTTTTTTTTTCATTTTATTGATGATTTCCTTTTCCTTTGCTGTGCAGAAGTTGATGCAGTTTAACTTGTTTATTTTTGTATTCTTTATATATGCAAAGATATACGTAATATATATCTTATTATTCTTATCTGTGGGAAGATTAGCCTGATAGAAGTTATCTGGCCAATGTTGGAAATGAAGTTCTATACATTATCTTAATTGACTTAATAGAATGGCTTTACCTAATGATATCTGAATAGGCAACTTCCTAACAAAAATCTCTGTTGGGTACATATTAGTACACAATAGATATATGTTGAAAATTTCCGTTAGGAATGTTAGTATGATATTTTACACAGTGAGTTGCTGCTGTAAATATTCTTTAGACTAGAGCTCTGTGGGTATCAAAGCTTAACAGCATGGTCTTAGGTTATTTTAGCTCATCTATGTTACCTGTATGCTCAGTGGAACAGTTGACTTGGATGTTTTGCTTATTATTACCATCTTGATGCAGGTCAGGTCAAAAATTGGCTACTGTCCTCAGTCTAACCCTGTGCTTAACCACATGACGGGCCGGGAATTGCTGATCATGTATGCCAGGCTGCGGGGGGTGCCTGAGCCAAACATCTGCAAGTATGTAGAAATCTTTTTGTTTTCACTGGACCTAGAAACCCATGCTGACAACTTTGTCTACACATACAGGTGAGATATTATGTTGTTGCAATTATTCTGCCTGCCTGTGTTTCTACTGTTTAGAAAGAATGCCTGCTAACTCAAACTGATCCCTCTGTCACACAGAGACAATAACTATGAATAGTCTCACATCTTGTCAGGGTTCTAATGTCAGGAATAAGACAGATAAAGTTAACCTTTTGTAGAGATGAGCTATAGCCTTTGCATTTAATAAAGATCACCTTCATCCCTATCTTCCTATGGTTATTTATCTTCCAAAACAAAAAAAAAATGTTACAGCAATAATGATGCTGAAATAAATTACCAAAATGTCATTTTAATGAAAATGAGTTAATATATACACCTGGATTTGGGTTTGCTGCTTTGTGGTTCGTATCAAATCAGCATTTGGATATGTGTGCTAATTCTGTCCTAGGAATTAATGACTTGTGTACCGTTGTTTTTTCCTTCTCCTCCACTTTTCTCTCTCTCTTGACGATAAAGGGAAGAAGACAAACGTAAATTGAGTACTGCTGTTGCCCTCATGGGAAAGTCCTCAGTCGTCTTTCTGGATGAGCCGTCTTCAGGCTTGGACCCCAAAGCCAGGCGCCTGCTCTGGGACACAGTGTCATGGATGTGTAAAGCCGGCAAGGCTATCATCATAACTTCCCACAGGTCTGACCTACTGGGGCGTTTGGGGGAGAGTTAGAAGAGTATAGGAAGGGCCGAGACCGGTGTGGCTCAGTGGATAGAGCGTCGGACTGCGGACTGAAGGGTCCCGGGTTCGATTCCGGCAAGGGCATGTACCTTGGCTGCGGGCACATCCCCAGTAGGGGGCGTGCAAGAGGCAGCTGATCGATGTCTCTCTCCCATCGATGTTTCTGACTTTCTATCCCTCTCCCTTCTGCTCTGTGAAAAATCAATAAAATATATTTAAAAAAAAAAAAGAGTATAGGAAGGAATTAGTTGGAGCCAGGAATATAAGTCAATGAACTCATCTAAGTATATAAACTACATACATAAGAAGAGCTCTGGGTAGAGGCTAATTTGGGCTAAATTCAAGAATCCTAAATTGAGTTCTGAAATTCAGAATCAACAGAAAATAGGAAGTAAGGTCTTTCTATCATGGATTTAGAAATCAACTGCTTTTAGTTTTTAAAATCTTTTCTTCCCAAATGTGGTCTTAGTGGTGATGTTCTATAATGCCAAGCTTTCCTACTATAAATATTACCTTATGGTATTAGCTCTGTTTTGAAATACTGAACTCATCCTCTGAAAGACAGTCTCCTCAGACAAATCTTCTTTGTCCCCCTAGCATGGAAGAATGTGAGGCCCTTTGTACCAGGCTGGCCATCATGGTAAAAGGGAAGTTCAAGTGCCTTGACAGTCCTCAGCAACTTAAGAACAAGTTTAGTGATATATACACTCTAACAGTAAAGATTAAGATTGATAAGAATGAAAACAAACAAAAGGAGTTCAAAGAATTTATTGCAACAACATTCCCAGGTAATATAGGTAGGGCTGACTTGCTGTAGCTGTATTAAGTCATATCCTATGTAAAAAACAAAATCTAATAAGCTAAGCGTCCGGTTGTCCGGTCACATTCAACCAAGCAAAGTGTAATATGCTAATGATATGCTAAGGCAGCTCAACTGCTCTCTATGACATGCACTGACCACCAGGGGGCAGACAGTTGACCGGTCGACCAGTCGCTATGATGTGCACTGAGCACTAGGGGGCAGACGCTCTAACTGGTAGATTAGCCTGCTGCTGGGGTTCAGCCTATCGGAACTGAGTAAAATTGGCTAGACATGCCCTGGAGCCCTCCAGCAGTTCCTCTCCCGCTGGCTAACCCTTTGCGGCCCTCCCTGGCCCCAACTGTGGACCAGTGGGGTCCCTCAGCCTGGCCTGCACCTTCTCACAATCTGGGCTGAGGGATCCCACCTCTCCCTCCACCCCCAAGTGCACAAATTTTGTGCACTGGGCCTCTAGTATATAATAAAAATAAATGAAGTACAGCTTTACACAATATGAATGAGAGAAAACATAAAAATAACGCATACTGTGTTTTTGCATTTATATGAAGTGCAAAAATGCAAAACCAAACTATAGGCTTCAGGGTTTCATATTTAGGATATATACATATTTATGTATATATATGGCTAATATGCTAAGTGTCCCTCCTACCATCTAACTGGTTGCTATGACATGCACTTCCCACCAGGGGGCAGGCACTCAATGCAGGAGCTTCCATGACACGCACTGGCTGGCAAACCAATACGTGGCTTCCCCCAAGTGGGACACAAGCCACCACCCCACCAAATCACAGCTAATGCTGCCAAGACTGCATGATGCAAAATGCACCCAGCCCAGAAATGGTCTCTGTGGGCTCCAGGTAATGATATTCTTGCCCAGTATACCATGTCGCTGGACCCAAAGCCCGCTGCACCATGGTGCTGACTGGTTAAAGGCCACTCTGCTGGTAGTAGGGCAGAAGGAGAATTTGTGCTATTTTTGTTTCTTTTTAAATATTATAATATTAATTATAATATTGATTGTTTGTGCCATTACTTTAATTTCTCCAGTATAGTACTGATCTATCATCCTGGGGAGAACTTGAAACTCCCTCAATGTTAAACTGCTCCTCTCTAAAATTAGTCCCATCAGGCCTCTAGGAAGAGGACCATACACTCCCATGGCAATAGCCTGAGGCCCCATCTCTGGAGTTAGCACATATAGGAAGGTGGGACAAGGTCCAATCCTGCGCTTCCCAGGGTGGCACGATAAAGGTTTCGGACTAAGCCGGCTGGAAAGGCTGGAGTGGAGTCAAGGATAAGGCCCCGCTTGATCACAAGTCCCAGTCAAATCAGCCCTGTCCTCGCTGGTGGGAGTCTGGTCCCTTCCTCAGCTTCTTCAGCTGCCACTGCATGGTGTCGTGAGCAGCCCTGGTCCTGCAGAGCTGGAGACCTCCGGTCTGGTGTCTCAGACCCAGATTCCCAGGGAGCCATCAGTTCGCACAGGAAAGAGAGAACCAAGCCCAGAAACAACGTAACTGCTGCAAGAGCTTACAATCTGCGCCCACTTCTGTGTCAGAAATAAAAATTAATTCCTCAAGCAACATCAACCACATCCACTTTTTGCTTTGCCGTAGCGTAACAAAATCTAAGAGGTTTCTACCTTATTTTCTATCTCCTATTTTCTATCTCCTATTTCTTTATCTTTTATCCTATAATTTCTATGCTATTTTCTACCTCTTATCTTATTTTCTACCTGTTTTTTTTTTTTCCTACCTTATTTTCTACCTCTATCAATGACCTGTTAAGCACAGGTAGGCTTGGCTGCCCCTGCCCAAACTTCCCTGGTTGCCACCCCCATAAATTCCACACCTTAACTCAGTGGTTCTCAACCTGTGGGTCGTGACCCCTTTGGGGGTCAAACAACTCACAGGGGTTGCCTAAGACATCCTGCATATGAATTGCATATGTAATTCATAACTAGCAAAATTACAGTTATGAAGTAGCAACAAAAATAATTTTATGGTTGGGGGTCACCACAACATGAGAAACTGCATTAAAGGATCACAGCATTTGGAAGGTTCAGAACCACTGCCTTAACTGAACCCTCAAAACCCCACAAGGTCCAGTGCCTATGAGCAAACAAATAACCAAAATTTTACCTGTACTATCCTCTACATCTACTTTTCCACTTAATCTGTATCTATCTTATTTCCTATTTTCTATATTCTATTTCCTACTGCTTATTTATTTTTCTACTTGTTTCTCCTTAAGAAATTAAAAAGTGCTTCACTAAACATTGTTTTTAGGGCTCTCTTCCTGGGACCCTGAATTTCCCATGTTTTACATCGAGCTACTACCAAACCTCAGCTTCTTACCTTGCTTTTGCTTTAGTTTTCTACTCTTGCTTTCTGTGCACACCTCACCGGGGTCTCCTTTCACCTCCCTGTTGTAGTTCCGTACTCAGGCCCCACGCTGGGCACCACATGTGCCGTGCCAGCACAGCAAGGGTGAGCCTGAGGGGGAGCAGTGAAGGGTTTAGAAAAGACAGACAAGAGAATGAAAGCTGGGTCTCGGCAGGACTCTGCTTCTCTGATGGAGAGACAGCAGCAGCACCTGCAAGCCAAGTATTTATTCTATCTTCCAGGAGGTAAAGTAAGGGCATGGTCAAGATGTTAACAATGTTCTAATCTACTTAATTACATGCACATGAACTCTATCAAACCCACATCACCTGAGACCACAGGTTCGGGCCATCAGGTCCAGCTTACAGCCATAGCCTTTGCCTATAATTGTGCTGGGAGGCCTTTGCCCTCCAAACTGGAATTGCACGTGGCTTTGCCATGAGAGAACCATGCCTTCTCATTAGTCCAAAGCTTGGACCTGTCCAAACGCTGTAGCCGCTCTCCACATAGAGATCCTAACACACACACACACACACACACACACACACACACACACAGACACAAACTGGGGAAAAGAAACCATTCCACAATTTTATGAGTATAGTTTTAGGACAATGTCTAGAAACAGTTCCACACAAAATTAGTATTCATATACATCAGGTTTGGCAAAGTGAGCACATGAGCTCAGTTTTTCAGTGCCTAAAAGTGATTATCCCAACTCTGCAATTTTTACTAACTACAGGCACTAAAGCCATATTTCATCACATGGATGTAAAGTTATTGAAACACTTAATATATACTTAACATATGCTAAAAAGAAAGGGCTTTGGAATTGTTGTCTTTTGTATTAATTGCATGTGATTTCTCTTCCACTGGTGTGGACAATTGGAATGTGAATTATTAGGGAATGTTGTAAAACATCAAATATTGAGCCCTCCCTGTTACTTACCTTTCAAATCTTTCTTAGGTAATATTGTAAACCGGGAGTATCGAGGAATTATTTACTACCACATTCCCAGAAAGGAAATCTCCTGGGGAAAGGTGACTATCGAAATCGCACCAATATGACATTGCGTGTTAATAGAGGACTGGCAGGGAGTGTGAGGGTTCAGGCCTGTGGAATGGGGACTGGCATTTGCCAGAGAAGGATAATCTAACTTACTTTTCAGTGTCCTTTGTGGTAGGACTGAGACTTCTGAGCTAAATTACATTATTCCATACCTACCAAAATAAGATGGAGAACTGCCTCCTCTTCTCTGTTTGCCAACCATCTTTTCCTTCTACTTTCTAACTTCCCCCTTCTATATGTTTTTACCTATAAGTATAAACCTAGCAAGAGTTGGGGGTGATTGGGTGAGGAAAAGATTTGTCTGGGGATAATGCAATGATAACACCACCATTTTTTCTGTTAAAGGTGTTTAATATTTTGGAAAAAGCTAAAGTGCTATTCAACTTAGAAGACTATTTTATCAGTCAGATAACACTGGAACAAGTCTTTCTGGCCATTGCTAATGTTGATAAAATGGAAAAATATCAAGAAGTAAAGCTGCTATAAAATTCAGTTCCAATAAGTGACTTTTATTTATTTCTTAAACTGCTGTCTGCAACTAAATACATAGAGGTACCTTTCTCATCTCTTCTTTTTCTTTTTCCTCCTCCTCCTCCCCCTCCTCTTCTTCTCCCTCTCCCCACATTCTCTCATGCCCCCTCTCTGTGTGTATGTGTGTAGAAAAATTGAATGCCCCCCAAAAGAAAGTTTGCAATCTTTGGAGATGAAGATAAGTGAACCCTTGTCAAGATTGAACTATGAAGGCCGTGAGATCTTACTCTACTTGCAAATTATCAAATTAGCTTACCAAAGGTTCAGGAACATTGGCAGAGGACATTGGAATTGTGCGTCAAACACACGGGACTATTACTCACAGTAATAGCAGTAGTAAGAGATATATTTCTGCCAGTTCCCCAATCTCTAATTTTTACAAGACAACACAAAGAAAGCTACATAATGCCTGTAAATTCAGTGGATTGTGTTATAAGAGAGGAACCATGAGCTTATAAACCTGAATCTTTGATAATAGGCCGTGAGTAAACCTATCCAAGATTTGCTCTAGAAAGAAATATTCTGACTATACTGAACATTAAGTAAATCTTCCCTTTGGCCTCTTGTCAAAGTCATTTGCTCTGCAATAATCCTTCTAAAAATAGCCTGAAATAGATCGACTTCTGCTTTGAGTAATGCAGAGATGTAAGAGACCTATGAAGAACTATCTCCCAAAAATATCCACCCTTAGTTTCCATACCATTATGCTCTGCTTGGGGCTCTTGCCCCTTCCAGAGATTTTCCTGTTTATGGCGGGGTCTCTCTTTTTCGTGTCCAGCATGGAAAGAGAGATGATCCGGTTCTTCGAGTAAAGGTAGCTGGGGATTGAGAAATATGAAAGAAAGAGACAAGTCACAAAATGGAAGGAAAAAGCTGGAACCAGGTGGGACCATGGTCCTCTTCTGAGGGACAGAGAGTGACCCAGAGCTGATACAACTCGTTTATTTTATACCCCCAAATACCAGGAAGTTTCACCAAAAGTCAAGACAAAGGAGATTATTTGCATTCTTGAGTAGGCCCCAGTCAGTCCTATTCATGCCTGGTGCTTGACTGGATTTACATATCAAAACCCACTTCCTGACACATGAGCAAAGGTAAGAGTCAGTGCTGAGAACACATCTGCCTTTTTGGTAAGATGCGTAACCAAGATGCGGCTTTGCCTGTCGCCTTGGGTTCAGCTGACAGTTATTACGGAAGAATGCCCATGTGCCTTCCCAGCTGCTCTCTACACCTGTTTTTCTCATTATAGATTGCATGATTAACAGCCTTCAGTTTCCAGTAAGCTGCCTCACCCACTTTCCAGTGGACTGCCTCCACCCAGCCCCTACCTGTACCTGGTCCCCACCTACACCTGGTCTAACCTGTTACTTTGACTGACCCTTACAAGGACATAAATATCCCACTCTCCCTACTCTGCCCTCTGGTGCCATTTTCGTATCAAGGCTTTTGCTAGCAGATATAACAATAAATGTATAATTCTTTATTCCTTTTGGTCTCATGTGTTGCTCCTTCAGCAGCCCTAACATTTGATGCCAAAACCCAGGAGAGTTCCATAGGGAAGGGGAGCCATCACCTTGGCTGCAGTCACCCCAAGTTTGCTACTCTGAGAGCGGTAGGCAGCTGCAGCTCTATCTAGGTTTATCGCCGAATGCTCCTCAGATGACTCAATTGCTGGCCTTGATTTGGCCTCCCTCCCTTAAGGGGCCCTCCAAAACCAGCTTAAGAGGATGCTGGATTGGGGACTTTGCCTTCCCACTGTTGACCAGGAGGTCTTTCATCTGTCCTACCTTGATCCTTCAGATTATTCGATTCTTCTTTACCTGTGAGTCCCCTGAACTCACTCAGATTATTCGATTCTTCATTTCCCTATGAGTCCCCTGAACTCACTCAGATTATACGATTCTTCATTTCTCTATGAGTCCCCTGAACTCACTTTCTTATGTCCCTCTGACTGCCCCTCTTGTCTTCAGACTCCACCTCTTTGTCCACCCCCTCCTTACTGAGCCTCCCCTGTTACTCATTCCCAGGCAACCCAGCCTCCAACCCTCGTCCTTCCCTTCCAAGAGGTGACCACAGCCAAGGGTATTGTCCAGATACACATCCCATTTTCCCTGTCCAACCTCACACTTATTGAGGCATCTTTTACCAAGGAATTTGAGTACCTGACCCAAGTCCTATGTCATACCTGGCATGACATCTGTCACCCAGGACTCCTCTCTCACCACAGAGGAGAAGGAGCACAGCTGGCCAAGTCCTGCCCAAACCCAAGACCCCGCTACTTGAGCCCTGCCAAATGTGTGGGAAGAGAAGGCCACTAGAAATTAGACTGGATTCTGGCCACTCCACATTGGCCCTCCATAGACAGAACATGGTGGCTAACTCGGTTGGCACTGATGCAGTTCCTCTAACTGACCTGAGGTGGCGCTATCCGGTCAATTCTCCAGGGCACAGGCTCCATAGCCATATGATCATCTGCTTCTTTGCTGGATTCAAAAAAGCTGCTCATGGTTGGACTCCAGCCATGCACGAATATATATATATATATATATATATATATATATATATATATACACACACACACACACACACACACACACACACACACACACACACTGAGTGGCCAGCACATAATAATCTGGCCACTCCGAGTGTGTGTGTGTGGCCTGGATGCATGAATTCGTGCATGGGTGGGATCCAGACAGCTTGACCAGGGGGAGGGGACATGGCGGTTGGCTGGCCTGCTTGCTGGTTGAATTCCTGGTCGAGGGGACAATTTGCATATTAGCCTTTTATTATATAGGATATACACTGAGTGGCCAGATTATTATGCATTCAGAGATCATCATAATCTGGCCACTCAGTGTAAATGACACAGGCCAGTAAGCCAGGACAAGCAGTATAGGGAAACTGAGACAGTTAGACCACAGTTTGCGGCTATCTAGTAACTCCTATCTTCCCTATACCAAAGACAATTAAGAGTAAATAATTTGCACTATTCCTTCCCAGCCAGAGAGTAAATAGCATACATCAACGTACTCAGAAGATACAGCAGAAATCCAATTAGTGCTATTTGCTGACCACACTCAAGAACAAATGAAGCTAAGAGAATAAACCTCATTTTGGTATATTAGACTGCAACCTTCCAAACTAAAGTCTCTTTCCTTCCACCAAACTATGTCATGATTCTTGTTGCTCTAAATTGTTTCATTAATACTAAAACTTATAAAACAGTTTGTCTCAACCAGGGTACAAGCCCTACTTGTACTCGGGAAATAATGCCTGGACACCATTACAGCCGCCTTTTGTGCGCAGGCCTCCTCCACTTCTGACAGAGCGAGGATTGTGGCTCTGGAGGGAAATGTCATCCCCTTTCATCACAGAGAATTCAGAGCCAAAATCATTGAAAGAGGGATATAAACCCTGCGACCCACAGAACAAGGACAATGGGCCAGGTACAGGTACAGAAACTCACTGGGGCAGAAAACTTTGGATGCCCAGCAAAGAACAAAACTGGAAAGACAGGTAGGTACCTTGCCTCCCAGGGTAACCAGCCTCCTCTTTTATATAACTAGTCAGGCAGCTCAGACCCTTGCTCTTTCCCACCCTAAAGATAACATCTGGGCCTCAGGTGCGTTCCAGCTCCAGGCCCAGAAAAGCACAAAACCAGACGCTGTGGTGGCCTCAGGACCAGCTTCTACCTCCAAGTCACTCAACAGGACCGCTTTTGAGACTGCACCAGTCTCTTGGGGAAATCATGCGACTACAACCCCTCACTCCAAACTATGAGCAATCTATACAGTGTGCGAGCCGATTACAATCTAAGTCCATCCCCTTATGATCTCGACATGCCATCCAAGCGGGAAATAATTAAAGAAGATATTGATAACCAGAAAGGTGAGCCGAAAGTTTTCCCAAGGTTATGCCTTGTAATGCTGAAGAATGAGCTCAGAGAACCAGAAGATTTGAACAAAAGTGTGGAAATTTTATTAAAAACAGATTCAGACTTCTCTCAAGAGGAGGGAGGCCCAATAACTGGCTGCCCAATTTTACAGCCTTGTAGTGCAGGGGTACCATATGCTTGCTATCAATTTCCTTCTATATCTATCCGTGTCATCACCTTATGGATTCCTTCTATTGTTCTTGCCAGTTTCTGTGTGTTCTCTCTGTCCCTGTGCTGAACTCTCCCTGTTTCTGTGTGTTCTCGCTGTCCCTGTGCTGGGCTCTCCCTGTTTCTGTGTGTTCTCTCTGTCCATGTGCTGGGCTCTCCCTGTTTCTGTGTGTTCTCTCTCTGTCCCTGTGCTAGGCTCTCCCTGTTTCTGTGTGTTCTCTCTGTCCCTGTGCTGGGCTCTCCCTGTTTCTGTGTGTTCTCTCTGTCCCTGTGCTGGGCTCTCCCTGTTTCTGTGTGTTCTCTCTGTCCCTGTGCTGGGCTCTCCCTGTTTCTGTGTGTTCTCTCTCTGTCTTCGTGCTGAACTTTCTCTGTTTCCATGTGTTCGTTCTTCTTGTTGCTGCAGGTCCTCCCTTGGTTTCTCATGCCTCCCACTTTGATTCCAGAAACATTTTATTGTTTCTCCTTGGTTGGTTCCTGTGATTTGGCTGCTCAAACTTCCATGTCTGCCTCTGCGTATGTCCCACCTCCCTTTGTTTCCCACTGGACCCTGTCCTATCTGCCTGCGTTTCAAGGTAACCTTAATGTGAGCTCCAATCCTGTGCCATAAAACAAAAAGGCTGGGGTGGCTGATCCAGTGACTGAATCCATGCCCTCCGTTGGAAAGTGACCGTTAGGCCATTTCACAATGGACATTCCTTCCCTTGGCTCACACCCCCCGTGCCAGGACCATTATTCTCTCCCTCCGGACTCTCCCAGGATCCAGACACTGGTCAGCCTGGAGAAAGCCCACCTGGAGGCCTTTAAATCTCTGCCCGCCTGCCCCTGGGTGCTGGTGCCATTTGGGGGCTCAGCCCGTCTGCCTTTCCAAGTGACCTGATAGATGTATAATGCCTTACCACTTTTAGCCTCACGCATTCCTCCTCCAGCGACCCTCACAGGCCAGATCCTCTTTGGCTTCTGAGGCCAGATGAGATGGGATGCGTTCTGGACAGTGTGATCGGAAGCTCCAGAAGCCCCAAGAGCCCAGGCCTAGCCTCCAGGCCCCTCATCCCTTGACTTCTAGGGGAGCTGGTGCTCCCCACCCCTGCCCCCTTCCCCAGACCTGGTCTCTCTCTGAGCTCTTTATCTGCCACTAGCCCCCCTCTGGGCTTCCAAAAGATGCAGGAGGGCATGTCCTTTGTAGGTGGGATTCCCTGGGTTGGGCAGAAGTGGTTCCTTTACCTAACTTGACAGGATGCAGCCTCCAAGGATAGTGGAGGTGAGGGCAGCACTGGCTGTCGGTCTGAGACATGAGTTCCCTAAGGGGGGGGGGGGGGGGGCGGGCGGTGTCCTCCCACCAGAGCATTGGGGATTCACTCTGTGCCCGTTTTGGGGTTCTTGGGGCTTCCAGCCAGACCCGTACGGCAGAGACGCCCTCCTCCAGTTGCACGGGGCCCTCTGTAAAGGCACAGCCACGTTTCCTGACGGGGGCGCCGTCAGGTGGTGTCCCACTGGGTCACAGTTCCGAGCAGCCCAGGGTTCTCTGCAAACCTGCAAGGAAGAGGAGAGAGGCAGCGCCTCTCCCCTGGGTGGGGGTGGGGGCTTGGGGACTGTGGGTGTTTCCCAGGAAGGGGGTAGGCTTGGTGCCCTGCAGCAGTCTGCAGTTTCCAAGGGTTGGCCCCAGGAAATTTGGGGTAAAGAAAAATCTGTGGGAATAAGAAACACAGCACCCTGGATCCGACCTCTAGGCTTGCGGGCCTGTGTGCCTGTGGAGGGCGGCAAGGGTCTGGGGTCTAAAAAACCCACAGAACCTGGTATTCCCAGGTCATCAAACACTTTACAGATTTTACACAGTGCATTGTTCATGGAAATACTAATAATACAAGTATGCCAATAACATTTACAAATACATTGATTATCCTACCTAATACAAGAGTGATATGCAAATTGAACATACCTCCAATCAACCCAACCCACCAGCCAATCTGGAGTAAATTATTCAAATAAACCCCAACCAAAGATGGGCTGCCGCCACTGAGAGCAGGAGGGAGGCTTAGGTTCCCTGGCAACATAGGAAGCCAAGCTTTCTGCCTGCCCTTCCTGTCCTAGGCATCCACTCAATGCTACAAAATTTCAATTACAGAAGATACATAATCCCAACAGAAATGGTGGCAGCCACTGAGCTGGAGGAAGAAGAGGCTACGGTTGCCGGGGCAATGGAGGAAGCCAAACTTCTGCAGCCCTAGTGCCTAGGCCTTCACTCTAGGCTTCAAAGTTTCAAACAGAAATGGCTGTCACCACAGAGCGAGCAGAAGGCTTGGCTCTGCTCTAGGCTACAAAGTTTCCATTGTAGAACATAAATTAATCCCAGATCTCAGGGCCTTGGCTTGGGTCATCAGGGGTCATTGCTGGCCTGCAAACCACCATTGGCCCTTCGCCCAGGCCACCCACACCCCAAGGGAATCCCCACCCTGATCCAGGACACCCTTCAGGGCAAACCAGCCAGTCCCCACCCATGCACCAGGCCTCTATCCTATCTAATAAAAGAATGATACACAGATTGACCATCACTCCAACAAACAAGAGGGCTGCCACCATGTGGTCAAAGATCCTGCCCCCATGTGGATACAAGATGGCCACCACAAGATGGCCAGCAGGGGAGGACAGTGGGAGGTTCTAGGCCTGCAAGGGAGGTCAGTTGTGGATGATCAGGCCAGCAGGGGAGGGCAATGGGAGGGACCAGGCCTGCAAGGGAGGGCAGTTGTGGGTGATCAGGCCAGCAGAGGAGGGCAGTTAGGGGTGACCAGGCCAGCAGAGGAGGGAAGTTGGGGTCAAACAGGCTGGCAGGGAAGCAGTTAGACATCAATTAGGCTGGCAGGGTAGCAGTTAGGGGGATATTCAGGCTGGCAGGCAAAAGCGGTTAGGGGCAATCAGGGAGGCAGGCAGGCAAGCAGTTTGGAGCTAGCAGTCCTGGATTGTGAGAAGGATGTCTGACTGCCTGTTTAGACCCGATCCTACTGGGATCAGGTCTAAATGGGCAGTCAGACATCCCTTGAAGGGTCCTAGATTGGAGAGGGTGCAGGCTGGGCTAAGGGACAATCCCCCTGCACCCCTCAATGCACAAATTTCATGTACTAGGCCTCTAGTCCTATCTAATAAAAGAGTAACATGCAAATGTGACCGTACCTTGGCTCCTGACTGGCTATGCTACCAGCCAGTCCGAGCAAGGGGTAGAGTGGAGAGGCATGAGTGCCAGGCCCCAGGAGCAGAGATGGTGGTGAAGTCATCAAGCGCCTGGCCGGGGCGCGGAGACCAAGCGATGGCAGCGACTACAGCCAGAACTCACCACAGCTGAGTCAACTGAGGCCCCGGGGCACGGAGCGGTGGCAGCAGGGGCGGCAGCGGCAGCTTCGAGAACTCACCACAGCTGAGTCAACTGAGGCCCCTGCATTGCTAATATTACATGTAGCTTCAGCTGTTTGCCAGCAAAAGCGGAAGGCAACCGCCAGAGGGAAGGCCCCCGAGTCCCAGCTTCAGCATCCCAGCTGAAACTGACAACAGGCAGGAGGAAGTCCCACCCCCACAGAATCTGTCCAAATCAGCCTCTGGTCACGCTCCTGAAAGGCCTGTCATTCTCCTCTATCTCAGAACGTGGCAATAGAGGTGGGACTATGTCCAAAGAAAAACTGTTGAAGTTTGCTCAACTATATATTTTGGATACAGCCGAAGCTACACGTAAAAGATTAGCAATCCCAGCAAACCAGGCCTGCTCAGAAAGACTCATAATCAACAACCTCATGCATGAAATAAATGAATTAACAAAATCGTATAAGATGCTACGTGAGGTAGAAAAGGAAGCCCAATCTGAAGCAGCAGCAAAAGGTATAGCTCCCTGGAAGTAACTATGGCAATTAAATATGATTGTAATAGTGACCCAGGTAGATATAATTCTCCCGTGTAACCGAGGTTGCTGTCATATTCAGAAACGAAGTTGGAGAACCTCCTTTGAAAGGGACTTGCTCATTCATTGTAAACCAGATCCCAATAATCCAAATGGCACTAAAGTGAAACGAATCAGTATCCTGTTTCCCACATTAGATGCAATGACATATCCTATTCTTTTTCCACATGATGAAAAAGGTTGGGGAACAGATATTGCATTAAGACTCAGAGACAACAGTGTACTCAACAATAATACTAGACAAAATGTAAGAATACGAGTCACCCAAATGTAGTATTATGGATTTCATCTCTCTGTGAGGGACACATTCAATCCTATTTTAAATGCAGGAAAGTTAACTCAACAGTTTATTATGGATTCGTATTCAAAAATGGAGGCAAATCAGATAAATTTTATTAAAGCAAACCAATCTAAGTTGAGAGTTGAAAAATATAGTGGTTTGATGGATTATCTCAAATCTAGATCTGAAAATGACAATGTACCCATTGGTAAAATGGCCCTGGGGCTGCAGCATCTCCAGTTTCTCAGCTCACGCCCTCTCTCCAGGAGGCTGGGGAGAACATATATGGTAAAGTTCTAAACGCCACGGCAGTCAGAGTAGTGGGACTCGGCCAGGCAGGCACATAGAAGGGCTGGGGTCCTTTCTGGCTCTGGGGTTAGGCAGCATGCCCTGTGGTCCTGGGTGCCTGTGGCTGTGGCCGGCCTGAGTGAAGCTGGCCCAGGTCCTGGGTTCCTATAGCTGGCCAGAGGGAGGGAAGCCTGGGTCCCAGGTGTGGGGCAAGGCAGAGGCAGTTAGGAGCAATCAGGCCAGAAGGGGAGCACTTAGGGGCAGTTAGGCAGGTAGGCAGAGGTGGTTAGGGGTCACACATCCCCGAAGGGGTCCCTGATTGGAGCAGGTGCAGGCTGGGCTCAGGGAACCCCCCTCCGTGCACGAATTTCGTGCACTGGGCCACTTGTATCTTATAATATGGTAATGCATTGAAGAAATACACAGGCAAGCCTAGGATGAGGAATGGTGTTATCTTCTGCTAGATACTATAATACAATGCCGTTTCCTTGGGGAGCATGCTGGAACATTCATTACATAATTAGTAAGTGTATCATTTAATCTGTGGCAGAAGGAGTTTGCTGAAATCCAACGAGGCAGGAATTCATTATAAGAATTTTCGAACACTTTACTAGAGGTTTCACTAAAAGTAGACTGGTTTAGACAGTGTGTTCTGGTAGGGTTTACAAATGCATTGATTACTGTTATGTCATAGACGAATGCCTGCATTCTTGTTGGGAAAGTGTCTCACTCTCTGAAGTACACTGTTGAACCTAGTGTGTGGAATGCTGGGAGGTTCTGATATGACATTAAGTGGCCATTTATTGCAGAAGCTGTAATATAGGTAGTTGGAGTTTTCTTAAGTAATTATAGCCTGTGCCAAAAAGAGTTTCAGACATCCGTTTGGTGTGGATTAATTCTACTATCTGTTTTCTTTCTACATTTTTTCTGTTTTCTAAGCTCTTTTTTTTTTCTTTTTGTTCTGTTTTTTTCTGTTCTGCCTTGGTTCTTTGTGTTTGCTCTCCTTTTGACTGTTTTCTCTGTGGTCTCGATTCTTTTTCTGTTCTTTCTCGCTGTTCTGTCTCTCTGTTCTCTTCACTTGCTCTTTTATCTTCTGGTTCTTTTTGTATTCATTATTCTCCTTTTGTTCTCGATTTTCTCAGTTCTTTCTCTTCTTACTTGGTTATCCCTGGTTCTCTGTTCTGCTTATCTTTTTGCTCTCTCTGTTTTGCTGTATCTCTGTTCTCTTTTTGCTATTGGATTTCATTTTGTTTTGGCTTTCAGTTTTTCTGTTATCTGTTTAATTTGTACTTTTGTTATTTCTGCTATTGTTGCCGTTCTCTGTTCTCTCAGATTTCCCTCTTCTCTCTGCTCTGTGTTGTTGTTGTGCTTTCCTTGTTCCCTCGTGGTTATTTTTTCCGTGTGGCTTGGTTGCTTTTTTTGTTCTCTCCCTTTTCTCTGTTTTCTACTTTTTCTCATTGCTCTCTCCATTTACTCCCTTTTCTTTTTTTTCTCTCTTCTCTCCTTTATTTGCTCTGTTTTTTTCTGTGTTCCTCCGTTTTCTATTTTCTCCCTAATTTTTGTACTTCACATTTTTGTTTTCTCTTCATACTCTTTTTCTTTCCATTTTCACTGTTAATCTTCTTTCACTTTCCCTATTTCTTTTTCCTCTGTTCAATAACTTTCGCTTTGTTATCTCTGATTCCCTGCTCTTTTTGTCTTTATTCTCTTTTTTGTTCTTTGTTTCCTTAGTTTTTTTCATTTTGGGTTTTCTGATTTCTATTTTTTCTCTTCTTTCAATTGTTTCCTCCATTTTTTACTGTACCTTTTTTTCCTTGCCATATTTTCAGCTTTCTTTGTTTCTCTATTTTCTCTGTTTTTGTTTTTTTCTTCTATTTTCCCCATGTTTCTTGCATTTTGTCTCTTTTTCTATTCTTTGTTCTATTTTGACGTATCTATTTTTTTCTTTTGGTCCTTTTATTTTTCTTTTTTAAAAATATATTTTATTGATTTTTTTTTACAGAGAGAAAAGGAGAGAGATAGTCAGAAACATCGATGAGAAACATCGATCAGCTGCCTCCTGCACACCCCCTACTGGGGATGTGCCTATAACCAAGGTACATGCCCCTGACCAGAATCGAACCCAGGGCCCTTCAGTCCGCAGCAGACACTCTATCCACTGAGCCAAACCGGTTTTGGCAGTCCTTTCATTTTTCTCATCTCTCTGTTCTTTCATTGTTCTCTACTATTTCTTTGTTTTCACTTTTTCTCTCTGTTTTCTCTATCTTTACTTTTAGACATAGCGGAAGGGAGGAATAAAAACAGAGAGAAACATTTATGTAAGAGAGACACATCAATTGGTTGCCTCCCACACATACTCTAGCCAGGGTGGGGGATTGAGCCTACAAACCAGTATATGCCTTTGACTGGAATCAAACCCGCACCATTCAGTTGATGGGCCTACACTCTCTTCACTGAGCCAAACCAGGCCAGAGCTATCCACAATTTTTATTCTTTCCATTCTCTGTTCCATATCATTCCTATTTGTTTTATTCTCTCCTCCCCACCCCCTCTCTGTTCTTAGGCCATAGAATAATATATTCATTTCCTATTTTGGAATATTTTACACATTGAAGAAATATGAAGGAGAATCATGGGTATTCGTTGCTGGTATCTCCTGTGAAATTAATACTTATTGGAGAGACATGTCAGAACATTTATTACATACTAGGAGTTTCAATTACTAATTATAACAAGTGTTAAAAATTTTCCAAAATCTGATTGGATGTATTAATATTAAATGTTCATACACTTCACTACATGTATGACAAAGTGCACACAGCCCACTGAAACACAAACTTTGAAATGCAAGGTGAACCTAGTTTGTTCAATGCTGATATCTTCTGAGAAATATAACGCCTTTTGAAGAGCATATTGAAAAATTGATTAAATATGTAGTAGAAGTTGTGAGTAGTAATTATAGGCAGTACTAAATATAAACACAGCATGCCAAAATTCTGCTTGGCAGGAATTAATTCTGTGTTTATAAACATTTCACCAAAGCTTTTACACAATGAGCAGCTCACTGAAAACAAATGGGCAGTTCTAAAGAGATTTTCTAGTAACCTTTGCTAATGTTTTGTTTGTTATAGCAAAGACTAGTACATGCATTAACTTTGGGGAATGTTTTACTCCTTAAAGGAATGGACAGGTTACTCTAGTGCAGCGGTTCTCAACCTGTGGGTCACGACCCCTTTGGAGGTCGAACGACCCTTTCCCAGGGGTCGCCTAAGGCCATCAGAAAACACAGATATCTACATGATTCACCACAGTACCGAAATTACAGTTATGAAGTAGCAAGGAAAATAATTTTATGGTTGGGGGTCACCACAACATGAGGAACTATATTAAAGGGTCACAGCATTAGGAAGGTTGAGAACACTGCTCTAGTGTGTGAAATGCTGGTAGCTTCTGTGAAATACTACGACACCTTTAGTGTGGGAGCATGTTGGAACATTTATTATGTAGTTACCAGGAGTTTCATTCAGTTACATTGATTGAATGCATTTGGTAGCAGTGTTTTAAAATGTGTTGATTATAAACGGAGAATATATTTCAGAGTTTGAATTAATATACTGATTAAACTATTTTTGAGAATGTTGACATCTTCTATGAAATATATTGGAGTAGCATACAGGAACCTTCACTACAGCATTAGTAAGGAGGAGTTTCGTTATCAAACATTAGTCTTCTATAAAATAATTGGCCAAAATACCACTTGGCAAGAATTAATTCTAAGAGCACTCAAAAAATACCCTATGGGTTCTACACAATACAGCTCATTGAAACACTAAAATTAAAGAGTTCTCAACAGACTTGCTAGTAGCATTTAAAGACATTGAATATGATGTTTTAAAAATGTATTGTCAATTATTTCAGAATAAAATTTGGCTATATGGAATTCATTATTTCAAGGAATACATAGGAGAATCTAGTGTGTGGAATACTATTTTCTGTGAAGTAATCAAATGCCATTTACTGTGAGAACATGCTGTAACACATTCATTAAAACGTTAGGAGTTTCACTTAATGAAGTACAATCTGTGCTTTAAAAAAAAAAAACCACAATGTGTGCCCAATATGCTTGTTAGAAATTAACTGCAAGAGTGTCCAAACACTGCACTACATGTTTAACACAATGTGCAGCTCATCACAACACTAAAACTAGACTAAATTAAAGTGTGTTCCAATAGCATATACAAATGTACTGACTACAGGTTATGTCATAGGCCAGTATGTCAACAGAGCCAAATATCAACAGTACAACAATTGAAATTTATTTTGAGAGCCAAATTTTTTAAACTTAAACTATATAGGTAGGTACATTGTTATTAACTAGGGACCCAGTGCACGAAATTCATGCACTTGGGGTGGGTGGTCCTTCAGCCCAACCTGACCCCTCTCACATACTGGGAGCCCTCAGGGGATGTCCTACTGACAGCTCACCCCTAGCCTGCCCAGCAATTCATCGAGCCCTGCG
Organism: Antrozous pallidus; assembly: GCA_027563665.1. Lineage (NCBI taxonomy): Eukaryota > Metazoa > Chordata > Mammalia > Chiroptera > Vespertilionidae > Antrozous > Antrozous pallidus. Next base: position 119,117,305 of record CM050512.1, on the reverse strand, counting down.
ATGGGGCCGATCACTGGCTCCTGGCTCTGCCCAGCACTGGCCTTGGGCACCCAGTGATCACCCTATCAGGCCTGATTGCTGGCTCCTGGCTCCGCCCCAGCCCCAGTCTTGGACACCCAGCAATCACCCTGTGTTCCGAAACCCTTTTCCTGTGAGTTTTTCTCAGCGGGTTCAAAAGTATCACTACTGGTTTCTCACCATGCACAGCTTATTGAAAATATGAAACCAGCTGAAACCGGTTTGGCTCAGTGGATAGAGCGTTGGACTGCGGACTGAAAGGTCCTGGGTTCGATTCCGGTCAAGGGCATGTACCTTGGCTGCAGGCACATCCCCAGTAGGGGGCGTGCAACAGGTAGTTGATCGATGTTTCTCTCTCATCGATGTTTCTGATTTTCTATTCCTCTCCCTTCTGCTCTGTAAAAAAATCAATAAAATATTTTTTAAAAAGAAAAAAAAGAAAAAGAAAATATGAAACCAAACCTCTCAACAGACTTTGCTAGCTGCATTTACAAATGTAATTTACTAAGAAAACACCTTAGAACACTCTTTACACACTTAGTAGGAGTCTTTGCTAAAACTGTTGCCTAATCCCACATGGTATAAATTCTAAGTATGATCAACACTTCTCCATTGCAGGTCTTCCACAATGTTCAGCTCAGTGAAACACTAAAACAGGACTGTCCAGGGGCCTTTGCTACTAGCATTTGCAAATGTATTGATTATGCATATGTACAGATGAGTACATACATTACCTTGTAGAAGTAAGCCTCACACGTTGGAGGAATGCAAAGGTGAGCCTTACGTGTGGCATGCTTTATCTCTTCTGAGGCATTATATTTCACCAATGATTTTGACAAACACTTTCAGCACAGGATTTAATTACCAAATGAAGTTCCTATTAGCTGTGATGAATGTGCCAACATGATCCCCATGTAAGTGGCATAGTATGGTAATATTTTACAGAAAGTAGCAGCGTTCCACACATTAGGTTGGCCTGTGTATTCTTTCAAAGAGTGAAACAAAATTTTTTTAATATATTTTTATTGATTTTTTGCAGTATAACTTATATTTAATAGTAGTATGTTTTCCTTTCCCCCTCACAACATCCTCCCCCCCCAGCCTCCCTTAGCCCCCAGCACATGTCCCTACCTGCCCCCCTTCCCGCACCAGTGTCTTTCATTCATTGGTTAAGCTCATATGCATGCATACAAGTCCTTCACTTGATCTCCCCCAGCATCTGCCTCCCCTCCACTCCAGCCTCCCCCCTGTAGCTTGACAGCCTGTTCAAGGCCACCCTGCCTCTATATCAATCACTCTCCCGTTTCTTTTCTTCAAAAATATCTTGCCTCTGCATACTAGACATAAATGTATAAGAGCAAAGAATGGCTGAGTGTCAGTTTCAATGTCCAACTGTTCTGAGTCCCAGTTTCAATGTCAAATAGTTCTTTAAGTGTACATGTCAGCAATGGTATCCAGATGGTGGACACATCGTGGCAATGCAAGATCCATCCTCTCTGGTTTGGTCCTGGGCCGCCTGCAGCCATGCACAGCTGCCGACTGCTAGCATGGCAAGGTGTCGTTAGTGTTCCCCATCTCTGGACCATCCTCGTGGCTGGAACAGACCCGTCAGTTCCTCACAGTCGCAGGAACCCACATGGTCTTGGAGTTGTTCTCTGCAAACACACAAACACATTCTCGACCAAAAGTTAACAAAGGGATCCTCTATGCAAAATAGACTTGGGATTCTTTTTATTTTTGCCTAAATGATTTTCCTTTGGCTTATTTTGACACCATGTGTGTTTTTTCATGGGTGTCCTACAGTTGGTTTTACAAATGGAATTTACTTTTCTGGACTAAGAATTTTCTAGATGTATTTTACTTACAGGATATTTTTCCTTACATGATATTACCCCATTAACCCCCCCCCTGCCCTTTTTTGATTAATGGGGGCTTTTGGAAATTTTATAATGCAGTCTTGGTAATTTTAAATTTTAATTTTTGCACACAAATAGGACTGCTTTAAGTTCTTTGGATGTTAGGCAATTTTACAGTGAGATGAACTACTAATAGGTATTTTAGTTAATGTTTTAGGAAAAGCTTTTTGTCCAGTACACTTAGATTTTCTTGAGTATTCACTTATTTCACTTGGCCAATTTAAATTAATCTGAAAACTTGATTACTATTTTACTAATTTAATATTTAAGCAGAAATCTTAGTTTACCCTGTAAATACCAGTGGAAAGGAGTATTTGCAATTTTGAGTAGGCCCTTACCATTCCTGGTAATAGACTAAATTTAGATATAGAGCAAGTATTGCTGGCCGAGTCTCTGTCTGCCACCTGGGTCCCGGTATGAGTTGTGCATGGGAGGCGAAGCAGCCGTGGGGGGCAAAACTCCCTCAGGAGGGGTGAGAACTCAAGCCCCTGCAAGGTTTGTGGGTGAGGGTCTCTGCCCCACCTCTGTTGACGTTTTAGTTCTCTCTTGTTGGCCCCTCTGCAACTGTGCCTGTCTTAGTTGTTCCTTCCCTGAGGAATGTTACCCATCTCTGGCTAACCAGCCATTCTCTGGAGCCAAACAGGGTGATGTGAGGCTCAGTTCTGTCTCCTTTGTAGTCTATGCCCCTGTGGCCTCCACATCCAGCACCTGCCTTGGGGTCTCCTCACCTGCTGGTGGGGTCCCGGTTCTGATCACATATCTCAGGGGACCCAGGTTTCTTCTCCAGAGAGGGCCCAGCTCACACCATTGGGCGAGAGACAGATCCATGGTGCCAACTGCCCAGGGGCTTCAGCCACTGCTTGAACTGAAAGCTCAGGCATCAGCTGTGTGTATTTGGATAGTAAGAAGAGGGTCCCTCTTGGCCAAAGGGTAAGAGGGGCCAATATAGAATGCTCATATGCCTTCCCAGTGCCTTCATCCCTTCTGAAAGGGATTAATTCCTTTCCTATTCTGTTTTTAAATTGCTGCCCAACATTCAAAGAATTAGTTCGTAAGTTTATTTGGGATAATTGTATAATATGCTATTGTCAAATATCAAAAATTATAATGACATTGTAGAATAATAACATATAAGAGTATTATGGTGTCACGGGAGGTTAAGGAGGGCCTAGCCTAAGGACTGGTGTCCATAGGAGATGACAAGCTCTAGGCCATGTCAATTCAATCTCAAACTAGCTGCCAATTTTTTTTTTTTTACTGTATATAAACGTTGTCAGGGATGTAAAAACACAAATCACTTACCTTAGTTCAAGAGTTCAAATATATTGACTTTCCCGCTTACTCCCACCACCTGCCACTAACCCAGAGGTTTGAAATTCTGATGGACTTTTCTCAGTCTCTGGATCCATTCTTTTTTTTTTTTTTAATATATTTTATTGATTTTTTACAGAGTGGAAGGGAGAGGAATAGAAAGTCAGAAACATCGATGAGAGACATCGATCACCTGCCTCTTGCACGCCCCCTACTGGGGATGTGCCCACAGCCAAGGTACATGCCCTTGCCGGAATCCAACCTGGGACCCTTCAGTCCGCAGTCCGACGCTCTATCCACTGAGCCAAAAAGGTTTCAGCTGGATCCATTCTTGTTCATAGTCTATCTCATTCATTATATTCCTCAAATGAGATCATGTGATATTTGTTTGTCTTTCTCTGCCTGGCTAATTTCACTTAACACAATGCTCTCCAAATCCATCCATGTTGTTACAAATGGTAGGAGCTCCTTCTTTTTTACCGTAGCATAGTATTCCATTGTGTAAATGTACCATAGTTTTTTAATCCACTCATCTGCTGATGGGCACTTAGGCTGCTTCCAAATCTTAGCTATGGTAAATTGTGCTGATATGAACATAGGGGTGCATATATCCTTTCTAATTCGCATTTCTAGTTTCTTGGGGTATATTCCTAGAAGTGGGATCACTGGGTGGAATGGGAGGTCCATTTTTAGTTTTTTGAGGAAACTCCATACTGTTCTCCACAGTGGCTGCACTAGTCTACAATCCCACAGGCAGTGTACGAGAGTTCCTTTTTCTCCACATCCTCGCCAGCACTTGCCGTTTGTTGATGTGAACCATTCTGACCGGTGTGAGATGGTACCGTATTGTCGTTTTAATTTGCATCTCTCAGATAATTAGTGACTTTGAGCAAGTTTTCATATGTCTCTGGGCCTTCCTTTTGTCTTCTTTAGAAAAGGTTCTATTTAGGTGTGTTGCCCATTTTTTTATTGGATCATTTGTCCTCCTTTTGTTGAGTTGTGTGAGTTGCCTGTAGATGCTTGAGATTAAACCTTTATCACTGATAACATTTGCAAATATGTTCTCTCAAACAGTGGGTTTTCTTGTTATTTTGATGATGGTTTCCTTAGCTGTGCAAAAGCTTTTTATTTTGATGTAGTCCCATTTGTTTATTTTCTCTTTAGCTTCCATTGCCCTAGGAGCAGAATCATCAAAGAAGTTCTTTCAGCATATGTCTGAGATTTTTCTTCCTGTGGATTCCTCTAATGTTTTTATGGTTTCCCGTTTTATGTTTAAGTCCTGTATCCACTTTGAGTTTATTTTTGTGTATGGTGTTAAGTTGGTGAGCTAGTTCTTTTTTTTTTTTTTTTTTGCATATATCTGTCCAATTTTCACAACACCATTTATTGAAGAGACTGTCTTGACTCCATTTTATGTGCAGGCCTACTTTGTCAAATATTAATTGAGCATAGTGGTTTGGATTGATATCAGGATTGTCTATTCTATTCCACTGATCTATATGTCTGTTCTTGTGCCAGTACCAGGCTGTTTTGAGAACAGTAGCTTTGTAATACAACTTGAATTCTGGTATTGAAATCCCACCGACTTTGTGCTTCTTTTTCAGGATTGCTGTGGCTATTCAGAGCCTTTTTTTTATTCCAGATGAATTTTTGGAGAGTTCTATCTAGGTCTGTGAAATATGCCATTGGTATTTTAAATGGGGAGTGCATTACATTTATAGATTGCTTTGGATAGTATGGACATTTTAACGATGTTGTTTCTCCCAATCCATGAACTTGGTATGTTCTTCCATCTGTTTACATCTTCCTCTTTTTTTAGTGTCCTGTAGTTTTCCATGAATAGGTCTTTTACCTCCTTAGTTTATTCCTAGGTATCTTAATTTTTTTGGTGTGATGATAAATGGGATCGCTTTTTTAGTCTCTCTGTAAGTTCACTATTAGTGTATAGAAATGCCATAGATTTCTTGGCATTAATTTTGTAGCCTGCTACATTGCTGAACTCATTAAGTCTACTAACTTTTTTATGGAGTTTTTCGGGTTTTTTATGTACAATACCATGTCATCTGCAAATAAGGATAGCTTTACTTCTTCTTTTCCAATTTGGATGCCTTTTATTTCTTCTTCTTGTCTAATTGCAATGGCTAATGCTTCCAGTACTATGTCGAACAGGAGTGGTGAGAGTGGGCAACCCTGTCTTGTTCCTGTTCTTAGGGGAAATGGTTGTAGCTTTTGCTCACTGAGTATGATGTTTGCTGTGGGTTTATCATATATGGCTTTTATTATGTTGAGGTATGATCCTTCTATTCCTACCTTGTTCAGAGTTTTTATCAAGAATGGGTGTTGGATTTTGTCAAATGCTTTTTTCTGCATCAATTGATATGACTATGTGATTTTTATCTCTCAATTTGTTTATGTGATGTATCACATTTATTGATTTGCGGATATTGTACCATCCTTGCATTCCTGGGATAAATCCTACTTGGTCATTGTGTGTAATCTTTCTGATGTACTATTGGATCCGATTTGCTAGAATTTTATCGAGGATTTTGGCATCTATATTCTTCAGGGATATTGGCCTGTAATTCTCTTTCATTGTGTCATCTTTATCTGGTTTTGGTATTAGGGTGATGCTAGCTTCATAGAGTTTGGGAGTGTTCCATCCTCTTGAATTTTCTGGAATAGTCTGAGGAGTATGGGTTTTAATTCTTCCTTGAATGTTTGGTAAAACTCCCCTGTGAAGCCGTCTGGCCCTGGGCTTTTGTTTGTTGGAAGCTTTTTGATGACTGCTTCAATTTCTTCCACAGTTATCGGTCTATTGAGTTGTTTAGATTCTTCTTGATTGAGTTTTGGGAGGTTATATTTTTCTAGAAATATATCCATTTCCTCCAGGTTGTCCAGTTTGTTGGAGTAGAGTTGTTCATAGTATTTTTTAAATAATCCTTTGTATTTCAATGGGGTCCGTTGTTATTTCACCTCTTTCATTTCTGATTTTATTTATTAGGGACCTCTCTCTTTGCTTCTTGGTGAGTCTGGCTAGAGGTTCATCAATCTTGTTTATCCTTTCAAAGAACCAGCTCTTGGTTTTGTTGATCTTCTGTATTGTTTCTTTGGTCTCTATGTCGTTTATCTCTGCTCTGATCTTTACTATTTCCTTCCTTCTGCTTACACTGGGCTTTTCTTGTTGCTTTCTTTCTAACTCTTTGTGTTGTTGGGTTAGATAATTTATTGCCACTGTTTCTTATTTTTTGCAGTAGGATTGTAGAGCTATGAACTTCCCTCTCAGAACTGCTTTCACTGTGTCCCATAGATTTTGGATTGTTGTGCTCTCTAATGATCATTTGTTTCCATGATGTTTTCTATGTCTTCCTAGATCTCTCTGGTAATCCAGTCATTGTTTAATAGCATGCTGTTTAATCTCCATGTGTTTGATTTTTTGGGCTATTTTTATTGTAGTTTATTTCCAGCTTTATGCCACTATGATCTAAGAATATGCTTGATATGATTTCTATCTTCTTGAATTTGAAGAGACTTTGCCTATGACCCAACACATGGTCTATCTTTGAGAATGACCTATGGGCACTTGAAAAGAATGTATATTCTGTGGCTTTGGGGTGAAATAATCTGAAGATGTCAATTAATTCCGTCTGGTCTAGTGAGTCATTGAGGATTGATGTTTCTGTACTGATTTTTTGTTTAGAGTATTTGTCCAATGGTGATAGTGGGGTATTAAAGTCTCCTACTATGATTGTATTGCTGTCTATCTCTCCCTTGATATCCTATAGGATTTTTTGTATGTATTTGGGTGCTCCTGTATTGGGTGCGTATATGTTTACCAGAGTTATTTCTTCTTGTTGGATTGCTCCCTTTAGTATTATGAAGTGGCCTTCTTTATCTCTTGTTATGTCCTTCACTTGGAGATCTAATTTGTCACATATAAGTATTGCTATCCCAGCTTTTTTTTTTTTTCATTTCCATTCGCCTGAATAACTTTTTTTTCCATCCTTTCATCCTCAGTCTGTGTGCGTCTTATTTTTGGAGGTGGGTTTCTTGTAGACAGCATATATATGGGTTTTGTTTTCTTATCCAGTCTATTACCTTATGTCTTTTGATTGCAGCATTTAAACCATTTACATTTAAAGTTATTATTGATAGGTACTTATATGTTGCCATTTTTCTTCTTTACCCCTGTGTTCCTTCTTCGCTTCCTATTTCTTTTTACAGCAGACCCTTTAGCATATATTGCATTGCTGGTTTGGTGGTAATGAATTCCCTTAGTCCTTTTTTTAATCTGTGAAGCTCCTGATTTGACCTTCAATTTTGATTGATAGCCTTGCTGGGTATAGTATTCTAGGATTCAGACCCTTCCTTTGCATGACCTTATAAATTTCATTCCATTGCCTTCTGGCCTGATATGTTTCTGTTGAGAGATCACTTGTTAGTCTGGTGGGGGTTCCTTTGTAGGTGACTTTCTGTCTCTCTCTGGCAGCTTTTAGTAGTCTTACTTTGTCATTGGTGTTTGCCAATTTAATTATAATGTGCCTTGGTGTAGGTCTTTTGGGGTTTATTTTGCTTGGGACTCTGTGAGCTTCTTGGATTTGTGTGGATTTTTCTTTCCTATATCAGGGAAGTTTTCTGTCATTATTTCTTCCAACAGGTTTTCTATTCCTTGCTCAGTTTCCTGTCCTTCTGGAAGCCCAATTATACGAATGTTTTTTGTTTCATGTTGTCCCAATGTTCCCTTAGGTTCTCCTCCTGCTTTTTAATTTTTTTTTCTAGAAGCTGCTCTACTTGGTTATTTTTTCTACCTGGTCTTCTAGCTCACTGATGCGATCCTTTGCTTCTTCTAGTCTACTCTTAATACTTTCTATTGAGTTCTTTACTTCAGCAATGTCACTTTTCATTTCTTCTTGGCTCTTCATCATTTCTTCCTGGGTCTTCCTCATTTCCTCTTGGTTCTTCTTCAATTCCTCTTCTTACTCATATTGTCAAATTTGTCTTCCATTCTTTTCAGCCACCTTATGACCATTTCTCTGAATTCCCTCTCTGACAGGTTGTTAACTTCCATTTCATTTACCTCCTTTTCTGGTGAGGCTTGTTTTTCTTTCATATGTGGGCTGTTTCTTTGTCTTCCCATGGTCTCCCTTCTCTGTGTATCTGGTTATGTAGTTCTCACTCTCCTGCGTTGATTTAAAGGCACAAAATACAACACAAGCAGGTGCAACGCACCAGGCACTGAACCCGGAATGTAGTCACAGTAATGGTAATTCCAAATAAAGGTGATTGCCAGAGAAAGGCAAATTCGGTGATAGGTGAAAAAAAAGAAAGAGAACCTCCCCCAGACACACACAGACACTCACACACCCCTTACACACTCACAAAAAGACAAGAATGTCAAAATGATAATGGGAAAAGGGGAAGAAGTTAAAAAAAAAAGGAGTAAACTATAAATGTGGGGTAAAAACTCCTATAGAACAGCCCCTAATCTGAACAAAAACCAGCAACAAGTACCTGGAAATTGATACAAACTACATACAACTACTAATATCAAGGGAGGTGAGGGAACACAGAAGCAAAAATCTATCTAAAAAACAATGCAAATGAGGACAACAAAACAAGAAACAACACCAAAAAAAACCCCCTACAAAATAAAAGAATAAGCAAATCAGTCGCACAAACCTGCATAAAAAAAATCGATCTAATCAACAGTCAAGTAAACAACAACAGGACAGGGATAAAAACAATTTAGGATAGTGAAGTCGGAGAAGCTAGAGGTATATATGGACTTGGAGTAGGTGGTTGGCGATTAGATATATAAGTGGGGTGAAATTCTAACGGGGTAAAAAGAAAGAATTAAGGTAAATCTAAAGCGGGAAAAGTGTAAGGGAAACAAGGCAGTAAATAGGGAAAGGTTAGCAAGAGAGTGGTGGTATAAAGGTGAAGTTGAGGTAGAGTAAAAGATACTAAAGGGTAGATGAAAATTGACTGTATTCCCTAAGTAAAATAAAGAGAAAATAAAGTGAATTCCTTGTGTTACACAAGATTCAATTTGTGATTTGGCCCCTGGGTGGCAGTGTTTCTAGATTGACCTCTGGGTCTATTGGTCCTGTCTATCCTGAACTAAAATCTCACTGTCCCTGTGGTATTCAATACTGCCTCCCTAATGGTGACTGCTGTTTTAGCAGCCAGGACCCTCCCAAAATCTTCCGGATTTCCCTCCTGTCAGGTCCAAACTGGTTGCGCTCCAGGGGTTCCCTCTGCCACCAGCTCCAAGGGCCCTCTCCCATGTTTACCAGCTCCAACAGCCACAGATTTTATTTCAGGCGCAGATCTCCCGGCTCTGAGTTCTGAGGCGCAGATCTCCCAGTCTGCCAGTTCCCTCAGTCTGGCGCCCAAAGTACCCCCGGGGAAATCTGACCTCTCCGTGCCGGAGCGCAGAGCTCCTCCGACTCTGTGTGTCCACGCCAATTGGGCGCCGGTGTTCTGGGGGTCTCCACCGTCCAGCGGGTCATGCAGCTGTATATTTTCAGGTCCTTCTCCTTCAAGGTGGCATGGTCCACCTCCGTACCGGTCACTCAGCGAGAGAACCCAGCAGTAGTGGGGCTGCTCAGGCGGGTGTCCCCCTACTCGCCAACAAACACTCCCTGCGCGACTTTCAGCTGCTCCCTCCTTCTGCCCTGGGACCAGATTCAGATCGCATCCCTCTGTTCTGCCGCCATTTTTTTCATCAAGAGTGAAACAAATTTTAATGTTGAATGCATCTATCAGTCCATGACATCATGTATAATCAATATATTTGTAATTGTTACAAACTGTCTAAAATAATCACATTTTTGCTGCCCAATAGGCTGTGAATTTTGCAAAACCTGCCCCAAAGTGTTTTACCACTCTCTGAATTCCTATGTACCAAGAAGGATTTTGGTAAACTATACTTAGCACAGAATATATAATTACTCCAAGAAATTTCCCCTAATGTGTAATAAATGCTCCAGAATACTTCCCCAGAAAGTGGAATTATATACTTCACAGGTGTTACCAGCACTGCCCACGTGAGGTTCACCTAAGTAATTCCTCAAAGACTGAGGCAGATCCTCTAGGACAATGCAGATATTAACCTGGGACATAATGTATAATCCATACATGTGGAAATGCTCTGAGCAAACTTTGTTGAGTACATGGTCTTTTTATTGTTTCCATGAGCCTCACATTGGGTAAAACCTGTAATGAAGGGTTGGAAAACTCCTAGAATTAATTTTTGTACCAAGTGTGATTTTGTTTTGTTGTGTGTTTTCCTGCAGTGAATTAACAAGTGAAACTGCAACTAACTATAAAATGAATGCTCCAACCTCCCCCTGTGACTAGAGGCCTGGTGCACGAAACTCATACATGGGTAGGGTCCCTAGGTCTGGCCAGCGATCGGGGCTGATCTGTGGGGTGACCGTCACGGTGACTGGAGCTTCCACACGCACCCGCCTTGGCTGGCCTGGTGCTACCCACTTACCTGCCCTGCCTCCTGCCACTGCCTCTGGTTGGGGCCTGTGGGCTGCAGGCAGCTCCTGCATTGAGCACCTGTCCCCTGGTGGTCAGTGCGCATCATGGCGACCAGTCATTCTGCCAGTTGTTCTGCCATTCAGTCAATTTGCATATTAAGGTTTTATATAGGTAGATATTTCACAGAAAGGAAACACAGCATTACACACAATAGGCTGATCTATTCATTTACTCATACAGCGAAACATTTTCCCAATAGATGATACATGTACCAGCCTCTGAAATGGAATATAAGAAATATATTGTGCCCCGCAAGCATGGCTCAGTGGTTGAGCATCAACCTATGAATCAGGAGGTCACGGTTTGATTCCCAGTCAGTGAACCTGTCCAGATTGCTGGCTAGATCCCTGGGGGTAGGGAGGGTACAGAAGGCAGCCAGGCAATGATTCTCTCTCATCATTTATGTTTCTATTTCTTCCTCTCCCTTCCTCTCTGAAATCAATAAATATTTTTAAAGAAATACATTTGTAAACATTGCTAGCAAAGTCTGTTTAGAAAAGTCTAGAGTGAGTGTTTCAATAAGATGGACTATACGTACAACTACCCACACAACATGAGAAGTCTGTGAACACTCTTCTACTTAGTGCCAAGCAGGTTTTGGCACTCTGTCTTTTTCTTTCTTTCTTTTTTATCCTCCCCCGAGGAAATTTTTCCATTGATTTTAAGAGAGAGTAGAAGAGCAAGGGAAAGACAGAGAGAAACATCAATGTGAGAGAAACACACCGACAGCATCCATAGGTTGTCTCGGCCAGGGAGGAGCCTGCAACCAAGATGTGTGCTCTTGACCGGAATCAAACCTGGGACCTTTTGGTCTGTAGGCTGACACTCTATCCACTAAGCTAAACCGGCTAGGGCTATTTGTCTTTTATTGCAGATTATAATTTTGAAATGAAACTCCTAGAAATTAAAAATAGTGGCAGATTAAGTGAAAGCTCACAGACATGTTTCCAGTACCAAACTGGAATTACAACTAAAACACAAAACCATCACCCTGACGAAACGACCGAAGACTTGCTGAAGAGAACACTGACAACAAAGGATGTAAAGTGGAGACCACATAGAGCCTGGGAGAAAGGGTTGAGGCTACAAAAGGGCTGGGCAGGCTCCCACAGACAACTGAAGTCCTGAAGAAGTATCTGAGTTGTTGGGGGTTGCCACTGAGAACTCTGGAGTCCAGTCCCCAAGCTGGGTCCTCCAGACCAGGGCATCAAAACCAGAAAAGGTGCCCACATTACATCTGGCTGTATAAGCAGCAGGGTTTCGGTCTGCCAGGGAGCAGCAGCTGGGGATGAGGCACCCTCTTAAAGGGCCAACACACAAAATTTTGAGTGCATCCAATCAGCTTGGGCTTCAACTGAGGGAGGGTAAACTGGAGCTGTGTGAGCACAAGTCAGGTTTGGAGGATCTGGGGTTAGAGTTCGGAAGGCAGACACTCTAGTTTCCTTTGCTGAGCCATTCCCTCACGCTGCCAGTCACCTTTCTCTGGCAAAACTTGGCTGTCCATGTGGTTTTGCCTGGGGAAAGACAGTTGACTGACCCTATTAGAAAATCCCTTACACTACCCTGTGGAATTTCTGCTGCCCATTAAGAGACTCAGAATAACTAGCCTCCAGGCAGAAGCAATTGCCCCACCCTGTTGGTAGACCTCTCACCCAACCAGTGGACTATTGCTCGAGGCTACTCAAAATTGAATTCAATCAGTCTGCTGGCAGAAGCGGGTCTCTGGAAAGCTTTGAGTCTTCTCTGACATAATTATTTAATATATTTTTATTGATTTCGGAGAGAAAGTGAGAGGGAGAGAAACATCAATGATGAGAGGAAATAATTGATTGGCTGCCTCCTACCACGCTGGGGATTGAGCCTGCAAATGAGCAGGTTCCCTGACAGGAAATGGAACCATGACCTCCTGGTTCACATGTCAATGCTCAAACACTAGCCATGCAGGCTGGGCTAAGATCTTTTTAATATATTGCTCATCCAGCAAAGTTTTAATCTCTTCCACTATTATGTATTTAGCCTAGAGGTTGTAACAGATCCAAAATCAGAGTACAGGTAGGTTTTAGAGTGAAGTGGTTGGTAATACTTTTTAAAACTGATTTTATTTTTAGATAAAGAGGAAGGGAAAGAGAGAAAGAGAGAAACATTAACATGAGACTGAAACTCAATCAGATAATTCCTACACACGTCCCACAGGGGCTCGAACCTGCAACTCAGGCATATGCCTGACTGGGAATTGAACCAATGACACTGCAGTGCATGGGATGACACCTAACCATCTGAGTCACTCCTGCCAGGACTAGTTCATAATACTTTTAAATCAACTTATTACACATAAAAAGGTATTTCTGGCTTCTCCTAAAATATAATAGCTGGCAATACTAGATCTGAATTCCTGAATGGCAACAACTGTCTAGATATAAATAGTAGCTGCCTTTCTTGAACTGGTCATCTCTTTTCATTTTACTCTATTGCCCATTTTATACCTGGCCATTCCATCCTTTACTTGCTTAGATATGGTAGGCTTTTGAGTTTTGCTGTCCCCTAGACCAGCCCATACTTCACCAGAAAGTATGGCAGTTTCAGAAAGGTAGGACATTTACACTTTAAATAGCTACACAAAGCTTTTTTAATATTCATTTTAAATCTGTCTTCCCTGACTTGAAGCCATACATATGCCATCATAGTAATTTGACTCATGACAATTCTTCATTATAGTTTCAACTGTTTGAAAGTGTCTCTAGCATCCCCCAAATTTTATTTTCCACCAAACATACTGCTTATGCTACTCATGTGGAGGCACTTTGACATACACCATCTTATTACTTAATGGTGTGTGGTCTCAGACAAATGTGCTCTTCCCAATAAGATTATAAAGTGCTTCACAAAGCATGTATTCCATAGCACACTCATTACTTAAATCTTAGAGTTGCACTTTGTTCCAATTGTACATTTACCACAGCAACCTTCACTAACAGACAGCAGTTGCACATGGTCCATGTGGCAAAAGAAAGCTGTGTGAAGAAAATCTTGCTAAAATGAAGGGGAGATACTTACCCTTTCCCAGTGAAAATTATGCCCTTGCCATCTAGTAAACACAGCAGAGCACCCAGTCTGAACCTACCCCTCTGTGAGCAGAGTGACTGATGTACCCACTTCCTTAGCAGCAGAGCACTCAGGCTGTCCCAGCTCCTCACAAACCAGAGCAATGGGCCTGCCTTGCAACAATGGCAAGTGGGGCACCCAGCTCACTCCTCCACCAATGGAGCAACACTTGGCCTGTCCCAGCCCTCCACAAGCAGAGTGCCTGGCTGCCCCACCACCTAATCACAGGGCCCACCTGAACACAGGAACCTGCTGCTCCAACCCAACACACCCAACCCAGTGGTCCTGGACAACTGGCCCCACAATCTTGACAGGGTGTGCCCAGCCCCACTCCCAATGCCCCCAGTCACATGAAACTGCCAGTGCGACCCACTGTTCCTGACCCAGTGGCCCTGTTCAAATGTCCTACCACCTGACACTGCCATGTAGATGTGACCTGATGCCCCCAGGAGGCACACACCTGCCACAGCAACCTGGCTCATCTAATCCAATGCCACAGAAGACCAGACACACCTCTGTGACCTGTGAGACCATTCACCTCTGGACCCAGGGACTCATCCCCACAATCCCACATACTTCAACTGGCACCCCAGACTACCAGATGCTAAAATGGGAAGACAAAGAAACAACTCCTAAATGAAAGGAAAGATGAATCATCAGAAAAGGAACTAAATAAAATGGAAGCAAGCAAGTTGTCAGATAAAGAATTCAAAGTAATGGTTATAAAGGTGCTCAAGCAAGTTAGTGAGAACTAAAAGCAACTTAATGAGAATTATAAGGAGCTGAATGAGAACTACACCAACATGAAAAAAAAGGTTGAAACAATAAGAATCAAGTGGAAATGAAGAATAACATCTGAAATAAAGAACACCCTAGAAAGACTCAACAGTAGACTAGAAGAAACTGAGGAATGAATCACAAATTAGAAGACAAGTTAGGAAAAACAACTATTCAGAGCAGTAATTAGAAAAATAAATAAAAAGCAGGAAGCAATTTTTAGGAAGCTTTGGGACAGCATCCACAAAATAGGGGTACCAGAGAGAGAGGAATCTGAGCAAGGAATAGAAGACCTGTTTGAAGATAAAATGACAGAAATCTTCCCTGACTTGGTGAAAGAAAAAGTCACACTAGTCCAGCGAACACAGAGAATCCTATTCAAGATGAACCTAAAAAGATGCACATCTAGACACATCATAATTAAAATGGCAAATATTAAAGACAAAGAATCTTCAAAGAGAGAGAATTGTACCTATAAGGGAGCTCCCATTAATTTGTCAGCTGGTTTCTCAATAGAAACAACTTAAGCCAGAGGGAGTTGCATGAAGTATTGAAAAGCAAAGGACTGAATGAGCCGAAACTGGTTTGGCTCAGTGCATAGAGTGTTGGCCTGCGGACTGGAAGGTCCTGGATTTGATTCCGGTCAAGGGCATGTAACTTGGCTGTGGACACATCCCCAGTAGGGGGTGTGCAGGAGGCAGCTGATCGATGTTTCTCTCTCATCAATGTTTCTGACTTTCTATCCCTCTCATTTCCTCTCTGTAAAAAATCAATAAAATATATTTTTTAAAAAAAAGGACTGAATTAATCCAAGACTACTCTATTCAGGAAGGCTATCATTCAAATTTGAAGGTTAAATTGGGAGCTTCGCAGACAAAAAAAAAAATGAAAAGGCTAAAGGAGTTTATTAGCAGCAAACTAGCAATGCAAGAAATGCTAAAGGACTGTTGTAAGAGAAGTAATAGAAAGAGAAGAACAAAGGCATGAAGAATAAAAATATCAGTCAATAAGTACCTATCAATAATAATCTTAAATGTAAATGGATTAAATGCTTCAATCAAAAGACATAGGTAGCTGAATGGATAAAAAAACATGACCCATATATATGCCATCTACAAGAGACCAACCCCAGAACAAAAGACACAGGATGAAAGTGAAGGGATGGAAACAAATTTTCAATGCAAATGGAAATTTTAAAAAAGCTTGGGTAGCAATACTCATATTTAACAAAACAGACTTCAAAATGAAGGCTATAACAAGAGATAATAAAGGTCACTTTATAATACTAAAAAGATCAGTACAAGAGGATATAACCCTGGTAAACATATATGCACTCAATATAGGAGTACCCAAATATATGTATTAAAAAATAAAAATCTAAGGGGAAAGTCAATATATTTGAACTCTTGAACTAAGGTAAGTGATTTGTGTTTTTACATCCCTGGCAAAGTTTATATAAAGTTATAAAAAAAATTGGCAGCTAGTTTGAGATTGAATTGACATGGCCTAGAGCTTGTCATCTCTTATGGACACCAGTCCTTAGGCTAGGCCCTCCTTAACCTCCTGTGACACCACAATACCCTCACATGATATTATTCTACAATGTCATTATAATATTTGATATTTGACAACAGTATATTATACAATTATCCCAAATAAACTTACAAACTAATTCTTTGAATGTTAGGCAGCAACTTAAAAATGGATAGGAAAGAGATTAATCCCTTTCAGAAGGAATTAAGGCACTGGGAAGGCATCCGAGCATTCTATATTGGCCCCTCTTGCCCTTTCTGCCAAGAGGGACCCTCTTCTTACTATCCAAATACACACAGCTGATGCCTGAGCTTTCAGTTCCAGCTGTGGCTGAAGCCTCTGGGCAGCTGGCACCATGGATCTGTCTCTCACCCAATGGTGTGAGCTGGGCCCTCTCTGGAGAAGAAACCTGGGTCCCCTGAGATATGTGATCAGTACCGGGACCCCGCCAGCAGGCGAGGGGACCCCAAGGCAGGTACTGGACGTGGAGGCCACGGGGGCATAGACTACAAAGGAGACAGAACTGAACTTCACATCACCCTGTTTGGCCCCAGAGGATGGCTGGTTAGCCAGAGACGGGTAAGATTCCTCAGGGAAGGACAACCTAAGACAGGCACAGTCGCAGAGGGGCCAACAAGGAAGAGGTAAAAGGTCAACAGAGGTGGGGCACAGAACCTCACCCACAAACCTTGCAGGGGCTTGAATTCTCACCCCTCCTGAGGGAGGTCTCCTACCCCCACGGCTGCTTTGCCTCCCACACACAACTCATACGGGGACCCAGGTGGCAGACAGAGACTCGGCCAGCAATAGCTGCTCTATATCTAAATGCAGTCTATTACCAGGAATGCTCAAACCTACTCAAGAATGCAAATATTCCTTTCCACTAGTATTTACAGGGTAAACTAAGATTTCTGCTTGAGTATTAAAATTGACAGTAAAATAGTAATCAAGTTTTCAGATTAATTTAAATTGGCCAAGTGAAATAAGTGAATACTCAAGAAAATTTTAGTTTACTGGACAAAAAGCTTTTCCTAAAACATTAACTAAAATATCTATTAGTAGTTCATCTCACGGCAAAATTGCCTAACATCCAAAGAACGTAAAGCAGTCCTATTTGTGTGCAAAAATTAAAATTTAAAATTACCAAGACTGCAATATAAAATTTCCAAAAGCCCCCATTAATAAAAAAAAAAGGGGGGGGGGGACAGTGGGGTAATATCATGTAAGGAAAAAAATACCGAGTAAAATACATCTAGAAAATTCTTACTCCAGTAAAGTAAATTCCATTTGTAAAACCAACTGCAGGACACCCATGAAAAAACACACATGGTGTTAAAATAAGCCAAAGGAAAATCATTTAGGCAAAAATAAAAAGAATCCCAAGTCTATTTTGCATAGAGGATCCCTTTGTTAACTTTTGGTCGAGAATGTGTTTGTGTGTTTGCAGAGAACAACTCCAAGACCATGTGGGTTCCTGCGACTGTGAGGAACTGATGGATCTGTTCCAGTCATGAGGATGGTCCAGAGATGGGGGACACTGACGACACCTTGCCATGCTAGCAGTCAGCAGCTGTGCATGTCTGCAGACAGCCCAGGACCAAACCAGAGAGGATGGATCTTGCATTGCCACGATGTGTCCACCATCTGGATATCATTGCTGACATGTACACATGAAGAACTATTTGACACTGAAACTGGGACTCAGAACAGTTGGACATTGAAACTGAGACTGAAACATTTTTTGTTCTTATACATTTATTTCTAGTATGCAGAGGCAAGATATTTTTGAAAAAAAGAAACAGAGGAGAGTGATTGATATAGAGGCAGGGTGGCCTTGAATGGGCTGTCAAGCTACAGGGGGAAGGCTTGGGTGGATGGGAGGTGGATGCTGTGGGAGATCAAGTGAAGGACTTGTATGCATGCATGTGAGCATAACCAATGAATGAAGGACACTGGGGAGGGGCGGGGGGGGATATGTGCTGGGGGATGGGGGAGGTTGGGGGGAGGGTAAGGGGGAAGGGGAAAGGAAAACATGTACTACTATTGATTATAAGTTACACTGCAAAAAAATCAATAAAAATATATTTAAAAAAATAAAATAAAAATCTTCTGGAGAGCTTAAAGAGATCAACAGCAATACAGTCCTAATAGGTGACTTTAACACCCCATTCACTTTACTGGATAGATTTTCTAGACCCAAAAAAAAAAAAAAAAAAAAAAAAACAGCAAAGAAGCAGTCACCCTAAATGACACAGTAGATCAGAGGGGATTAAATTTATATCTATAAAACATTTCACCCAAAAGCTGCAGAATACACATTCTTCTCAAATGCACATGGAACATTCTCAGAGACCACATGTTAGGACACAAAACAAGTCTCTACAAATTCAGGAGGACTGATGTCATAGCAAGCATCTTCTCAGATAACAATGGCATAAAACAATAGCTGATTTACACAAACAACCCAATACCTTCAAACACATGGAGTCTCAACAGCATGTTATTAAATAATGAATGGCTTATCAATGAAATTTAAAAAAGAAATTTAAGAAACATCCTGGAAACAAATGAACACACAACCCAAAACCTATGGACACAGCAAAAGCAGTCCTGCGGAGGGGCCTCAGAGCACTGAGCGCCACCTCAAGACAAAGACACACTGCTAATAAACCACCTCATATACAACTTAAGGAACTAGAAAGAGAACCAGAAAAGCCCGGAGTAAGTAAAAGGGGGATCTAATAAAGATCAGAGCAGAAATAAATGATATAAACTATAAAAAAATTTGAAAAGATCAATGAAACCAAGACCTAGTTACTTGAAAATATAAATAAGATTGATGAACCTTTTGCCAGATTCATTAACAGAGAAAACTCAAATAAAATCAGAAATGAAATAAGGAAAATAATGAACACCACAGAAATACAAAGAATTTTAAGGAAATAATATAAACAACTATATGCCAACAAGTGGACCATCCTGGATGAAATGGACAAATTCCTAGAAAAATGCAATCTTCCACATTGAATCAGGAAGAATCAGAAAACCTGAATAGACCAATAAGAACTGATAAAATTGAAGCCATAATAATAAAAACTTCCAGCAAACAAAAGCCCTTGTCTGGATATCTTCACAGGGGAGCTTTACCAAACATTCAACTAACATTTGTCTTTCTCAAACTTTCCCAAAAACCCACGAAGAGGCACACGCCCAAGCTCTTTTCATGAGGCTGGCATTAGCCTAATTCTAAACCCAGATGAAGTCAGACCTGCACTGTCCACCATCCAGATACCATTGCTGACAAGTACATGTAAGGAACTGTTTGACATTGAAACTGGGACTCAGAGTTGTTGGACATTGAAACTGGGACTCAAACATATTTTTTTATTATACATTTATTTCTAGTCTGCAGAGGCAATATTTTTTTTAAAGAAAAGAAATGGGATAAAAATAGATACAGAGGCAAAGAAGCATTGAACAGACTGTCAAACTACAACAGGAAGACAGAGGAGGTTGTGGAGGGGGGACTGAAAGAGATCAACCAAAGAATTTGTATGCATGCATATAAGCAGAACCAATGGATACAAGACACTGGGCGGGGGGGGGGGGGGGGCACAAGGGGGGCAGGAGGACACAGGTGAGGGCATGCACTGGGGGATAGGGGAGGCCAGGGGGAGGTCAAAGGGGGAAAAAAGAGACATATGTACTACTATTTGTAATATTTTAAACAATAAAAAAATAATAAAACCAGATGAAGACACTACAAAGAAAGGAAATTAAAGACCAATATCCTTGAGGAACACAGTTGCTAAAATCCTAAACAAAATCACATCCAGCAATATATTAAAAAGATCATACACCATGGCCAAGTGGGATTTATTTCACAGATGCAAAGGTGGTACAATATTCAAAAATCAATAAATGTGATGCATCACATAAACAAATCAAAGGACAAAAACGGCATTATATCAATAGATGCAGAAAAAGCAACGAAATCCAACACCCATTTTCATAACAACTCCAGGTATTAAGGGAGCATATATTGAGATGGTCAAGGCTGGGTAGGACAAACTTACAATGAACATAGCACTCAAGGGGCAAAAACTGAGACAATTTCCCTTAAGAACAAGAACAAACAGGGATGTCTGCTTTTTCCACTCTTACTCAACTCTAGGGACCAGGGCACAAAATTGTGCATGAGCACTGGGGGGGGGGGGGGGGGGGTGGTCCCTCAGCCCAACCTGCTCCCTCTCACATACTGGGAGCCCTCAAGGGATGTCCTACTGACAGCTCACCCCCAGCCTGCCCCGAGGCCAAAAGCTTCTGGCCGAGGCTCCCGTCCTTGGGCAGGGGACCTCGGCCAGGGGACTCCAGCCAGTGATCGCCCTGCAGTCCAGCTGATCGCTGGCTGGCTCCACCCCAGCCCTGGCCTGCCTGCCTGGCTTTTTCTGGCCTTAGAAACCCAGTGATCACCCTGCCATAGGCAGCAGCCATCTTGATTGGGTGTTAATTTACATATCACTCCTGATTGGCTTGTGGGCATGGCTTATTTGGTGTAGCAAAGGTATGGTCAATTTGCATATTACTCTTTTATTAGATAGGATAGTGCTGGGAGTCCTAGCCACAGCAATCAGACAAGAATAAAAGCATCCCATTGGAAAGGAGGAAGTAAGCTGTCATTTTCCACAGATGACATGATATAGTACATAGAAAACCCTAAGGACTTCACTCAAAAACTATGAGATTTAATAAATGAATTTGGCAATGTAGCTGGATACAAAATGAACACTCAGAAATCTATGGCATTTTTATATACCAATAATGAAGTCTCAGAAACTAAAAAAAAAAAAAAAAAAAAAATCCCATTTACCATTACAACAAAAAAATTATGATACTTAGAAATAAACATAACCAAGGAGGTAAAAGAACTGTACTAAGAAAACTAGAGGATATTGAAAAAAGAAATAGAGGAAGATATAAACAATTGGAAGACTGTACCATGCTCATGGGTTGGTAGCGTTAACATCCTTAAAATGCCCAGACTATGCAAAATAACCTATAGATTCAATGCAATCCCCATTAAAATATGAACAGCATATTTCACAGATCTAGAAAAAGCACTCAAAAAATTTATACGGGGGCGGGGGGGGGGAGAGAAACCAAAATGGCTGCATAGGTAAACACCTAAACTGCTGCCTTGCACAACAATTTCCCAAAACTACAACTAAAAGACAAAACAGACACCATCCAGAACCACAGGAAAGCTGGCTGAGTGGAAATTATACAACTAGGAGGAAAGAGAAAAGCACATTGAGACTCAGAGGAGCTGTAAAAGGCTGAGGTATAGAGACACGTGTGCAAAGAGGATGGGCAGCTGTGTGCACGTGGCTGGCTTTCTAAAGCAGAAGGGAGACGGAAGCCACTGACTGCACTCAACTCCAGTTCCGGGCGAGACTCTGGGGACTCAGACTGATTCAGGGAAAATCTGGACTGTCAGGAACAGAGAAAAGCACACTGAGACTCAGGGGAGCTGCGGAAGGCAGAGGTCCAGAGGCACGCACGTGCACAGAGAGAGCACTGACTGCTGAGTGCACACCTGGCTTTCTCAAGTGGGAGGCAGATGGAAGCTCCCGACTGCACTGAACTCCAGTTCCAGGATAGACTTTGGGAACCCAGACTCATTCAGGGAGACACTGGACGGTCTGGCAGCGGGCGAAATTCAAAGGCGGCGTTCTCTCAGAGGTGCTTGCAGCAATTACCGAGGGACACTGAGACCCAGGGGCCTCAGAGGGCAGGGCTGACAGGAAGCCAAGGCTGTCTGCTCTGCCCTGCGACTCCTTCTCATCCCAGCTGAGCACAGAGGCTTTTGCAATTTTGCAAGTCTTGTCTCATAAGACTGTCTCCAGCACAGAAGTTCTCCCAGTGTAGACCCAACTGGTCCTCACAGTCAATTGGCCTGGAGGTCAATTCCTTCCAGTGATACCAACAACAATCAAGACTTAACTACAACAAGGCTGTGCACACAGCCCACAAAGGGGTGCACCAACAGTATCCACCTCAGGTGACTGGGGAGGCTGGGCCACTGGGCCCGACAGGACACCTACCACACAAAGCTATTCTACCAACCCAGGGAGGCAGTGAAAATGCAGAGTCAGAAAACAAACAAACAAAAAAAAAAACAGATCACAAACAAAAGAAATGGAGGAAAGCATTGGATATAGAGTTCAAAACCATGGTTATAAGGTTTTTCAAGAATTTTCTAGAAAAGGCCGATAAATTTAGCGAGACCCTCAAGGATATGACAAAGGACCAACTAGAAATTAAAGATATACTGAAAAAATATTATACAGAGACCCAACAGCAGACTAGAGGAAGCTAGTCAAAGATTTGAAAAACAAAGAAGCAAAAAACACTCAACTGGAAAAGCAGAAAGAAAAAGAATCCAAAAAATTAAAGAAAGTGTAAGGAGCTTCTGGGACAACCTCAAGCATGCCAACATCAGAATTATGGGGGTGCCAGAAGAAGAGAGAGAGCAAGACAATGAAATCCTATTTGAAGAAACAGAGACAGACAACTTCCCCCACCTGGTGAAAGAAATTGACTTACAAGTCCAGGAAGCGCACAGAACCCCAAACAAAAGGAACCCAAAGAGGACCACACCAAGACACTGAGCCACTGCCCACAAGCCCTAAGGCCCCGGGCCTCGGGGTCCCCGCCGCACTCCTGCGGGTGCAGACAGGAAGCCCTGCCGCTGGGGTCCGGCCTGGCAACTGCGGCTCCCCGCTCGGGTCAGCGGGTGACCTCTCCTCCCGGAGTCACAGGCTCCGCAGGCCGGCTGGCTCCAGCTCAGAAGTCTCACCCCCCCCCCCCCCCACACACACACACAATTCAAAACATTTTCATTCTCTCACACACAGTTCTTTTCTTCGTAGCCCCTGCCGCCGAGAATAGCGACTCCCCAGAGCCCACTTCGCGCTCAGGACGTCTCCGGCGTCAGGGCTGCGGGCGGCCTCTCGCGCCCAACGATCCGGCCGGGGCTCGCCCAGATCTGAGGCAGTGAGGCCGGCTTTGGACCCCGCGGCGGGAGAGGCCGAGGACCCGCCCCGCCGGCTGCCGGGGCGGGAGAATTCAAAGTGGCGGGGCTGTCGGGGGGCGTCGCCAGGGAAGACGCCAGCCAGTCTGGGAAAAGAGCCGTAGCCGACGCTGGACGCCACGGAGGAAAGCCCACCCCCCGCCCACCAGGGAGCGGCCCCGCCCACCGGGGAGCGGCCCCGCCCACCGCCCACCGCGGGAGCAGTAGAGCGCGGTCCGGATAGACAGGCCGCGGACGCGGCGCGGGGGGTGTTGGGAAAGTCCCGTCGTCCGCCACCATCTTGCTCCCCTTTCAGCCGGTGACCGCGAGTCAGACGAATTTGGGGCCATGAAGCTGCTGAGCAGAGCCGGGCCCTTCGCGGTGAGCGCGGCTGGCGGGTGTGGGGAGGGGTAGGCACGGGTGGTCAGCGAGGTGGTGCGGCCGGAGCTGCCCGGCGTGGGGGTCCCGGACCGGGCCTTCGGTCTGCCCTTCATCTGAACCCGGCGGGCCGAGCGAACGGCCGCTGGACGGGGTGAGAGCGGGAGGGCCTTGGAAGCCGAGCTCGACCTCTACGTAGAAGAGACCAGAGACCAAATGCCCGGAAACCGAGGGAGGGCGAGGGCTTGCGAGCCTCTGAAGGTCACTGCGACCGCGCGCCAAGGGAACGCGGGGCCTGGGCCAGGAGGCGGCGGGGACCTCGCAGCCGTGGCCTCTCCTCTGGCTGTGCCGCGGAGCACCCGTGTCCCCGCGAGGAAGTGGGCTTGTGAAGAAAACTTTAAGGAAGGAATGAACTCATGCCCGGGAAGCGGTCGTCACTGGGCCCGGAGTTGATAAATACGGGTGCTTCCCTTGGTCTCCGTGGCGACCTGCTCCGGGAGGCACTTGGTGGGCGGCTCCTTCCAGCCCGGGAGACAGCTGTCACCTGGCGCGAAGCCGCTGTGGGGCATCGGGAACGCTCGCAGAAAGCGCAGCGTGGCCCGTTTTGCCCGGAGCAGCCCCCTGTCGGGAAACATTTCCGGTTGTGAGCCTGCAGAGGCGCTGCTCGCCCAGAGGTCGGGGCTGAGCCTCCCGCAGTGCGGATGTCCAGCCCCCATGCCAGCCGTCAGTGCCGATTTGTTAGGGGACCGCCGGAGGGAGGTTCAAAAGACGGAATGGGTTCCCGTGCTTGCTGTTTAGACAGGTGTCCTATGGGTCAGACACGTTCACGCTGTGTCCTACCCTCCCTGGCCTAGACAAGCCAGTGTCAGTGTTTAACAGCATTCCCCTTTGAGGGCAAAAGATCCCAAAATCTCCCTTCCATTCATCACCTTCCAGTAGGAAAAAAACAAACAAAACCTCAAAAGTAATTGGAGAGTACCGATGTAAACAAATTGCAGTAAACTTGAAAGTAATTATTGTTTCTAATGGCAACATATTTTACATAAGAATAAATTTATACCAAACTTGTTATTTAAATGACCCAGTAATTGCTAGGATAATTCTTTGCAACTGATTTGAATGGAACAAATAAGAAACACATAACCAACGAAGTGTCACTGTTCGGGCACATTTGAAGGAAAAGTGCCTGACTCTCTCTTGGCAATAGAACTATGGGTTAATCATATTTGAACTTACATGCCCACATGTCTTAAATTTTAATTTTTGGATAATTAAAGGCCAAAATCAAAATAGGGTTAACTATACCACATTCAGCAAACAAAATTGATGATAAAGCAAAGCTAATTGTAATTTATCATTACAAAGTCTTGAAACAAATGAACACAAGGAAGCAGTTGTTAGTGCGCTGTTGCTGAAAGCACAGTAAAGCGCTCTTTGTCTTTCACGTTTAATCATTTGATTTTGGCAGTACCGTGCTTTAGTCATTTTTAATGTTCATGTCCCCTAGTAACCTCGTAAACTTTAGGCATGATCAAATAAATCCTGGGTCATGGTATATGATTTGTCTAAGAAAAGTTCTGTGTTTTAGATTATTAGCCAGCATGTAAGAGGACCTTTTACCTTATCAGTGGCTGCATATTACACTGAGATTCTGTGTGGATGAGCTGTTGTTAATCTCGGGATGATATAACTTGCATTAGACAAAGAAGACACAACCCTTCATTGCGTTGTCTCCATGCAGCACACCATGGGTGAAGTTACTGTGGGAAACACTTGGGCCTGGGTAGAAGTTTTCCTTGAGATACTTTGGCTTTTTTAAAGTGACTAAAATGATTAAGGAGATGTTATTTCAATTGGTAAATAGACTAAAAAGATGAGACTCTGAGCAGATGAGATAAGCAGTAATTCTAAAATCTGTAAAAGGGTGTGGTTTGTGACAATGCCACACTTTTTAAAATAATGTCAAAGCATTAGGGCTAGAAAGAGCCACTTGACACTTTAATAAGGTAGTTAAAAGGTATGAGAAAATACAGTAATTCTTTACATAGTAAAAGTGAATATGTAGGACTTGTTATTCCTCAGGCTCTACAAATAAATAGAGGTTTAGGAGAGGCTTGGCTAAAATAGTGGGTTCATAAATCCATGATAAGTTCATCAGCCAAATCTTCCCATGGAGTTCTTTTGCCACTGAATGCCTTCTATTGCTTGGGCACATTAGGATACAGAATGCTGTGTTTCTGAGAAATGTCGTAACCTTTCTTTTTTGTGTGTTTAGAGATTTTATTCCCTCAAAGTTGCTCCCAAAGTGAAAGCCACGACTGCCCCCGCAGGAGCGCCGCTACCTCCTCAGGACCTCGAGGTCAGTCTCACGAAGTGACTCCCCGCAGCCTCGACGTGCTTTCTGTCTTGGGTAATATGAAGACAGTGATCACATCTCTCCTTTATGTTGTTTCTACTTTATTTTAAATACAGTTTACCAAGTTACCAAATGGTTTGGTGATTGCGTCTCTGGAAAACTATGCCCCTGCATCAAGAATTGGTTTGTTCATTAAAGCCGGCAGTAGGTATGAGGACTCTAACAACTTGGGAACCTCTCACTTGCTTCGTCTTGCGTCTAGTCTGGTAAGCATCTTCACTACCTCATTATGTTGAGAAAGGCTGTGGTCTCCTGATTCTCCAGGAAGGAAAAGCAGTGTGCCTGTGTTCATTTGCTAGGGCTACTGTAATCCATGCTTCAGACTGTGGCTTCAACAACAGAAACGACCCCCAGAATTTTAGAGGCTAGCAGTCACACTCAGGGTATCAATAGAGTCGTGTTCCCCGCCTCTTCCTTCTGGTGGTGGCAGCAGTCCTTAGTGTGCCTGGGCTTGTAGCTGCATCACTCCCATTTCTGCCTGTCACACAGTATTTCCTCTGTGTCTGTGTCCAACTTTCCCTCTTACTTGATTCTTCCATTCCTATTAAATTTAGGACCCACTCTGATATACTGTGACCTCATTTCCAATACATTTGCAAAAGACACTATTTTCAAATAAGGTCACAGTGAGGTTCTGAGTGGATGTGAATTTAGGGGGTACACTATTCAACCCCTAATATAATATGAAAAACCACAGGATATCTCCCACAGAGAAGTATTAAATTAGTGTCCATCTGAATGTTCATGCTAGAGCATAAAAGGTTTTTTAATTGTTTTAAAGTACCAAAAATTAAAAGAAAATTATTCTTTCCCATATGCAAATCTCTTTCAGAAAAAACTGATGAATCCAGTAAGCTTGTATTTGATAACGGAATTTTTGGCTAAATGTACTTGATATAAAAAGTTATACTTGTACTTTTTGGTGAACTTTATTTTATAACTCTTAAACTAAAAAGGATCCACTATTTAGGTCAGTTTCCTTTTGAATCTAATGACAATAAGATACTAAATTATGATACAGTGTGCTGTCTGGCAAACAGCATTAAAACTACTAACACAATTGTTCTTTCTCTTTTAAGACTACAAAAGGAGCGTCATCTTTTAAGATAACCCGTGGAATTGAAGCAGTTGGTGGTAAATTAAGGTTTGTTAAAAATAAGTAATAGTAAATAAATAGTGAAAACACCAGAAAATATTCTGTTATCAAGGTGGTTCAGGGTTTCTTAAAGAAGGAAAAAAACTAATGAATTTGACTACATCAAAATGTAAATCATCTTTATGCTTTGAAGTACAAATTTAACTGGAGTAGATATTTGCAACATACATAACATGGAGAGGATTGTTTGGAAAAAGAATTATAAGTTAGAGTGAAAAAAACAACCTAAGAGAAGATGGATGGACAAAGGATAGGAACAAGCTAATACCAGAAGAGGAAGCCAGAAACAGCAATCTTTACTTGTAATCAATAGTGTGCTCTCAGGCCACACCCATCAGTTTTTATGTGTTGTGTTGTAGTGTTATGGGAGATGGAGATTATCTTTTACAGCTGGTGGGAGTATAAATTGATAAAACTACTTCGGAAAGAATCAAGAAATATTTAGTGTTATTGAAAATGAGCATATCTTAAAACCTAGCATTTTTCAATCCACATGCATAAAGATGTCTTTGTACAGCCTGGAAACTGTTTCAGTGGCCACTTTTAGGGAAATGGGTAAAGTATGATGTACTCAAATAATGGGACTAACTACACAGCAGCTAAGGAATGAGCTAGAGCTATGTATCAACATAGACTAAAAACAAAAATGTCTTGTGGAAAATTTTATTTCAAGGTTTTTTAAGTATGAAGCATGTATAATTTTTTTTAAAGCAAAATAATAATGTGTAATGCTTATGAATATGTTTGTCTCCAGAGTGGGAGAGAGTAAGGGAATTAGCCTGGGAAAAATACAAAGATCTGCAACTTCACTTGTCTTTTTTTTTCTTCTCTTAAGTTGTGGTAAAATATACGTAACATGAAATTTGTCACTTTCAAGTGTACGGTTCAACCATCAGCACCATGCATCTCCCGAGTGGGGAGGTGTTCAGCTTCCCGGCTCCTGCCAGCACCTCTCGTGTTCGGTCTGTGTGTTTTGACTGCCTAGGTATTCTAATATAAGTGGAATCATACAGTATTTGTCCCTTTATGACTGACTGACTTCACTTAACGTAATGTCTTCAGGATTCATCTATGTGTAATATGTTAGGATCTCCCTTTTAAGATTAAATTATTAGCTGGGTTTTTTGTTATTATTTAAAATATCTTTTTCATATTTTTTTATTTTTCAGTTATGGTTAACATACAGTATTATATTAGTTTCAGATGTACAACATAGTTTTTTGGGAGGGAGATTGTTTTCTTCCTTCGATTTTTTTTTTAGAGAGAGTGGAGGGAAGGGTGATTTTTTTTTTAGAGAGAGTGGAGGGAAGGGTGATTTTTTTTTAGAGAGAGTGGAGGGAAGGGTGATTTTTTTTAGAGAGAGTGGAGGGAAAGCCATCGATTGGTTGCCTCCGGCACATGGAGCTAAGGATTGAAACGAAAACCCAGGTGTGTGCCCTTGACTGGGAATTGAACCCGAGACCCATCAGTGCATGGGCCGGTGCTCTACCTGCTGAGTCACACTCGTCAGGGTGCTTTTTAAATATTTTTAATTTTCAGATGATGAATATATTATTTATATCTTTACACTTCAAAATAATTTCCCCCCCAAAAGAACTGGTTTGTTTAACAAAGGTATAAGGGAAAACTTCTGATTCCAACAATTCACTGTAATTATTTCTGATGCAGTGTGACTTCAACAAGAGAAAACATGGCCTACACTGTGGAATGCCTACGGGATGACATGTAAGCACCTGCATGTATTAGGACAACTGCTTTTTAAAAAACATTATTGATTTCAGAGAAAACATCCACTTATTTATGCATTCATTGCTTGATTCATATTTCTGCCAAACCTACAGCCTTGGCATATTGGAATAATGCCAAAACCAACTGAGGTACCCGGCCAGGGTTAGGACATCTGCTTTAAAGAAATACTAAGCTGCTCAGTTCTGAATGTAGCATTATGACCTCTGAATCCGGTTCTGGGTTTAATTTGAGAGTGTTAGTTACATAGAATGGATGTTGGTTTTAAATTTCTGACTCCTAACTTGTATCTTGATTATCTTCTCTAGCGAAATCCTAATGGAGTTCCTGCTCAATGTCACCACAGCACCTGAATTTCGTCGTTGGGAGGTGGCTGCCCTACAGTCCCAGCTGAGGATTGACAAGGCTGTGGCTCTTCAGAATCCACAGGCTCGTAAGTGCGTTTTCAGACCACGTCCGTTTCTCAAACACTGGTTTTCTGCGGAGACGGGTTTATGGAGAGGAAAAACAGTGCCGCTGAAGTTTTTCTCTACTTGGGTTTGAACATACCTTTCTGTACATTTGTCCAGTTTTTTAAGTGTATTGTTTGTTCTTTTGTTTCTAAACATTTATGTTGTTGCTAATTTTTCGTCTGTATTAACATATTGATATGGAAACCTGGGCGTTTTCCTGGCCCTCTCTCCCGTGTTTGTTCGTCTGTTAGTTTTGTTCCACCAAATCCAGCAGCAGTTTACTGGTGCTGCTGATGTTGCGCATGGCTGTTACTGTTTAGCCAACCCACCTTTATTGGGTCTTTCCGAAGCAAGCTACTTAATTTTTTTAAATGACTTTTTTGTGCTCATATTTTATATGGATACAGTGTTTGAGTATATCATCTTGACAAGTACAACTGGAGAAACAAAGTGTAAGCTGGCACCACCACTTCGGAAGCCACACAGCTTTCGGTAGCAGATGTGCAGGCAGACCGCTCCGGTCTAATAGGCTCCGAATGGGATGTGCTGCGCTCTGCATGCAGGCCTGCCACGGGAGTCGCGCTCGATTGGTCCTCAGCTCCTGTCCCCGTGCCTGCTGAGCTCACACCCTGTGGAAGTTTTGTAGGTGCAGGCAGCCTGGGCCCACTGCAGTCTTTCTTCAGAAGGCTCTGGAGGAAGGCCAGGTGGCCTCAGGGCGGTAGAGTAGGCAGACCTCGGGGTGCCTTAGACCTTTCATTCATCTATCCCCAGAGGAAGCCAGTGCTGTTCACAGCTTGGTCCCTCCCCCACATCCAAGTGCAGAAGAGGCAGCCACAAACAGTGAATAGTGTGGTAGTTCCAAACAGGCTGCCCAAGGCCAGTTATTTGCAACATCTGACATCAGCCTGCACCAGAAACCCGCCCAAGTGGACCCAGAACCAACACAACCAGTGTTGGACTTCAGACCACACCAGAGCTCAACCCAACTAGCCACATGAATAGCACATGCAGGTGCAGAGGGGGATTTCAACAGGCACCAGACCCTATTGGGAACAACTCCAACGGGGGTGGGAGGCTGCGGGCAGCCCCCACACAACAACTCACACACTGTGATCGGGGTTTATCTGTATAGTCGGCCAACCTGAGGGTTAACTCCACCCAGGAACAGGCTCACAGCGTGTAAGACTCAATTACAGTGGGAGGATGCACATAACCCACACAAGATACATTCCTGGAGCACCTTGCTCAAGTGATCTGGAGGACTGAGCCACTGAGTCCCACAAGATCCATCCTAAGTTGGGGAGTCAGAGCAGATCTACCTAATACACAGAAAGGCAGCATGCAGACCCTCGTCTCCTGTCAAGTGTGTGCAATATAATGAGTGCTTGGTTTATATTAGCTGATATTATTGCATCGCGATTCTTTGTGTTACAAAGGAGTATGATCTTTGTTACTCCCAACTTCTACCAAAGAAATACAAAGTGTCCCAGAAGATGTATACACACGTAACAGCTGATAGCTCAATTGATGTTTCTTTCTTTTCAGATTTAACTCATTGGAATTCATTATTCAAAGTGTGCATATATTGTGGGGAGATACTTTAGAGATAGAATGGTAAAATTTACACAAGACGACTTGTGTGTACAGACCGGCTTCTTCCCCGCTGGTAGCAGTGAGGCTCCAGTCCTCATTCTTTCTGCCTGAGCAGGTTCTGTCTGCTGACAGGCATCTGCTGCAGGTTTCCATCCTCAGCCCCCGTTCCCATTGCCATTACAGTACAGCGATCCCTCTGGCATGAACACCCAGTGCACAACCTTTAAAGGTTTCTAATCGTCTGTGAGAAAGCCCAGACTCCTTAGCATATGTGCTCATGAACGTGGCCTGGCCCTGTCTGCCTCCCTTGGTTCTTGTTCTCCCCCACCCCCTGCTAGCTGCAGCCCCCCTTTGAATCAAATTGTCCTCATATTTTATGCCATCTCTTTCCGCTGCTTAAAATGCCACTCCCAAATCATTTACCTGGCGAACACCTACTCATTCACCCCAGAGTTTATTTCTGTTAACTCCTGCCTAGTTACCGCTGCCTTCCCATGTCCCTCTACACGTTGGGTGTACTATTGACATCATGCACATAATACTTAATCTCACTGGTTTTTTTCCTCTCAACGCTTTGGTTTTATTTTGATTATTAATATTGATTTCCGAGAGGAAGGGAGAGGGAGAGAGAGGAAATAGAAACATCGATGATGAGATGGAGTCATTGATCAGCCGTCTCCTGCACGCCCCCTTCTGGAGATCAAGCCCGCAACCTGGGCACGTGCCCTTGATTGGAATTGAACCTGAGGCCCTTCCATCCCCAGCCAGTGCTCTGTCCACTGAGCCAGACCAGCTGGGGCTCGCTCATTTTGAGGACAGACTTGTCTCTGCATTGCCAGCACTTGGACAGGACCTGGCACAGGAAGATTGCCCAACAATAAGTAAATGAACGGGACATGGCTCAAGCAAAGGCTCAAGCAGGAAGCAGGGACAGTACCAGAGCCCTGGGGAGGAATACAATTTGGGGGTAGCATTTGACCCCTGAAAGCTAGTGCTGTGACCGACCCTTCACACTCTCCTAGTGCCTCTTACCCTGGCAGCTCCCTCGTTATCTAGAGAGGGAACCTATAATAAATAATATTTATGTTAAATGATTTGTCCAAGGTCTTATGGCAAGTCAGCCTTCCTTTATACTTTCCAGATAATAGCAAGTAGATAGAAAAGTGTTTATGTGGATTCTAACAGGTAGAAACTACTGTCATTTGTATAATCTCTTAATTTTCTCAGCAGTTTCAACTGGCAAAATTTTTTAAGTTGCCATAAAATGTCCTGGCCAGTGTTTTTTATTGGTTAGAGCATCAACCTTCAACAAAGGGTCATGGCTTTTTATTCATGGTCAAGGACATGTACCTGGGATGCATGTTCGACCCCCAGCGCAGTCGGGGAAGGTGTGGGTGACAACCAATCCATATGTCTCTCACACTGATGTTTCTCTCTCCCCTCCTCCCCTTCCCATATTCTCAGGTGAGGAATAACAAAGTAAACATAAATAAAAGTTGCCATAAAACGATCAAAGCTGTATAGTCTAGTTGCTTTTTAAATTCTAAAAGTGTTCATTTTTTAAATTATATAGCCATAACTGCTTCTTTACTTACTTTTTCATTATTCGTGCACGGGGGGTGAGGAGTTTCCTCAGCCCAGCCTGCACCCTCTCCAATCTGGGGCCCCTTGAGGGACGTCTGACTGCCCGTGTAGGCCCGATCTTGTAGGGCCTAAATGGGCAGTCGGGCATCCTTCTCACTGTCCAGGACTGCTGGCTCCCAACTGCTCACCTCCCTGATTGCCCCAACTGCTTCTGCCTGCCAGCCTAATTGATGTCTAACTTCTGGCCTGTTTTCCCCCAACTTCCCTCCTCTGCTGGCCTGGTCACCCCTAACTGGCTTCCCACAGGCTTGATCGCTCCCAACTGCCCTCCTTTAAAGACCTGGTTCCTACCAAATGCCCTCCCCTGCTGACCTGATGGCCCACAACTGCCCTCCCTTGCAAACCTGGAACCTCCCACTGTCCTCCCCTGCTGGCCATCTTGTGTCCACATGGGGGCAGGATCTTTGACCACATGGGGGCAGCCCTCTTGTGTGTTGGAGTGATGGTCAATCTGAAAATTACTCTTTTATTAGATAGGATAGAGGCCTGATGCATGGGTGGGGACCAGGGGGTTTGCCCTGAAGGGTGTCCTGGATCAGGGTAGGAGTTCCCTTGGGGTGTGGGGTGGCCTGGGCGAGAGGCCTGTGGTGGTTTGCAGGCTGGCCCTGCCCCCCAGCGACCCAAACGGAGGCCCTGGGATCTGGGATTAATTTATGTTCGACAATTGAAACTTTATAGCTTGGAGCGGAGCCAAGCCCTCTGCTCACTCGTGGTGAAGCCATTTCTGTTTGAAACTTTGTAGCCTAGAGTGGAGGCCTAGGTTAGGGCTGCAGAAGTTTGGCTTCCTCCATCGCCCTAGCAACCCTAGCCTCTTCTCTCCCAGCTCTGTGGCTGCTGCCATTTCTGTTGGGATTACGTATCTTGTATAATTGAAACTTTGAAGCATTGAATGGAGGCCTAGGCCCACAGCGGCAGGTGGAAAGCTTGGCTTCCTTTGTTGCCGGGGAAACCGAAGCATCTCTCCTGCTCTCAATGGTGGCAGCCATCTTGGTTGTGGTTTATTTGCATAATTTGCTCCTGATTGGCTGGTGGGCATGGCTTGGTAGGAGGTATGGTCAATTTGCATATTTTTTATTAGATAGGATAACTGCTTCTTTACTTATTTTTTCAGATATCATTGAAAATCTGCATGCTGCAGCTTACCGAAACGCATTGGCTAATTCCTTGTATTGCCCTGATTATAGGATTGGAAAAGTGACACCAGATGAGGTAATGTGGAACACATTACATTTTAAAACGTATTTCTTTGCACAGCCATCGTGGCTCGGGTTGAGCATCAACCTATGAATCAGGAGGTGTTGGTTTGTCTGGGCTCCGGGCTCAATCCCAGTGTGGGGTGTGCAGAATGCAACCGACAATGATTCTCTCTCATCATTGATATTTTATTTCTCTCTCCCTCTCCCTTCCTCTCTGAAATCAATAAAAATATTTTTTATTGTTCTAAATTTCTTTATTGATTAAGGTATCACATGTGTGTCCTCATTACCCATTGCCCCTTCCAACCCTCCCCTCCCCCCATCACCACTTATGCCCTCACCCCCCTGGTGTCCGGGTGTCCGTGTCCATTGATTAGGCTGAAATGCACGCATACAAGTCCTTTGGTTGATCTCTTCCCCTCACCCCCACCCTCCCTTCCATCCCTCTGAGGTTTGACAGTCAGTGCTTCTCTGTCTCTGGATCTGTTTTTGTTCATCAGTTTATGTTGTTCATTATCCTATATAATAAAAGAAAAACATGCAAATTACCATACCTTTCTACGCTACCAGCCAATCATGAGCAGGGGGCGGGGGCGGGCACCTGGGGAGCGGGCGCTGTGCTGCCGGTCCCGGCAGGCCCGTGGCGCCCATTCCCCAGGCCGAGAGGCACCCGTTCCCCAGGCCCTGCATGTCCCCCAGCCCGGCGCTGCACTTAGGCCCTGAGTGGCAGGTGTCCCAGAACTCCCCCAGCCACTGTGGGACTACGGGTGCAGCAGCCAAGCCGCTGGGGGCGGGGATGTTCCCGCCCTCCCCCAGCTTCTTCTGGGGCTCTGAAGCCAAGCAGCAGTTTGGGTCTACGCCCCCAGCCCGGCCCCCAGGTTGGCTACCGGCCTCTGGAGCATGCGGAGACCCTGCTGGCCACTGCTGTGTGTGGCTCAGGGGTCCCTGTGTGCCCACGACAGGACTGACTGCTGGCCTTCAGAGACAGGGATGTTCCCGCCCCACCCCCAGCCGCATATCCTCAGGTGAGGATAAAAAAAAAAGAAAGATATGTCATATCCTATGAAAGACACATCTTGAAATGCCTAAAGAAAGTTGTCATTTTTCCTCAGTGAAGGGACTAGAGTCCATGTTGATGAGACCACCATGGCAGCTGCAGTGGCTGCAGCAGCAGGGGAATGGGGCTGGCG
Source organism: Antrozous pallidus (assembly GCA_027563665.1). Classification (NCBI taxonomy): domain Eukaryota; kingdom Metazoa; phylum Chordata; class Mammalia; order Chiroptera; family Vespertilionidae; genus Antrozous; species Antrozous pallidus. The sequence continues at coordinate 119,082,257 of CM050512.1, read as the reverse complement.
CTTTCCCTTGATCAGCCCAGTCACCTCCCACAGAGGGTGGCCAGACTGATGGGGAGCGGGCTCAGCCGTCAGTAGGACATCTCCTGAGGGCAGGCTGCACTGTGGGAGCCCCTCACTGCACGAATTTAGTCTCTGATACTTCTGTTACAGAGAAAGAGCAAATAGCAATATTAAATTATTTCCTCTAATTAATACCCTTTTATGTGCACAAATCTCGTGTACCAGGCCACTAGTATTCCATAAATGAGTGCAATCATGTGGAACTTATCTTTCTTTGGCTTATTTGACTAAATATCATGCTTTTCCAGTTTGAAGCAACCACCTTTTTCTCCTTTTCTTCTTGAAGAATACCTTTCAGCATTTCATATAATACTGGTTTGGAGCTTCTTCTTCTCTGTGAAGCTCTTCATCTGACCTTCAATTCTGAATGATAGTTTCACTGAGTAGAGTAATCTTGGTTGTAGGTTCTTGCTATTCAGCACTTAGAAAATTTCTTGCCACTCCCTTCTGGCCTGCAGTTTCTGTTGAGAAATTTGCTGACAGTTATATGGGTGCTCCCTTGTAGGTAATTAAGTGTTTTTCTCTTGCTGCTGTTAAGATTCTCTCTTTTTCTTTTGCTCTTGACATTTTAATTATGATGTATCTTGGTGTGGTCCTCTTTGGATTCCTTTTGTTTGGGGTTCTGTGAGCTTCCTGGACTTGTAAGTCTATTTCTTTCACCAGATAGGGGAAGTTTTCAGTCATTATTTCTTCAAATATGTTTTCAGTATCTTGCTCTCTTTCTCCTTCTGGCACCCCCATAATTCTGATGTTGGTACGCTTGAAGTTGCCCCAGAGGCTTCTTACACTACCTCAAATTTTTTGATTCATTTCTCTTTTCCTGTTGAATTTTTTTTGGCCTCTTGGTATTTCAAGTTTTTGACTTGATTCTTGAGTTCCTCTAGTCTGCTGTTGGGTTTCTGTAAAGTATTTTTTATTTCAGTCAGTGTATGTTAAATTTCTAGTTGGTTCTTTTCCATGTCCTTGAGGGTCTCGCTCGTGTCCTGTCCTCGAGGGTCTCGCTAAACTTACCGGCCTTTTGTAGGTCTCGCTCGTGTCCTGTCCTCGAGGGTCTCGCTAAACTTACCGGCCTTTTGTAGGAGCCTCTTGAAAAACCTTATAACTGTGGTTTTGAACTCTATATCCAGCCGTTTGTTTTTCTCCATTTCTTTCGTTTTCGATCTGTTTCTTTCTCTCCGCATTTTCACTGCTTTCCTGAGTTGGTAAGGTAGCTTTGTGTGCTAGGTATCTCTGCCTCTCCTGTTACCTGAGGTGGACACTCTTGGCGCACCCCTTTGTGGACTGTGTGTACAACCTTGTTGCAGCTAAGTCTTGATTGTTGTTGGTATCACTGGGAGGAATTGATATCCAGCCAACTGGCTATGAGAATCAGCTGTGTCTAAGCTGGGGTACAGCCTTATGTGCCAAAACTTAAAATTTGCCAAAGTTTCTGTGCTCAGCTTGGATGGGGTAGAGTTTCAGGGTGGAGCCGACAGCCTTGGCTTCCAGTCAGCCCCGCCCCCACAAGGTCACTGGGCCCTAGCATCCACCGCAAGCACCTCTGTGAGTAAGGCGCCCTCAAGTTTTACCTTCTGCCAGAGCTTACAGTCCCCAATGAATCTGGAATCTCAGATTTTCGCCTGGCACCTGGGTTCCGTGCAGTCAGAACTCCTTTCTCCCTTCCGCCAGACGCCAGCCACACAGTCAACAGATCGCCCTCACTGTGAGCACTCATGGGCGTCCCCAGAGCTCCGCCTCTGGCTGTTCCCCCAAGATTCTGCCTCACAGCGCGGCCCCGAGCTGCTTTCTCCTGCCAGACAGCACCAGCAGCCCAGTTCGTCCTCTGTGTGCACTCACGCGCAGGCCACCGGAGCTCTGCTTTGGCTTTTCCCCCGGGGTTCCGGCCGCAGTCCAGATCCTCCCTTAAGGGCCTGAGTCCCCTGGGTTTTGAGTGCAAGCCTGGAGTTTTTGTCTCCTTTCCACTAGAGCACCCCTGCCCGGCGTTCAGACACCCCGTCCTCTCCAACTCTGCACGCGAGTCTCCTACCTTACTTAGGCTTTGCAGAGGCTCTCTATCCATTTGCTATGGATAATGTGTTCCTCTATATCAGAACTTTCAGTCAGCCAGCCTTCCCGTGGCTCTGGACAATGTCCATTTTATCCTTTAGTTGTATTCTCGAAATTGTTGTGCGGGGCAAAAGCCTAGGTGTTTACCTATACCGCCATCTTGGTTTCCTCTCAAAAATATATTTTTAAATAAGTAAATAAATAAGAAATAAGTTGGTTTCTTTTCGCATTAAACTGAACATTCATCTGCCATGTTGGGTTTATTTGCTAACTTTTTAAATAAGTTTTTATTGATTTTAGAGGAAAGGAGGGAGAGAGAGAGAGAGAAACATTGATGAGATAAACATCCATAGGCTGCCTCCTGCAACACAGGCCAGGCTGTTTGCTAATTTTTTTAAAGAAATATACTTGTTTTTTTCCCCCATAAGCTTTTAACTAAAATTCTATGAGAACAATTTTTGTATGTTTTAACTTTAAAAAGTTTGTGTTATAAGAGGGACCTGTTCATTTCAGAAAACAATGACTAGCAAAATGAAGGCAAATGTCTCATATACCTAAAGGCAGTCAATGTGAACACGTAGGTTTATTGTCTTCCAGACTCTTTCCTGTGTGTGTCATTGGAGAAATACTTAACTAAATACCTGTACAATGGAATACTATTCGTATTATTAATTGATATGGAAAAATTCCATAGGTCATTATCAGGTGAAGAAAAGGCAATTTATGAATAGGATATACCAAAGGTCACATTTTTTAAAAACAAAATGTGTTTTGTGTCATCTATATTTTAATTTTTAAAAAAAGAGTAATAAAAGTGTGTATCTCATAGATAAATACCAAAATGTTAACCAAACTTGTCTCAAATTATTAGCATTTTTAAAATGTGTCCCTAAGCTAAGGGAAATTCTAAAGAAATTAGTGCTCGAATACTTTGAGCAATGGCAGCGTTCAGTAGAAAAACCTCAATAGAAAGAAGAAAACAAAAGAATATGGATATTTAAGGCAACTCTGTATTTATAGACACCATTCATTTTAGAGCACAAAAATTTGATAACTTGATTAAAAATTCAGTCTCGCTACCCTAGCCTAGTGATTCTCAACATTATAACCCATTGCCAAGGAATCTTGGTAGCCAATTTCTTCTGTACCCCCCCCCACAATGAATTTTTAATACCACAGATACACTGATAATGTACGGTATCTTTATTTGTACTCTGTATATAAATGGAATAATATTCTTTTCTCATCCCTAAGAAGCAATTTTCATTCCTTTGAGCCATAGTGCTCTTGAGAATACATGTTTAAGTCTGACTTTTGTAATAGGTCTAAAATTAAACTGTAAACCAGTGATACTCAAATCTCCCTGATTCTCAGGGCACCAGGGGGAGAGGGGTGGATCGTTTTAAATAAAGATTCTGGGATTCCACATTGAGTTCTACTGAATATCAGTTTGTGTATGTGCCTGGGAATGGGGTGGGGGATTAGGGGTGGGGAAACAGTGATAGTGTTTTTGTTTTTTAAGTCCTCCAGATAATCATTTCATTATCCAGGTTGGAAACCCTGGTATAGACAGTAACCTCATGACAAGATGGGTAAAAGAGGGAGGTACAATAGGGTAATAGTGGTTCAGTACTGCCTGTGTAAAGACAAAAGAAACTGATATGCTGCTTAGATTACATTATCTTAAAAATCATAAACTAGGTCCCATTTTTTTCAGGTTCAAGCCAGGGTGTGCTCTAATTTTTTTTTTTTTTTTTTTAGTCTTTTTTCTTCTCCCAGCAATATCTTTATTGAGGTGTAATTCACATACCTTACAGTTCACCTACTTAAAGTCTACAATTCAGTAATTTTCATTGTATTCACAGTTATGTAACCATCAACACATTACGTTATAGTGTTTTTAATCGAGGGGTAGGGAACTTTTTTTCTGCTAAGGGCCATTCAGATATATTATATTCATTTGTGGGCCCTACAAAATTATCACCCTAGAAATTAGCCTGCTGTATTTGGTCAAACATTTCATTAACTCACCCCTAATGCCTTGGCAGGGCCAGACTAGATTATTTTGAAGGCCTTATCCGGGCCATGGGCTGGACGTTCCCCACTCCTGTTTTATACAGTACTTTTAAAGAAAATCCAGGTGGTCCCTTATCATTTGTTATACAACTTTTAAGTGAGCTTTTTACAGCTTTTTATGTATTTATGCCAATATAACCTAATGGATGTTTTTCACTTCCTCAGTTGCATCACTATGTTCAGAACCATTTTACAAGTGCAAGAATGGCTTTGGTTGGACTTGGTAAGTTGGAATTGCTAAATGTCAGTTTGCTTCTTTAAGAAGTAATCTTTTAAACTGTAACTCGGTGAACACAGGATTGAATAATGACAGCTCAGTCCTGTTTATGTCTCACAGGCAGTCTATAATGAGATTTTAATTGTGAGTGTGTTTTATTGGAAAGCAGAATTCACCATTTAACTTTGTAAACTACTAGTTTTAAATTCATTACAGTATTTGTGAAACCTTTGACAAAGGGCAAGTTTCTCTAGGCAGAGAACTTATATAAGCTTTTGTTGTTTTTTTGTTTTTTAGTTTTTTAGGAAGGACAGTTTAATAGAAAAATAGACAAAAAACAACTCGTGGGGAAAGTGTGTCGGGGAGGGAGGTGTCAGTTATCATGGTAAAAGATGGTCAGCCTCACTAATTAAGAAAATTTTTATCTGAGAGATTGGCAAAAATTAAAAGGTTGACCCTGCCCAGTATTGCCCAGAATATGGAGATAGTAGGCACTCTCCGAAGTTGTTGGTGGGAGTATAAAATGATAGAACATTTTTAGAGGACTATTTTAGTTATTGAAATTTTAAATTTTTATGTTCTTAGGCTTAGCAGTTTTACTTTTAAGAGTTTAACCTGTCCCTAGCTGGTTTGGCTCAGTGGAGAGAGTGCCGGCCTGCGGACTCAGGGTCTGGGGCATGGCCTTGATTATGGTCAAGCGCAGGTACCTTGGTTGCAGGCATATATCCAGTGGGGAGTGTGCAGGAGGCAGCTGATTGATGTTTCTAACTCTCTATCCCTCTCCCTTCCTCTGTAAAAAAATCAATAAAACATATTTGAAAAATAAATAAATAAAATCATCTGGACTTTAAGAAAAAAAAGAATTTAACCTGCAGAAACACTTGATCAATCAGGTTTACAAACTGATTGCAGGAGATTATTTGCAATATTGTTTTTTGGTTCATTTTTTGTAAATAATAACAGGTATAATAATTCACATGCCATAAAATTCACCCATATTTTAAAGTATAATCAGAGTTGTGCAACTGATAACACTTACTTCAGATTATTTTCATCATCCCAAAAGAGAACCCTCTTACTCATTAGCAGTGACTCCCCATTCCACCTCCTCCTTGTCTCTCTGGCAACCACTAATCCGCTTTCTGTCAACAGAGTTTACGGCTCTGGACTTTTCACCTAAATGGAATCACATTTTACATAGCCTTTTTAACTGGCTTCTTTCACTTAGCATAATGTTTACAAAGTTCGTTCATATTATAATACGTACCAGTGGTCCCTTTTCTGGCTGAAAAATATTCCATCACCATATTTTATCCACTAATCAGTTGGATATGTGTGTTGCTTCTACCTTTTGACTATTGTGAATATAAACATTTATGTATAAGATTTCAGAGAGAAAAGGAAAGGGTGAGAGAGAAATATCAGTGATGAGAGAGAACCATTTGATCAGCTCCCTCTTTCATGCTTCCTAGGGACCAAGACTGCAGCCTGGGCATGTGCCCTGACTAGGAATTGAACCACAAACTCCTATTTCATAGGCTGACGTTCAACCACTGAGCCACACCAGCTGGATTAGAACACCTTGTTTTTAATTATTTTGGGTATATGCCTAGGCGAAGAATTGTCAGGACATATTTGAAGAACTACTGACTGTTTTCCAAAGCAATTGAGTTATTTTACATTCCCACCAACAGTGCATAAGGGTTCCAATTTCTCCATATTCTCACCAGCACCTATTATTTTCTGCCTTTTTTATTATGGCCATCCAAGCGGATGTGAAATCTCATTGTAGTTTTGATGTAGCTCACTGATGACTAATGACATTGAGCAATTTATTTTGTGTTTATTGGGCATTTGTATGTCTTCTTTGAAGAAATGTCTATTCATGTCCTTTGTCCATTTTTGTATTAGGGATTTTGTTTTATTTTTATTGTTGAGTTGTGTGTTTGTTTATTTTTAAATATATTTTTAGTGATTTTTGGATAGAGAAGGATAGATAGAAATATCAAGTGATGAGAATTATTTATTGGCTGTCTCCTCTGCACCCTACACTGGGTATCGAGCCTGCAACCCAGTCATGTGCCCTGACTAGTAATGAAATTGTGACCTCCTGGTTCATAGGCCAACGCTCAACGACTGAGCCGTGCTGGCTGGGATAGCCAGTCACCTCTTGGTTCACGGGCCAGCCAACACTTAAACACTCCGGCTCACTGGGTGGGCTGTATGGTTTTTTTATTGTTGAGTTGTAAGACTTATTTGTATTTTATGGATCACTAATTCCTTACCAGATATATTATTTGCGAATTTTTCCCATTCTGTGGGTTGTCTTCTTACTCTCTCAAAACTATCCTTTGATACAAAATGAATATAGTATTAATAGCGAACTATTGGAAACCGGAATGTCCATAAAGAAGGATTGATTAAATAAGTTCATAATAATGGAATTCTTTATAACCAATGAAGGTTTGATGTAGACCACTCACTTAGTTGTACATTACAAAAGACAAGTTAAGTATCAACACAATAACCATTTTGTAAATATTAATATTATGAAGGTGATATTAATACATGCCTAGAAAAAGTTCTAGATTAATATGTAGTAAACTGTAAATAGGTACCTGGAAGAATGGCATTTTGGGGGAGGGGACTCTTGTATACTGTTTATTTCTGTAACTAGAGGCCCGCCCGGTGCATGAAATTCGTGCACGGGATGGGGTTGGGGGGATCAGTGTCCCTCAGCCCAGCCTGCTCCCTGTCTAATCTGGGACCCCTTCAGGGATGTCAGACATCCTTCTCACAATCTAGGACTGCTGCCTCCAAACTGCTCGTCTGCCTGCCTTCCTGATTGCCCCTAACTACTTCTGCCTGCCACCCTGATCACCCCCTAACCACACCTACCAGCCTGATTGATACCTAATTGCTCCCCTGCCAGCCTCTTTTTCCCTAACTGCCCTCCTGCAGGCCTGGGTCCCCTCCAACTGCCCTCCCCTGCAGGCTTGATCACCCCCATCTGCCCTCCCTTGCAGACCTGCTCCTTCCCAACTGCCCTCCCCTGCTGGCCATCTTGTGGTGGCTGTCTTGTGCCCATATGGGGGGCAGCTGTCATGTGTGTTGGAGTGATGCTCAATCTGCATATTACTCTTTTATAGATAGGATAGATGCCTGGTACATGGGTGGGGGCCAGCTGGTTTGCCCTGAAGGGTGTCCCAGATCAGGGTGGGGATTCCCTTGAGGCATGTGGCAGCCTGGCCAAGGGGCCTGTGGTGGTTTTCAGGCTGGCCATGCCCCCCAGCCACCCAAATGGAGGCCCTGGGATCTGGGATTTATTTATCTTCTACACTTGAAAATTTGTAGCCTGGAGTAGAAAGTTAGGCAGGCCAGGGCAGGTGGAAAGCTTGGCTTTCTCCATTGCCAGGGAAACCCAATCCTTCCTCCTGCTCTCAGTGGCTACAGCCATCTTGGTTGGGTTTATTTGCATATTTGCTCCTGATTTGGCTTGTGGGCGTGGCTTGTGGGTATAACAGAGGTATAATTTGCATATTACACTTTTATTAGATAGTATATTTGAATTATGTAATCATTTTAAAAATAGTAGATGTTTTACAATTGTGTTTTAGAAATTCTGGTTGTACCTTGTTTTTTTCCTGGTAAAATAGGTGTGAGTCATCCTGTTCTGAAGCAAGTTGCTGAACGGTTTCTGAACATGAGGGGTGGACTTGGTTTATCAGGTGCAAAGGCCAGATACCGTGGAGGTGAGTGTTTTGTTCTGTTAGAATCTATATTTCAGAAGGAATCCCATAGAATAGACCCGATTATTTACTACCACACAGTCTTAATGTGGAAGGAAAGAATTAGATGGCTTGGGTGTTGTCTGTTAAACATGTTTTTGTGTGTTGCGGGAAGGGCAGGATGGCAGGGAAAGAGCAGTGGGCCTCAGAAAAGCTTAATCTTAGTGGGTTCATATTGTTGAGCACAGAATACTGAAGAATAAGAACAGTGGTGACAAAGCCACTTTCTTTTCCACCCTCTCCTAACACGGCCCAGGTGAAATTCGGGAGCAGAATGGAGACAGTCTTGTTCATGCTGCCTTTGTAGCAGAGAGTGCTGCCACAGGAAGTACAGAAGCAAATGCATTTAGTGTTCTCCAGCATGTCCTTGGGGCCGGACCACATGTCAAGCGGGGTAGCAACGCCACCAGCTCTCTGTATCAAGCTGTTGCTAAGGGGATGCACCAACCATTTGACGTAAGTCTGCCCAGTTGCTCTCTCCTTTGTTTTCAAATGCTCAGTGTTTACAATGTAGTCCTGATAGTCTGTACTTAATGTTAATCTCTTAAATGTTAAGACAAACACACACAAAAAAACTTTGTAAAGTTGAAAAGTTGAAGGGACAGCCAGGCTTAATTTTAGTACTTCAGTGCATTTGTCAAAAACTTACTGTCTTGTGAGAGAACCAAGATGGCGGCATCGGTAAACACCTATTCTGCCCCGTGCAACAATTCAAAAACTACAACATAACAACAAAACAAACATCATCCAGAATCACCAGAGAGCTGGCTGAGTGAAAACTCCACAAATAAAATTAAAGGTGGAACACTGAGACTCAGAAGAGCGGTGAGAGCGCAGCCTTGAAGATACGCGTGTAAACAGGTTAGAAGCCGCCACACGCGCGGGATATAGGGCTGGAGAAGCAACCCCAGCTGGATTTCGCCAACGGAAAGGGCAGAGAAGTCCCACTGCACGGATTCCCCAGCGCCAGGTAAGGTCCGAGATCCGGGGTACATGGAGACGTCCCACTGTACAGATTCCCCAGTGCCAGGCGAGGTCCGAGGTCTGGGGGACGCACTCCGGAAGCCGGGCGCGGCACAGGTCTCCTAGTCTGAGGAGAAACCAGGTCGCTTGGAACAGCAGTTTGCGTGCACGTAAACTGTGTGACAGCACAGACGTGTAACTTGCTCCCTGGAAATTTGCCCTCTGGTCCCGGAGACCACTGGACTGCTTTGTTTTACAACCCTGGGCGAGACTTTGGGGGTGCAGACACATTTTGGGGAGGCAGAGTTGTCTGGCAAGGGGTAGAGATTAGCGACTTTCTCTTGGAGGTGTCTGCAACCATTCCCATCCAACAGAGACCCGCATGCGCACGAGCACCGCATAGGGCGTAGCTGACACTGAGGCTGCCTGCTCAGCTAGGAGACTCTGCCCATCCAACCTGAACAGTCTCCCTTCACAGCCAATCGGCCTGGAGGTCAAACCCTCCTAGGGCTAACAACAACAAGCTGGGCTTAAATTCAAATACTGTACAACCCATAAAGGATTGCAGTAAGAGTACCCACTTCAGGTAACTGGGGAGGCTGTGCCACTGTCCCTTTGAAGATATCTACCACATAAAGCAGCCACCATGCAGAGATATGGAAAGAAATCAGGTGTGAAAGAAATGGAGGAAAAAAGACGACTAGACATAGAGTTCAAAACCACGGTTATAAGGCTTTTCAAGGGGCTCCTAGAAAAGGACGATGAACTTAATGAGAACTACGAGGAAATAAACAAGACCAACCTGGAAATGAATGAGACCTACAAGGAAATGAATGAGACCTACAAGAAAATGAACAAGATCTCTCAGGATATGAACGAGAACCTCACGGATAAAAAAAAGGACCAACTAGAAATCAAGCATACACTGACTGAAATAAAAAATATTACACAAAGTCCTAAGAGCAGTCCAGAGGGCCACAAGAACCAAGTCAAAGATTTGAAATACAAAGAAGCAAAATCCACTCGGCTGGAAAAGCAAGAAACAAGAAGAATTCAGAAAATTGAAGATAGTGTAAGGGGCCTCTGGGACAACCTCAAGCATGCCAACATCCGAATTATTGGGGTGCCAGAAAAAGAGAGAGAGCAAGGTAATGAAAACCTACTTGAAGAAAGAGTGACTGAAAACTTCCCCCACCTGGTGAAACAAACCGACTTAAAAGCCCAAGAAATACACAGAACCCCAAAATATAGGAATCTAAAGAGGACCACACCAAGACATATCATAATTAAAATGCCAAGAGCAAAAGACAGAGAATATTAAAAGCAGCAAGAGAAAAACAGTTGGTTACCTATAGGGGAGCACCCATACGATTGTCAGCTGATTTCTCAACAGAAACGATGCAGGCCAGACGGGAGTGGCAAGAAATATTCCAAGTGATGAATAGAAAGAATCTACAACCAAGATTACTCTACCCAGCAAAGGTATCTTTCAGAATTGAAGATCAGATAAAGTGCTTCGCAGATAAGAGAAAGCTAAAGGAGTTCTTCACTGCCAAACCAATATTATTTGAAATGCTGAAAGATATTCTTTAAGAAGAGGAAGAAAAAGGTAAAAATAAAAATTATGAGCAAAAATACACATCTATCAACAAATGAATATAAAAACCAAGTGAATTGATAATCTGATGAACAGGATAAACTGGTGAATCATGGACATAGAGAGGGAATGGACTGACAATTCTTGGGGAGAAAGGGGGTGTGGGAAGTACAGCAAGAGACTAGACAAAAATCTTGCAACACTGGGAGAGGACAGTGGGGAGGGGGAGGTCAGGATGGAGGGTGGGGTGGGTACAGGGTAGAGGGGAGCTATAGGGGTATAAAAAAGGGGAAACAATGTAATTAACAGACTGAACAATAAAGATTAAACAAACAAATAAATAAATAATTAAGTATCACATCCCCACAATAAAAAGAAAAAAGAAAAAACTTGCTGTCTTTTCAGCCCAGAGTGCATCGCTCAGTGGTTAAGCATCGACCTATGAACAGTTCTATTCCCAGGACACATGCCCAGGTTGCAGGCTTGATCGCCAATGGAGGATATGAAGGGGGAGAGGGAGGACAGCTGATCAATGATTCTTTCTCATTGATGTTTCTGTCTCTCCCTCTCCCTTCCTCTATGAAATCAATACAAATATTTTTTTTTAAAAACAAAACTTACTGTCTTTTCAATTATTCTAATACTAGCGCACAAAATTCATGTGTCCCTCAGCCCAGCCTGCACCCTCTCCAATCTGTTGCTCCTCAAGGAATGTCTGACTGCCTTATCACATTCCAGGACTGCTGGCTCCCAGCTGCTCACCTTCCTGCCTCCCTGATTTCCTCTAACCAATTCTGCCTGCCAGTCTGATTACCCCCTAACCACTACCCTGCTAGCCTAATTGATGTCTAACTGCTCCCCTGCTAGCGTCCAACTTCCCTTCTCTGCTGTCCTGATCACCCCTAACTGTCCTCCTCTGCAGGCTTTATTGCTCCCAACTGCCCTCCACTGCTGGCCTAATCACCCACAACTGCCCTCCCTGTAGGCCTGGATCCTCCCAATGGCCCTTCCCTGCTGGCCATCTTGTGTCCACATGTGGATAGAATCTTTGACCTCATGGGGACAGCCCTCTTGTGTGTTGAGTGTTGGTCAGTCTGCAAATTACTCTTATTAGATAGGATAGAGGCCTGGTGCATGGGTGGGGGCCAGCTGGTTTGCCCTGAAGGGTGTCCTGCATCAGGGTGGGGGTTGCCTTGGGGGATGGGGTGGCCTGGGAGAGGGGCCTATGGTGGTTTGCTATCTGGCCATGCCCCCCAGTGACCCAAGCGGAGGCCCTGGGACCTGGGATTAATTTATGTTCTACAATTGAAATTTTGTAGCTTTGAATGAAGGCCTAGGCCTGCAGTGGCAGGCAGAAAGCTTGGCTTCCTCCATTGCTGGGGAAACCCAAGCCTCCTTCCTGCTCTCAGTGGCCACAGCCATCTTTGTTGGTATTTATTTGCTCCTGATTGGCTTATGGGTGTGGCTGTGGGCATGGCTTGATTGTGGGTATGGTCAATTTGCATATTACTCTTATTAGATAAGATGGTTTCTCAACTACAATGCCTACACAAAAGTATTTTACTTTTAAAGAAATTTTGAGAGTTTGACAATGAAACCCTTGGAATCTTCTGTACAGAGCCTTAGAGTTCCTTGGAGCATAGTTTGAGAGCCATTATCTAAATGATTTCTAAATTAAATTCAGCTGCTGCTTTTTAAATTTTCCTCCAAATTTTCTTTCTCCTGGTTCATGTTCTCTTTTTTTGTGTGTTTGTATATGTGTGTGTGTGTTTATTGATTTTTAGAGGGAGAAAAATAGATAAAGATGAGAATCATTGATCTGCTGCCTTCTGCATGCCCCCTACAGGGGATCAAGCCTGCAACCTGGGCATGTGCCCTTGATCAGAATCAAACCCGGGACCTTTCAGTTCACAGGCCAAAGCTCTCCACTGAGCCCAACGGGCTAGGGCTACTCTGTTCTTTCTTCAACATTGTATGTTAATGATGCTTTGAAATGGCTGGACTTTAATCCTAGTCCAGTGACTATTTTTGTTAATCCTCATCTGAGGATACTTTTTTCATTGTTTTTTAGAGAGTAGAAGGAGGGAGAGAGACACAGAGAGAGAAACATCTATGTGAAAGAGAGACATCCAATAGTTGCCTCCTGCACTTGCCTCAGCCCGGATAGGGGATTAAGCCTGCAACTGAGGTACATGCCCTTGACTGGAATCAAACACAGGACCCTTCAGTCTGAGGGCCAACACTCTAACCACTGACAATTTAATAGAAATTCCTACTTCTGAATTTGGCCAGAAATTTTACATGTGAATCGGATAGTCTCAGAATTATAATTCAAGTAGTTAAAGCACAGTTTTTCTTATGCTCTCTCCAAGCTTTATAGGGGCTGCACCACTGGATCTCACATTTCAAAGTACATGAAAATCACTTGGAACATAGTTAAAAATGTGGGCCCTAGATTGTACCTACTGGGATCTGAGTGAGTAATCTGTGCAGGAACCTGAAAGTCCGTATTCTTAATGTCGGCTCAGGTGATCTTTAGCACATGGTCCACAGCAACACTGGGAAGCCCTGTACTGGGCCGTCAGGTCACCTTAAGGAGCTTAACACTGTTCAGACAGCAGTAACTGTTGTCCAAGGCTACACTTTTTGCTGCCTTAGACATATAAATAACAGCCACCAAGCAGAAATTTTTCCCTAACCCTTTGACTTTAGTCTCTGAAGTGAGAGTGAATTGGTGAAAGAAAGTCAGCATCATCAGGGGAAGAACTTAGATTTGTCTAGTGCCAAAACCCACAATCCATACCACTTAGCAATTGTGTCTACAAATCCATGTTTGTGCTAATCTCTAGTCATAATCAAAATAAGTTAGAAAATACTCAGTAAAAATTAGCGTAATCTACCTGTTTTAGGAAGATTTAAAACAGAAGAGTTAAAACCGTTATTATTCTGCCCCGCCAGCATTGGTCAGTGGTTGAGCGTCAACCTATGACCCAGGAGGTCATAGTTTGATTCCTGGTCAGGGCACATGCCAGGTTGTGGGTTCAAGTCCGCATTGTGGGGCATGCAGGAGGCAGCTGATCAAGGATTCTCATCATTGATGCTTCTCTCTTTTCCTCTCTCAAATCAATAAAAATACATATATTTTTTTACATTTTAATTTTGAAAGAGATAATGCATCAGTCCTTGACAGACTGGCTAAATGAGATACTGGTCTATTTACTTACATTGTGAAGGTACAAGTTTTTGTTTAGACAATCTTAAGGAAGTTGTGCACTGTTCTACCTGGTAGAATGATGTACAGTTGAGTTTCATTGTATTTCAGGTTTCTGCTTTTAATGCCAGTTACTCGGATTCTGGACTCTTTGGGATTTATACTGTCTCGCAGGCTGCAGCTGCTGGAGATGTAAGTTGCAAACTCATCAACTCTCACAAGCTTTTAAGTTAAAATGTGGAGTGTTTGAATGCCATGACTTAGCAGAGCTCTGTGACATCATGAAACTGTCCCAGCTGTGGAGGAGACTGAAAGACATCCACAGGTGCTTCCAGGAAAGAGGAAGGAAGCACTTCCGGGGCATTCTGAGTCTGTTTGGAGAATTGGCGTTGAGTTGTCTCTGGGACATCTAAATTGAGAGCTCGGGCAACACAGGGAAGGGCAATAGTGTATCTGGGAGTCCTCGATATACAGATTGTTGAAATCAGGGTTTTGTATGTAAAACCATAGGAGAAAACTGAAACTCCTTATGCTCCATACTTCAAGGTGCTCTGTGCTTTAAGGTGGTTTCAAACCACCAATTGACTCAGGAAAATGGCCAAGAAAACGGGAAGAAAAAGAGAAACTGGTACATTTGGAGGCCAGGAAAGACCAATGAATACTATTTCATCTACCCTGGATTAATATCCCTTTAGTTACCACAGAGAGATCTTATCGATTTACCAAAGTAGGATATCATTGGTAATATCAGTTTTTCCCAGAATGTTGAAAGTAAATGATAATTTATATTACCAAGGAATTAACAAGAAGTGAAGCCAGAGGGACCTCACAGATTGAGACAAACCAAGGAACTAGAGATCTTGACGAAGTAGAAAAATAAGGACAGCATGTTTTAAGACAGGCCAGGTGTCTTCGAATTGAGAATGTAGTGGGTGATGGCCAAGCCTAGGGTGCGGCTATGGATATGGGCAGCTGAAATAGAAGGCCCTAGAATTTTGGTGATTAGGGGGAACATTAAATAGCAGACCCAGAATAGTGCCAAGGTTGAGGTGGAGAGAATCGTGGGCCAGGTTTATTAATTGACTCATTCAAATATTTACCAAGTGCCCATCCATATCACTGGAACTTGATTCTTGTAACTCTAGCTCCCAAGTATTGACAAGTTGTCAACTAGTAGAGTGGATTCTATTTCTAGTGAATACTAAGATAGCAGTATTAACTACATGATGCTTTGGGAGGCTGGGAAATTTTAGAGGTGCTTATTCTTTATAGGTTATGATAAATCTTTGTGTGCTTTTCCTAAGCCCTACTGCCATCCTCTGCCATTTTTGTAAGAAATTTTGCTACTCAGATACTATAAGTTGTACAGACAGCTACTTGATGGAACATTGGAAAGATAAGGAACACATATGATTTAAGAACCCCAAAGGACATTCTGCTATTTCTATGCAGCTAACCTTCCACCTGTGTTTTTGCCTTAGAAGAGCATTTGATTGCTGGCAATGATTAGAGGTGACCAGATTTTCATTGTCTGTCCTAGGTTATCAAGGCTGCCTACAACCAAGTCAAAGCAGTCGCTCAAGGAAACCTTTCCAGCACAGATGTCCAGGCTGCAAAGTAAGTTTCAGGAGTAGCTGTGTTTTGTGTTTAAATTATTTGAAAGTTATATTTTTGTAGCTTTAACAATATTGTAATGTATGCACAAAAGGAATGCAATATACAGAAGAATATTTAAAAGGAAAGGGAGATAGGAGGAACGAAGATGGCGGTATAGGTAAACACCTATCTTGCTGCCCCACATAACAGTTTTAAAAACTACAACTTAAGGACAGAACAAACATCCAGAATCACCGGAAAGCTGACTGAGTGGAAATTCCACAAATAAAAGTAAAGACAGAACACTGGGACTCAGAGGAGCGGCGGAGGGCAGAGTTAAGGATATGCGCGGGGTCAGAGGTTTAGAGCCATGCACACGCACGCGAGTGGATAGGGCTGGCGCTGCAAACCCGGCTGCTTTTCTCGAAAGGAGAGGGAGACAAAGGCGTCCCACTGGACAGTGGGGAAGCACGCTGAAACTCAGGCGCTGCAAAGGTCTGCAAGCTTGCAGAATGGGTGAGCTTGTGGAGAGGGCACGTAAACTTGGGAATAGCAGAAGTGCATGAGCGCAAAGAGAGGACTCGTGACTTGCTCTCTCGTTCGGGAAACCACCGGACTGCATTGTTTTACATCCCTTGGTGAGATGTTGGATGTGCAGACTCATTTGGGGAGAGGCTGAATTGTCCGGCAGTGGGTAGAGCTTGGTGGCAGCTTTCTCTCAGAGGTACATGCAGCCATTTACCACCAGGCACACAGTCCCAGGTGCCGCACAGGGCAGCGCTGACAGGAAATCAAGGCTGCCTGCTCAGCCCGCAGACTCTGCCCATCCAACCTGAGCACAGCTGATCTTCACAGGCAATTGCCTGGAGGTCAAACCCTCCTAGTGCTAACAACAATAATCTAGGCTTAACTTCAATAAGACTGTGCAACCCATAAAGGGCTGCAGCAAGAGTATCCACCTCAGGTAACTGGGGAGGGTGAGCCACTGTCCCTTAAAGGACATCTACCACACAAAACTAATCAACCAACTCAGGGAACCAGCCACAATGCAGATATGAAAGAAATGGGGGCGGGGGGGGGAAGCGACTGGACATGTTCAAAACCACAGTTATAAGGTTTATCAAGAGGCTCCTAGAAAAGGCTGATGAACTTAATGAGAACTTTGAAGATATGAACAAGACCTGCAAGGATATGAACAAGACCCTCGAGGATATGAAAAAGGACCAACTAGAAATTAAGTATACACTGACTGAAATAAGAATATTATACAAAGACCTGAAAGCAATCTAGAGGACCACAAGAACCAAGTCAAAGATTTGAAATACAAAGAGGCAAAATCCACTTAGCCAGAAAAGCAAGAAGCAAAAAGAATCCAAAAAATTGATGATAGTGTAAGGGGCCTCTGGGACAACCTCAGACATACCAACATCCGAATTATAGGGATGCCAGAAAAAGAAAGAGAGCAAGATAATGAAAATCTATTTGAAGAAATAGTGACCGAAAACTTCCCCCATCTGGTGAAAGAAATAGACTTAAAAATCCAAGAGGGAGGGGGGGGGGGGGGGAGGAAAACATATGTACTACTATTAAACATAAGTTATATTGTAAATAAAATTTAAAAAAAAAATAAAAATAAAAAAATAAAAAAAATTTTTTAAAAATCCAAGAAGTGCACAGAACCCCAAACTATAGGAATCCAAAGAGGACCACACCAAGGCACATCATAATTAAAATGCCAAGAGCAAAAGATAGAGAGTATTAAAAGCAGCAAGAGAAAAACAGTTACCTATAAGGGAGCGCCCATAGGATTGTCAGCAGATTTCTGAACAGAAACAATGCAGGCCAGACAAGAGTGGCAAGAAATATTCAAAGTGATGAACAGCAAGAATCTACAACCAAGATTACTCAGCGAAGCTATCATTCAGACTTGAAGGTCAGATTAAGTGCTTCGCAGATAAGAAAAAGCTAAAGGAGTTCATCACCACCAAACCAATATTATATGAAATGCTGAAAGATATTCTTTAAGAAGAAGAAGATGAAAAAGATAAAAGTGTAAATTATGATCAACAAATGAATCTAAAAATCAAGTGAATTAAAAATCTGATGAACAAGATAAACTGGTTAATATAACAGAATCATGGACATAGAGAGGAAATGGTCTGACAATTCTTGGGGAGAAAAGGGGTGTGAGAGGGGCAACAAGAGACTGGACAAAAATACACCTATGGGAAAGGACAGTGTGGGAGAGGTAAGGGAAGAGGGTGGGATGGGTACCGGGTAGAGGGGAGCTATAGGCGGGGAAAAAGGAGAACAATGTAATTAATAAACAGAACAATAAAGATTAAAATATTAAAAAGCAAAATTAAAAAATACATGTAAATTTTCATTTTTTTATTTTTTTAATATATATTTTTTGCAGTGTACCTTAGATTTAATAGTAGTACATATGCTTTCCTTCCCCCCCCCCATTGTCCTCCCCCCAGTCTCCCCTAACCCCCAGCACATATCCCCACTTGCCTCTCCCCCCCCCCCCCCCCGCCACAGTGTCTTGCATCCACTGGTTATGCTCACATGCATGCATACAAGTCCTTCAGTTGTTCTCCCACAGCACCCGCCCCCACCCTTACATATACATTTTTAAAAATAAGTAATAAATAAAAGGAAAGGGAAACATACCCGTATCCTACCACCTAGAGATATAAGTGTTAACATTATGTTTATTTTTTTGCATTTTAAAACATAATTGTTTTAATATTTCATATATATTTGTATCCTATTGATAGTATGTTTATTGTAGAAATTTGAAAATTACAAACACACAAAAAAAGACCTTTCATTCCCAGTGATTCTGTTGTGGAGCAGAGGCGAGTGAAAGACCACTGGAACCCAGACCAAATTAAAATTTAGGGAGCCTTTATTAGCCGGCCTGGGGACTGCTCTGCCATCCTGATGCAGGGAGATCAGAGAGCAGCCCTGACCCTTTGTGCAGGACCACTTTTAAGCACATTAACCACATCCTGGTTTTGCACAAGCAACCCAAGATAAAACAGTTTTTCCCAAGGTCAGTCATGCCATTGATGACCAGGCCACCCACAGAGTCATCCTGTCCATCAGAAAGCTGACAGTGTCTATGAAAGAAGGCCTATGTGCTGGGAAGGGGCCATGAGACCATATCTC
>CM050512.1:118121026-118458526 GCA_027563665.1 Antrozous pallidus | reverse complement strand
TTTCTTTACCCTATGTTAAAAAAAAAGAAAAAGAAAAGGGAAGGGGATCTTGTTCAGGACGTTGAACACCTCGGCAGTGAGTCAAAATCCTTGGCACTAGATCCAGTGTCTCAGCCTTGTTTTTCAAGTTCACCACAACTTGATAGACAGCCTCATTCGTCTTAGTCTTAGCGCAGTGCTTCCCAACTTTGATGTGCGCAGGAATCACCTGGGATCTGGTTCAAGTGCAAAACCAGAGTCAGTAGGTCTTGGGTGGGGCTTGAGAGTCTGCATTTCTAATGGGTGATGTTGCTTCTGATGAAGGGGGTGTAGCACGATACTTGACCCCAGACCCTTGTCATAGACGGGCTGAGAAATCAGATCTTGGCCTTAACCACATGTCCCAGGAGCAAGTTTCTGGGGGCATCTGATCTATTCCAATCCAGGGTGATGGCTTCTTTCAAGTGAAGGACCTGTATCTGTTCTTATGTAATGTCCAGGCTCAGCAGGTTTCTATAAACTTATGGAATTATCTATTCCTAGGGTGGCCCTCTCATTTAAATATATGGAAAAAGCTTAGGAATGTTTTTAATCCTCTCTTGGCCACATTTAAAAAATATATATTTTATTGATTTTCTTACAGAGAGAGGGATAGAAAGTCAGAAACATCTAAGAGAAACATCTCAGCTGCCTCTTGCACGCCCCCTACTGAGGATGTGCCCGCAGCCAAGATACATGCCCTTGACCAGAATCAAACCTGGGACCCTTCAGTCCGCAGACTGACGCTCTGTCCACTGAGCCAAACCGGTTTGGTTTGGCCACATTTTCAAACAACCCAACTCCCAAGAATCCAGAACGCCAAGGAGAAAAGCCTGTGGGATCATTTTAAAGCTACTGGCTTTTTATGGTGGTTTTTTCCCCTCTGAAGTTTGGAGCCAGCTTCTACCGAATGTCTGCATCCCCACTCTATCATCTGGTCCTTAAATATGTTTTTAGGTACCTCGAGTCATTTCTCAAGATTTCTTATTTGGTTTTCTTCATCGCTTACGTGAAATTGGCTGAAGTTTGCTTCAGCAAGCAGTTGTTATTTTTTGTATTGGTAGTTGAATTTCTACTATGTGGTCTGACATTTTGTTTCTAAGATTGGCTGCATTGAATTTCTGTTCTATTCCATTTATCTTTTCATTGAAAAGCAGACAAGTCACTATAGCAGAGATTTTTAACCTTTTCGGGGTCCTGTACCTCTTTGAAAGCTATAAAAGGTAGGAATTCTATTTTCATAGTCCTTACATTCAACATTTTGCATGTAATTTGGGGTAATTGCAAATTCTGAGTTGCTTCCGCCTCCCTCTATCCCATTAGACTCTGCTTAAAATTCCCTGCATGTGGAACGTCACAGTTTGGTTAAAGTGAGAGAGTGCAGTTAATAAATCCTTTTTGGCTCCCCTTATTTATAGCTCTTAGCCTTCTTTTAAACCCTCATCCCCTCCCTACTGAAAACAAAAACCACTCTTGCCCCGTGTCCTTATTCTCAGCTGAAAGCTTCCTTTTGGTCCCTTGGTCCTTCCATTCATTGTAGTGCTGGATTGTTGCCATGAGTGGGTATCGCTCTGAAACAATTACTATGGCACCTTCTTGAATTAAGAAGATGAGATGCTTATTAACCTTCCTTTGTGACGGAAGGGGAAGGCCAGGTGAGGAGAGGCCTGGTGGCTGTGCCAGCGCTGATTTTATAAGGAAGATGTTTGTAAGGAGGCACACCTCCTCTGCAGGCTCTGGAGTCTGGAAGGGATTTAGATTGTGACCAAAGAACCTAGGTTGCTTATTCAACACTAAAAAAATCACATGGACATCACTAACTTTGGGGATTAAAGGCAAAATAGAGAGCCAGACCTCTCCATGCTGGAAACCTGGGTTGAGCCAGGTCAGTGTCTTGACATTTTAAGGGGGATAATTCTTCATTGTGGGACTGTCCCACACATTGCAGAAAGTCTGACTTTTCTGATTTTGTCTACCCCCTTCTCGCAATGATCCTTGGAGGGCAAAGTTTGTCTCGGTTGAGAAACACTGAGCTCAATGAATTTTGATTTCTTTTTTACGTTTTAATTTTGTTTTGTGGAACCTCAGTTGGCCATGCTCTTTGGAAGCAGGGCAGTGCTTCTCACTCTTGTGCCTTTTTTTAGGTGTGGACCAGTGAGATGACCTCCTCAGCTCTGACCTCAGATGACCTCTAGTTCTAGAATATTATGATTATTCTGTTAAGCTTTGCTGCATCCTAAGGAGATGGCCAGGGAAGCATGTTGTTTTATAACTGGAAACGTTTAAGCCAGAGAACTATTTTGTAATTGACTGTTGGTCTTTTGCAAGTCAGCACTAACACTGGCCACATGTAGCCCCAGCTCTGCTGCCACCACCTCAGCAATCTCCTTGCTCTGACAGGTTCCTGAGTGAAACTCTGTGTAGCTGTTTCAGTAAGTCCAGTTCCTTTTCTCAGGTTTGCTCTTTGCAGCCTGTTTTCCTACTAGCACATATGAACAATTGATGATTAAAAACAACTTGTCTTAGATAAAATTAAGTGTAGAAAAATGGCGGCAGAGTAAGTGGATGCTACACAGACATGCTCCCAGGTCCAAACTGGAATTACAACTAAAATAAAAAAGAAAACATCCTGAATAACCAACGGAAGACTAGCTGGAGAGAACCCAGATAAGCAAGGCGGGCATGTGGAGGCCACATAGAAACTGGTAGGAAGGGTGGAGGCGCAAAATGACTGGATGGGCTTCCACAGACAGCAGCTAAAGTTTTGGAAAGGTACGGCAGCTGTGGGTGGTTGCCACTGAGAGCTCTGGGATCTAATCCCCAAGCTGGGCCCCCAGAAGAGAGCTCCAGAACTGAGAAAGAGCCCACATAACTTCTGGCTGAGAAAAGTAGCAGGGTTGCTAACTGCCGGGGAAAGGTGGCTGGAAATGCAGACATCCTCTTAAAGGACCTACACACAAAATTCTGTCTGCAAACTCACCTTGTGCTCTGGCAGAGGAAGGGCAGACTGGACTGTAGCTATGTGAACAAAAGCCAGTGTTGGGGGTTTTGGATTAGAAGGCAGACCACCCTAGTTTCCAGAGCTGATTCACACTGTGGAGGTTATCTTTCTCACACAGACATTGGCTATCCAGGTGGTTTTGCCTGGGGGGGGAAGACAGTTGACCTAGTGGTTGGCAAACTCATTGGTCAGCAGAGCCAAATATCAACAGGACAACGATTGAAATTTCTTTTGAGAGCCAAATTTTTTAAACTTAAATTTCTTCTAACGCTACTTCTTCAAAATAGACTCGCCTAGGCTGTGGTATTTTGCGGAAGAGCCACACTCAAGGGGCCAAAGAGCCACATGTGGCTCTCCAGCTGCAGTTTGCCAACCAAGGATCGACCCTATTGAAAAATGCCTTGCCCCATGGTGTAGAGTTTCTGAGGCCCATTAAGAGATTGAGAATAACAGTTAGCCTCTATACAGAAGCAGTTGTCCCACCCTGTTGGAAAAACTCTTGCCAAATGTGTGGACAATTGCCTGAGGGCTACTCAAGACTGAATCCAATCAGTCTGTAGGCAGAGGCAGTCTGTGGAGGATTTGAGTCTTTGTCTGATCTAATTAATCAGAAACAGCATTTGACACTGTCCTGCACTAAAGATTGAGAGGCATGGCAGATCTACTGAATACATAGTCACAAAGCCAAACAGGCAACCAAAATGAGGAGACAAAAACAACTCCCAAATGAAAGAACAAGAGAATTCTTCATATAAGATAAATGAAAATGGAGATAAGAAATTTATCTGATATAGAGTTCAGATAATGATGGTAAAGATGCTCAACAGTATGAGAAAAGATAGCTTATCCTATCTAATAAAAGAGCAATATGCAAATTGACCATACCTCTGCTACACTCACAAGCCATGCCCACCAGCCAATCAGGAGCGAGTATACAAATTAACACAGCCAAGATGGCTGCAGCCATGCGGTGAGCAGGAGGCTTGGGTTTTTCTGGCAATAGAGGAAGCCAAGCTTCTTGTACACCCTGGCTGGCTCAGGCCTCTGCTCATGGCTACAAAGTTTCAGTTATAGAAGATAAATAAATCCCAGATACCAGGGCCTGGTTAGGACCAATCAGGCTTGGGTCAGGGGGCATGGCCAGCCTGCAAACCACCACAGGCCCCTGATTCGGGACTTTCTTCAGCTGGCCCCCACCTGTGCACCAGGCCTCTACCCTATCTAATAAAAGAGTAATATGCAAATTGACCATCACTCTAACACATAAGATGGCTACCCCCATGTGGTCTAAGATGGCTGCCCCTATGTGGACACAAGATGGCCACAACAAGATGGCCAGCAGGGGAGGATAGTTGGGAGGGATCAGGCTACCAGGGGAGGACAGTTAGGGGCCATCAGGCTGGCAGGAGAGCAGTTAATCAATCAGGCTGGCAGGGGAGTGGTTAGGGGGTGATCAGGCTGGCAGGCAGAAGCGGTTAGGGGCACTGAGGAAGGCAGGCAGGCGAGCAGTTGGGAGCCAGGAGTCCTACTGGGGTAGGGCCTAAAAGGGCAGTCGGACATCCCTTGAGAGGTCCCAGATTAGAGAGGGTGCAGGCTGGGCTGAGGGACAACTCTCTCTCCGTGCACTAGTTTTGTGCACTGGGCCCCTCGTGTGTGTGTTAGAGGAATATGCAGGACACTGTCATATCATGACCATTCATAGGGTGGGTGGGGCCGCGGGGCAGGACTCCAGGTCTAGCGTGACTTCATCCTGCCCAGGCAGACTCCACCATGGCCCTGCAGCTGAATCCTGACATTGACCTGGGCCCATAGCTGAATCTGGATGCCGACCTGGGGTTTACTGAAGTTTACTGGAGCTGCTCCCTACACCCCGACCCCCTGCCCCAGGACCACGCTGCCTGCAGCAGGGCGCCTCGGCAGCCTCCTGACAGGTGATGGCTGGGGAAAGCAGAGTGGTGCAGGGGCTGCAGGGAGCCACAGAGGGTTGGGGAGGCCGAAGCCAAGTTCCTGAGTGTCTGAGGAGAGTGCCTGACAGGAGCCGGACTGCAAAGAAAGAAGAGGAAGTGGTCATGGGGAGTTCTTCCAATCCAACTGCATGGACACCCTCCCCTGGTCCCCACCCCTCTCCCCCGGCGGGACGAGGAGGCTAACCAGACAGAGAGAAGACCCAGCCTCATGGGTAGCCACAGCCTGCACCTCCGACTCCTGATTTCTTCCCCTACTACCCCCTCCAGGGGTGACGACCCATCAGCACCCCTGAGGCACCCGACTCCTGCAGAATTGGCACATTCCCTCCCAGCTCCCACCTACCTCCTGCAGAGTCTGCGCGGCTCCTCCCTTGAGCGCCGATGGCTCCCTCCAGCCTTCCATGGAAGCAGCATGGCTCCCTCCCGCCAGCTCTCATGTGTGCGATATTGCATTGGGCCACTAATAGTAACTGTGAAAAATGGAAATAAAGAATGACATAGCAGAAATAAAGAACACATTGGAAGGACTGACCAGCAGAGTAGAGGAAGCTGAGGACTGGATCAGTGAATTAGAAGACAGGGTAGAAAAACAACTTGTCTTAGAAGAAGAAATAAAAGGCATTCAGATTGGAAAGAAAAAATAAAACTCTCATTATTCTTAGATAACATGTTATTGTACATAGAAAACCCTAAAGGCTCCATCAAAAAACTACTAGATTGAATATATAAATTCAGAAATGTAGCAGGATACAAAATTAACACCCCAAAACCCATAGCATTTTTATATACCAATAATGAACTCTCAGAAAGAGAAACTAAGAAAATAATTCCCTTTATCATTGCAACAACAACAACAAAAAATACTATACTTAGGAATAAACTTAACCAAGGAGGTAGAAGACCTGTACTCTGAAAACTATAAGACATTCTAAAAAGAGATAGAGGAAGATACAAACAAGTGGAATAATGTACCATATTCACGGATTAATAGAATCAACATCATTAAAATCTACAGACTCAGTTCATTCCCCATTAAAATACCAATGGCCTATTTCACAGACCTACAACAGACACTCCAAAAATTTATATGGGACCTAAAAAGACCCCGAATAGCTGCAGCAATTTTGAGAAAGAACAAAGTTGCAGGAATCACAATATCAGATACCAATTTATACTACAAAGCCACTGTGCTCAGAACAGCCTGGTACTGGCACAAGAACAGCCAGATCAATGGAACAACAGAGAACCCAGAAATCAACCCAAGCCTTTATGCTCAATTAATATTTGACAAAGGAGGCAAGACCATACAATGATGCAGAGACAGTTTCTTCACTGAATGGTGCTGGGAAAATTGGAAAGGTCCATGCAAAAAAAATGAAACTAGACCACCAACTTAACACCATATACAAAAATAAACTCAAAATGGATAAAAGACTTAAATGTATGATATGAGGCCATGAAAGTCCTAGAAGAAACCATAGGTACCAAAATCTCAAACGTCCCTCATAGCAGTGTGTTTACCGATACATACGCCGCCTAGGACAACAGAAACTAAGGAGAAAATAAAAAGCTTCTGCACAGCAAAAGAAACCAACAAAATAATGAGAGAGGCTACTACATGGGAGAACATATTTGCCAATGCTACATCTGATAAGGAGTTAATCTCCCAAATACATAGGGAATTCATATCACTGAACAAAAGGAAGATTAACAATCCAATAAAAAAAATGAGCCAAGGGCCTAAATAGACACTTCTCCAAAGTGGACGTACAGAAAGCTGAGAGACATATGAAAAAATGCTCCAAGTCACTAGTCATCCCAGAGATGCAAATCAAAACTACAATGAGGTATCACCTCATACTTGTCAGAATGGCTACCTTCAGCAAATCAACAAACTATAAATAGTGTTTGCGAGATTGTGGATAAAAGGGAATCCTAGTTCACTGCTGGTAGTAATGTAGATTGGTGCAGCCATTATGGAAAACATTATGCGGTTTCCTTAAAAAAAATTAAAAGTGGAACTCCCATTTGATCCAATAATCCCACTTCCGGGAATATATCCTAAGAAACCTGAAACAATCAGAATATATGCACGCCTGTGTTTATAGAAGCACAATTTACAATAGCTAAGATTTGGAAACAACCTAAGTGCCCATTAGTAGACAAGTGGATAAAAATAACTGTGGTACATTTACACAATGAAACGCTACACATCAATAAAAGAAAAAGAACTCTTACCATTTGCAACAGCAAGGGTGGACCTGGAGAGCATTATGCTGAGCAAAATAAGTCAGTCAGAGAAAGATAAGTATCACATGATCTCATTCATATGTGGGATCTAATGAGCCAAATAAGCTGATGAACTAAAATAAACCCAGAGGCATAGAAGCGTGTGCAGAGGATTGACAGAGGGAAAGCAGGGGAGGGTGGGTGCGAAGAGATTAACCGGTGATTTGCATGCATATATGCATAACCTGTAGACATAGGCAATGGTATAGTGATAGTTTGGGGGGAGACGAGTGGGCTTGGAGAGGTTAATGGGGCAAAAAGAGGGATCTGTGTCATACTTTCAATAATAAAGATTAAGAAAAAAAACAAAACAGGAAATATAGTAAAAACAACTTGTCTTGCTCTGGCTGGGTGGATCATGTGGTTGGAGTATTGTCCCATACACCAAAAGGTTCTACCCGGACGGCACATTCCTAGTTTCTGGGTTTGATTCCCTGGTCCGGTCATATATAGGAGCCAACCAATCAATGTTTCTCTCTCACATCTCATCTTTTTTTTTTTTTTTTTACTTTTCTTTTTTTAACAATTTTTATTGTTCAGTTTATTAATTACATTGTTCCCCCTTTTTGATCCCCCTATAGCTCCCCTCCACCCTGTACCCACCCCACCCTCCACCCTGACCTCCCCCTCCCCACTGTCCTCTCCCATTGTTGCAAGATTTTTGTCCAGTCTCTTGCTGCACTTCCCACAACCGTTTTCTCCCCAAGAATTGTCAGTCCATTCACTCTCTATGTCCATGATTCTGTTATGTTCACCAGTTTATCCTGTTCATCAGACTATCAATTTACTTGATTTTTATATTCATTTGTTGATAGATGTGTATTTGTTGTTCATAATTTATATTTTTACCTTTTTCTTCTTCCTCTGCTTAAAGAATATCTTTCAGCATTTCATATAATATTGGTGATGAACTCCTTTAGCTTTTTCTTATCAGCAAAGCACTTTATCTGATCTTCAATTCTGAATGATAGCTTTGCTGGATAGAGTAATCTTGGTTGTAGATTCTTGCTATTCATCACTTTGAATATTTCTTGCCACTCCCGTCTGGCCTGCATCGTTTCTGTTGAGAAATCCATTGACAATCGTATGGATGCTCCCCTATAGGTAACCACCTGTTTTTCTCTTGCTGCTTTTAATATTCTCTCTTTATCTTTTGCTCTTGGCATTTTAATTATGATGTGCCTTGGTGTGGTCCTCTTAGGGTTCATATATATTGGGGTTCGGTGCACTTCTTGGACTCCTAAGTCAATTTCTTTCACCAGGTGTGGGAAGTTTTCAGTCACTATTTCTTCAAATAGGTTTTCATTGTCTTGCTCTCTCTCTTTTTCTGGCACCCCTATAATTCGGATGTTGGTATGCTTGAGGTTGTCCCAGAGGCCCCTTACACTATCTTCAATTTTTTGGATTCTTTTGGATTCTTGCTTTTTCAGCTGAGTGGATTTTCCCTCTTTGTATTTCAAATCTTTAACTTGATTCTTGGGGTGCTCCAGAGCACTTGTAGGTCTTTGTATACTATTTTTTATTTCAGTCAGTGTATGCTTAATTTCTGGTTGGTCCTTTTTCATATCCTTGAGAATCTCCTTTATATCCTTGAGGGTCTCCTTCATTTCCTTGTAGGACTCATTCATTTCCACGTTGGTCTTGATTATTTCTTTGCAGCTCTCTTTTATATCCTTGAGGGTGTTGTTCATTTCCTTGTAGGACTCATTCGTTTCCTTTGCAGTCTTGCTTATTTCCTTATAGGCCTTGACCTTTTGTTGGAGCCTCTTGAAAAACCCTATAACCGTGGTTTTGAATTCCATGTCCAGTCGTTTTTTTTCCTCCATTTCTTTCACATGTGATTTCTTTCCATGTAGCTGCATGGTGGCTGCTTCCCTGAGTTGGTCAATTAGCTTTGTGTGGTAGACTTCCTACTAGGGACAGTGGCTTAGCCTCCCCGGTTACCTGTGGTGGATATGGGTTGCACAGTCTTGCTGAAGTTAAGCTCAGGTTAATTGTTGTTAGCACTTGGAGAGGTTGACCTCCAGGCCGATTGTCTGTGAAGCTCAGCTGTGCTCAGGTTGGATGGGCGGAGTCTCCGAGCCAAGCAGACAGCGTTAGCTCCGCTCTATGGGCCCCGGGGACTCTGTGCCGGGGGCAATGGCCGCCAGCCCCTCTGAGAGAGAGCCGCTGCTGAGCTCCAGCGGCTGCCGGGGAATTCAGACTCTCCTCTCCCAAAATGAGTCTGCGTGCGCAATGTCTCTCCCAGGGTCGTAAAACAAAGCAGTGTGACGGTTTTCCGAATGAGAGACAAGTCGCAGAGTGCTCTCTGTGCCATCACGCAGCCGAGCTGTTCGCGCGAGCTGCCTTCTCCACAAGCCGGCAGACCCGGCAGCACCCGAGCTTCGGCGTGCCCTCCCACTGTCCAGTCTTCACCCCGTATGATAGTGAGTTCTCTGGACTTCTCCCAGAGCTGGAGAATCAGTCCAGTGGGACATCTTTGTCTCCCCGTTCAAGAAAACTGGCCAGTTTTCAGTCGCCCGCCCTCTCCGCTCGCGCGCGCTCCAAACCTCTCTCCGCGCGAATCTTTCAACGCTGTTCGCCGCCGCTCCTCTGAGTCACAGTGTCCTATCTTCACTTTTATTTGTGGAATTTTCACTCGGCGAGCTTTCTGGTGATTCTGGATGGTGTTTGTTCCTTCGTTAAGTTGTAGTATTAAAATTGCTGATTATGACAGCAAGATAGGTGTTTTACCTATGCCGCCATCTTGGTTCTCCTGTATTTCAAATCTTTGACTTGGTTCTTGTGGCCCTCTGGACTGCTTTTAGGACTTTGTGTAATATTTTTTATTTCAGTCAGTGTATGCTTGATTTCTAGTTGGTCCTTTTTCATATCCATGAGGGTCTTGTTCATATCCTCAGAGGTCTTGTTCATTTCCTTGTAGGTCTCATTCATTTCCTGGTTGGTCTTGTTTATTTCCTCGTTGGTCTGGTTTATTTCCTCGTAGTTCTCATTAAGTTCATTGGCCTTTTCTAGGAGTCTCTTGAAAAGCCTTATATCTGTGGTTTTGAACTCTATGTCTAATCGTCTTTTTTCCTCCATTTCTTTCACACCTGATTTCTTTCCATATCTCTGCATGGTGGCTGCTTTATGTGTAGATGTCCTCTAAGGGTCAGTGGCTCAGCCTCCCCAGTTACCTGAGGTGGGTACTCTTACTTCAATCCTTTATGGGTTGTATTCAGTATTTTTGAATTTAAACCCAGCTTGTTGTTGTTAGCCCTAGGAGGGTTTGACCTCCAGGCCAATTGGCTGTGAAGGGAGACTGTTCAGGTTGGATGGGTGGAGTCTCTGAGCTGCGCAGGCAGCCTCAGTGTCAGCTACGTCCTATGCGGAGCTCGCGCACGTGGGTCTATGTTGGGTGGTAATTGTTGCAGGCACCTCCAAGAGAAAGTCGCTAGTCTCTTCCCCTTGCCAGACAACTCTGCCTCTCCCCAAATGAGTCTGCACACCCAAAGTCTCGCCCAGGGTTGTAAAACATAGCAGTCCGGTGGTCTCCGGGACCAGGGGGCAAGTCGCGCGTCTGTGCTGTCCCACACTTTACACACGCAAACTGCTTTCCCCAGCAACCCGGTTTCTCCTCAGACTAGGAGACCTCTGCTGCACCCGGCTTCCAGGGTGCGTACCCCGGACCTCGGACCTCGCCTGGCGCTGGGGAATCTGTGCAGTGGGACATCTCCACCCTCCCCGTTGGCGAAATCCAGCCGGGTTTGCTGCTGCCAGCCATACAGCCCACGCGTGTGGCCATGGCTCCTAACCCCTGATTCCGCGCGTATCTTCAAGGCTGCGCTTCCGCCGCTCTTCTGAGTCTCAGTGTCCCACCTTTACTTTTATTTGTGGAGTTTTCGCTCAGCCAGCTGTCCAGTGATTCTGGGTGATGTTTGTTTTGTTGTTATGTTGTAGTTTTTGAATTGTTGCTCGGGGCAGAACAATAGGTGTTTACCTATGCTGCCATCTTTGTTCTCTCTCTTACATCTCTTTCTTTCACTCTCAAATAAATGGAGAAATAAAATTTAAATTTAAAAACAATGTGTCTTTCCAGAATGCTATTTTCTCCAGTGAGCAGTTTTGTGAGCCACATCGTGTTTTCTCTTTGATCCCCGCCTCCTTTTTTAACTTTTCTGTGGGATAGGAGATTGATTGGTCATACGCTATTGGATTTGGCTTTACTCTCCTATGGCCTTAGTAGGAAATGGGAGGGGGAGTTTGTTATATGCACTCCACAGGTAACATTTTTTCCTGAAACTGGTTTTACCAGGAGCACCAAGTTGCCTGCATCTTTCCAGTCCCTGTAACAAATGTATTGTGCCTCATGGTGTTTCCAGAAAGTGCCAGTGCAGGGCAGAGTTTCCTGCTGTCTCTCAGCCCAGGGCTTTCAGACTGGTTCCCAGGGCTGAGGGGAAGTGGCTCCGAAGCTGCCGACTGTACAGAAAGGCCCTGGGGACACTCAGATGGCACTCCACCTCGCTCCAGTTGGCTCCCAGACCCCTGTGCACTCTGCGGGTTCCACTCCATGTAAAAAAGTGTGAGGTTCCTGTTCTAGACCAGCCATGATTTGAGAGCCAGAAAACCAGTTCTGATGGGAGTGTGTTTTTTCCAAAAGGTTTCTAGAAGGCTTGGCGTAAGCTGTGCCATCTTCCCAGGGTTCTGTTTCCCCTTAACGCCTCAGTCTGTTTTCCAAAGACATTGCTATGATTTTGAGAGTTTCTTTAGGATCCTTAGAAATAACAGGCCCCCCCAATTGTATATAAATTGATACAAGTATGAATCTACTTTCTTAACGTAAATTAACTGATATCACAGTGACCACTCTTTCTTTTTTGCCTTAAAAATAAATCATACCACAACTATTTTTCTTTACTATTTGTTTAGTTTCATAAAGGCTTCTTTTTCAAATTTGGTGTTTCTGCTTTGAATTGTTGGCTAGTGCTGGGGCCTGTTTCTGTTGGTCTGCCATCTTTTTAACCTGATAAACATGTTTTCTGTTACTCCTTCCATCTCCTTCCTATTTTGACATAATTTTTTTACATTTATCTTTTCTTAGTCATTTTTCTCTTCCCTTCCCTTCCCTTCCCCTCTCATTCTTCCCCTTCCATCTTTTTTTTTTTAAGATATTTTTATTTCAGAGAGGAAGGGAGAGGGAGGGAGAGATAGAAACATCAGTGATGAGAGAGAATCATTGATTGGCTGCCTCCTGCATGTCCCCTACTGGGGATTGAGCCCACAACCCAGGCATGTGCCCTTGACTGGAATTGAACCCAGGACCCTTCAGTCTGCAGGCCGACACTCTATCCACTGAGCCACACCACCTAGAACCTCCCTTTCATCTTTTATTCCTCTCCTTGCCCCACTCCTTTTGGGGTATTTTTGCAACCTCAAAGACAAATGATGCTACCTGGAGGTATTTTCTTATTTTACTAACATTGCTTTTTAACCATGATATAAATCATATAAAATATGAACTATATTTTAATCACATAATCATATAACTAAACGTTTTGTAAGTTCAAAGAACTGTTGGTGCTGAGTCCCACGGCCGCTCTGTGTGTGTATGTGTATGGGCAGTGCTTACCTTGTGTCGATTCTCCCATGTTGTTCTTTTCTTTTCCAGGTTGCTCGGAAGAGGCTCAATGTTTGTGTTTTCCCCAGATCAGTTTCAGAGACTGCTTAAAATTAACCCAGACTGGAAAACCCACAGACTTCTCGACTTAGGTGCTGGAGATGGAGAAGTCACAAAAATTATGAGCCCGCATTTTGAAGAAATTTACGCCACTGAGCTGTCTGAAACGATGATTTGGCAGCTTCAGAAGAAGAAATACAGGTATAACTTTTAGACATGACGGGCTACTTTTCTTGATTATAGGTGTATTTCTCCTTGAGAGCATATTATTGAAAGGATATGCATCAGAAACAATTTTCCATGATTAGGAACTAAAAGAACAACTTTTCACATGACAGTAAATGGACTTGAGAGAACTTCTCTTTCCTTGGCGGAGTTGGGACCACTGGGCGGAAGAGAGCAGGTGGGAAACTGCCTGGAAAGAGATCAGATGTAGAGGCTCGTTCCCTGGTTAGAATCGGGCATTCTGAAATATTTTAATGAAAAGAATTTCATTGTAATAATACATACTACAGAATTTACTGTTCTGTTTATTCTTAAGTGTGTGGTTCAGTGGGGTTAAGCACATTCACATTGTTGTGTGGCCATCCAGAACCTTTACATTTTCCAAGCTGGCTTCACACCCACTAAACATTTAATTCCACTCCTTCTCCTCAGCCCTGGCAACCACTGTTCTGCTTTATGTCTCTACAAATTTTACTACTGTGGGCACCTCAAATAAAAGGAGTCTCACTGTATTTGTTCTTTTGTGACTGGCTTATTTCACTTAAGATAGCACCTTCAGAGTTCATCCATATGTAGCAGGTGTCAGAAACCTCTCCTTTTGCACCCCTTCATCTGTCAGTGGGCACTTGGGCTGTGCTCACCTTTCAGCTGTTGTGAGTGACGCTGCTGTGACCCTGGGTGTGCACACACCTGGGAGAGCCCCTGCCTTCACTTCTTTTGTGTCTATCCCCAGTGAAACTGTGTTTAACTTTTTTGAGAGAGACATGTTTTTACTGGTTTTCACAGAGAGGAAGGGAGAGGGAGAAAGAAACATCCATGTAAGAGAGAAATATCGATCGGTTGCCTCCTGCATATGCCCCAACCAACCTGGGATGGAGCCTGCTACCCTGGCATGTGCCCTGACTGGGATTTGAACCATGACCTCCTGGTTCGTCGGATGCTCAACCCCTGACCCACACTAGCCACTGTTTAACTTTCTAAGGAATTTTCCCCATTGCAGCAGTGTACAAGTTTCAGTTTCTCTGCATCTTCGCCAATGCTTATTTTCTTTCTTTCCCTCCCTCTTTCCCCTGCTTCCTTCCCCTTTTCCCGTCCCTCCCTCTTTCCCCTCCCTTCTTCCCTCTCTTTCCCTCCCTTCTTCCCTCTCCCTCCCTCCCTCCCTCCCTCCCTCCCTCCCTCCCTCCCTCCCTCCCTTCGCCATCCTAATGAGTATGAAGTGTCAAATCTTGGTTTTAAGACCACCCATTGCTTGGGAGACTTAGGAAGAAGGTTCTTTGCTCAGTATGGCTTCTGTTGAATGGTAGAAAAGGGGGCTGAGTATAGAATGGGTAGGTGGGAAGTGGGAGGGACCTAAGAGAAGCTGGGCTTCACCTTAGAAAGGAGAAAGAATTACATACTCACTTTCCTATCCACCTAAGTTTCTGCTTATTCAGTGTGTCAGTATAGCTCCTGGAGCAGGACAAAGCAGTTCTTGGAACATTGGCAAAACACAGAGATATTTAGCCTAGGGAAGAGGAGACCAGGGAGGAAAGGGTGAGAGGGAGGTCTCTGCAAAGAGATATCTAATGGCATCTTTCATGGAAGGAGGGAGTGTGTGTGTGATCCAGCACAGCTGGGCCTTAGAAGTTGGGTTAGAGGCCAGGGAGATTGGCCTTCCTCCCGCTCCAGCGCCCAAGTCCTTGTCATCCATCCTCAGAGCTTAAAAAGCGGTTAGGGGCGTCACAGCTGATTCATAAGACCTTCCTTAGCTCCAGCTATCTGTCATTGATCAATCCTCCTGAGTCTATGTGGTGATCATTAAACCATATTCTTTCAGTTAGAAATTAATTTACCATTTCTAATGTCTGACAGTAGTTTAAGTCATGCTGAAATTCCTAATCTGACTCTCCACCCACTTTTAAAAAAATCTGTGTTTTGAAAGTGAGTGTGGGAAGCAAATGAGTTTTCCCCAAGCAGCCCTCAAGATATGTTTAGAATTTTCTAGGTTATTTCTGCTATATCTGCTCAGCATCATGACAGACTTATTTACCAGATTCCCTTTTCTTAAATCCTCACTCATGGCCATATTCATTGATCTTTAGAGAAAGATTAAGAGAAAAACATTGATTGGTTGCCTCCCGCACATGCTCCAACGGGACTGGAGCTACGTATGTGCCCTGACCGGGAGTTGAACCTGCAACCTTTGTTGTATGGGATGACGCTCCAACGAACTGGGCCACTCGGCCAGGGCCCGGCTGGGGATCCTTTTCCCGCCTGTTGTAACAGGCGTCGACTACCGCGTTCTAATTGCTATAACCAAGCAGGAGGAGTGAAGGAAATACAAAGGGCCGTGATGGGGTGGCTGAAAAGACTCCTGATATCAGATCTCCCCTTTCTGTGGATGAAACATTGGAAAGCATGAGGAGTGTTCTTTGAGACAAAGAGGGCAGGGGAGAGGGAGAGATTGAGGGCTGTGGTGTGTATGGACTGTGTTCTGCGTGAGTTCATGGCTTCAATGGGGTGCCCTGTGCTTTCTCTTCCGTAAAGGTATTTAGACATGAACATCTTAAAGTGTGAAGTAGTATCTCTCTTCTGGGAACAGAGATCCTCAATAGGTCATAGGTTGAAATGGGAATTATCTGTACCACCCTCAGCCTTTCTTA
Organism: Antrozous pallidus; assembly: GCA_027563665.1. Taxonomy (NCBI): domain Eukaryota; kingdom Metazoa; phylum Chordata; class Mammalia; order Chiroptera; family Vespertilionidae; genus Antrozous; species Antrozous pallidus. The sequence goes on along the minus strand of CM050512.1, from coordinate 118,442,728 downwards.
AAATTAGGAGGGGGTGAAGACCTGGGTTTAGTAACTGGGACGAAGGGATAAAGGGGGGAATGGAAGACATCTGTAATACTATCAACAATAAAAAATCATCTTTTTTAAAATAGGAGGGACACTAGGAATAGAAACCATAAATATGTATTTTATGATTAAATTCCAGTGAATGTAGAAAGTAGGACTCTTTCTTCATTAACTGATGGTCAAGGATTTGATGCTTTAGTTTTATAATCATTTTTATCATCATATTATAATTATTTAAATAATGATTAGCTCTTAAAAAGAAAATTTTACATGTTTTGAGGTTTAGAAATGCTAAATTAAAAAAAAATATGGTAGCTTTTTTTTCTCTTGCCCTAACCCTTTTATTTATTCAAATATAGGTTATAAATGAAGATTTTGAATTCACTTTGAATTAGAAGACAAAGTTAAATCCTTTACTGGCATCTCAGTTATTTTTAAAGGTGTCTGTAAGGGAGTTTTGTATCAATCCCAGTTCTTTCTGATTTTTTCAGAGTGCTTGGTATAAATGAATGGCAGAATACAGGGTTCCAGTATGATGTCATCAGCTGCTTGAATTTGCTGGACCGCTGTGACCAGCCACTGACTTTGTTAAAAGACATCAGAAGTGTCTTGGAGCCAACAAGAGGCAGGGTCGTCCTTGCCCTGGTCTTGCCCTTCCATCCCTATGTGGAGAACGGTGAGTGTGGCCAAGCTGTCTTCCCCAGCACAGGTGGTGGTTGGTGTTTGTGATTCTGTTTCTTAGAATGGCCTGGAAAATACGTTCTTGATGAATGTTCATCTCGATGTGGATTTTTTTGTTTTGTTTTGTTTCGTTGTGAATCCTCACCCGAGAATATTTCTCCCACTGGTTTTTAAAAAGAGTGGAAGTGGGGCAAAGGGGGGAAGGGAGAGAGAAACATCTATGGGAGAGAGATACATTGATCGGTTGCCTCCTGTATGTGCCCCAGCCGGGGCCAAGGGTCAAACCTGCAACCCAAGTATGTGCCCTTGACTGGGAATCGAAACCGTGACCCTTTGGTGAATGGGTTCAGTGGCCTGGCCACTGGCCAGGGATTGATGTGGCTGTCATAGAACTCTAGTCCCTTTGCAGTGGTAATAATTAGTGCTCAGTCGGGTCTGCCCACTACAGATGGGAAGCCTACTGTGGGCCCATATTTTCTGCTTTTAAATGGAGCTTGCCTCATATATTAGCTTATAAGCTGAGTCAAGCTATAAATGATGCCTTTAAATCTTACCATATATACTTGCATAATGTTGTAGCTGTTTTGTATTTTAAATTTCTTGTCCCAGACTCTAAAAATGATAATTGTTGTCACCTGTTTTTACCTTTTTGTGCTCCAGTTTGTATCATTTCTTTGTATAACTTGGTTTTTCCATTGTTGGTCTGTTCTTCAGCACTACTGCTGAGAAGAAATGGTTCGGCTGTTTGCTCAGATGCACTGTGGGTAGTGGCAGCAGTTCACACTGACTCAGTTTCAGCTAGTGTGGTTTGTGTTTCAGGTTGTATTGAAAGTTATATGACTTTAAGACTTGCATTTTTGTGAGTTAATGTACAGTAATATAAAATTATCTATATATATAAAAGCCTACTCGACCTTTACGACCAGTTGACCAAACAACCAGTTGACTGGTTGCTATGACATGCATTGACCATCAGGGGAAGACGCTCAAGCAGGAGCTGCCCCCTGGTGGTCAGTGTGCTCCCACAACTAACCTCCTGTGGCTGGCCAACCTCCCACGGTCCCTCCCCCTGGCTGGCCGGCCCTGATCAGTGGCCGAGGGACCTTATCTGTGCATGAATTTGTGCACCAGGCTTCTAATTTATTATATAAGTAATACATGTTAATATTTTTAAATCTTTAGGTTATTTATTTATTCATCTATTTACTGCCTAGCTCAGCCTGGGTTCAAAACCTCTAAGAGCTTGCAGAAATTTTAAAGAAACCCATTATTTTGAAAGCATCGTGGTGAGTGGATATTTGTGAAGATCTGTGTATCAGTGTCGCCACTCACTAGCTCCTTCATTTCTTCTTGTCTTTATTTCCCCCCTCAGGTTTGACTCTTCATATTTAAAGCTTGTCTTAACATTTACCAAATGGTTTTAGATTTGTGTTGATGATAGACAAAATGGAGGGTGGGAAAGAAAACAGACGGATGTTCCCTCCCCATGTCTATTTTTACATTCCTGTTGAACCGTTTTCATGGTAAAGAAAAAGCTGCTGTAGGTGTGACTCCCCCTGTATCATACATGTGTGCTATACAGTGAGTATCCTCGGGGTGACTCTTTGCCACACCTGTGACCCAGCCTCAGCCCGCCTCTGTGGCAGTTACGGTCATCAGGCATAAGCCTGACTTCCTGGGTCCTGTTGGGCAACCACCTGACAGAACTTGAGTGCAACTTCCTGGCATAGGGGAGGTGAAAGCATGGGGAGAAATACCAGTTTGACCATGACTTTTATTTCCTTGTGCTTCCGACACTAAATATTGAGGGGAAGTCACATTGGACAAGAGAGGGCGGTTTCCAGTAAGGATTAACACAAGCTTCTTGGTGGTGGCTGCAAGGGATGCCTGTTGAATGCCAGGAGTCTGCGTGACACACAGCACCGGACATGAGAAGCCTGGGTGCTGTGGGTGCGGGAGGCACCGTCAGTTTTGCAGACCGCTCCTCGCACTCTGTCATGGCTTCCTTTCTCTAGGCCGCTGATGACGAGATCCCGATGCTCTCCAGGTGGCACTGAGGACTGGGAGGTGCGAGATGGTCTTGCTCTGTGAGGTCACAGATACTGGGCTGCTTTGCATACCTGGCTCAATTTATCTTTTGACAAAAAGCCAGTGTATATTAAATTATTCCTTGTGTGCAGTTTTTCTTTAACTTGAAATTGAACCACAGTGATGTTGTTACTTAGGTTAACTGTGAAAAAGTGCAAAATTGTGTCTTTCTAATTTTAGTTTATTTGGTTTAGTGATACAGTTTTGGACAGGGGCTGGTAAATCTACTGAAAATTGTTTTAAGCACCAAAAATAAGTAAAAAGTATGTAATCAAGAAAAGGAGAATTATATGGCAAAAATGAAAATTTAGTGACATGTATAATTTTTTAAAATTGTAATTTTCAGCCCTGGCTGCCTGGCTCATTTGAAGCATCATCCTGTGCACTAAAGCGCTGTGGGTTTAATTCCTTATCAGGGCACATGCCTAGATTATGGGTTCCATCCCCAGTCAGGATTAAGATGGGAGGCAACCAATCAGTGTTTCTCCCTTACATCAGTATTTCTTCTCTCTCTCCCTCTGCTTCTCTCTCTAAAACCAATAAAAATATATCTTCAGATGAGGATTAAAAAGTTGTAATTTCCGTAAAAATGTAATTCATAATAAAGAGTTCAAGCCACTTACAAAAGGGTATATAATAAATAGTTTCTCATTCCTTCCAGTTCCACAATCTTGTTCAGGTTTCTTGAATATTTTCCCAAAGATAGTCTATGTATGTGTGTATGTGTGTACATATACATATATATATATATATATATATATATATATATATATATATATATATGAAAACGTGAATATATAATTAAAGCTCATCATAAATGCTTTTGATGCCATTTAAATACATCTAGGAATTTACTCTTCACCAGCATATATGTGTTTGCGTCATGTGAGGATGCAGGCAGGCAGTGGGTGCTGGAGCTGGTTTCACGGGTTCATGGGAGCGGATTGTATTGGCAAGAACTTGGTGCCCGCTTCATGGCCATTATTGCAGTTGACAGTATGTTAGTGCTTACGCCGTGGACACTGGCACGTGCTGCAGGCACCGCCCCTCACAGCCGGCTGCTGAACGTTTCCCGGACTCCCAGGGGCTGATGGCACCGGGAATCCCCGTAGACCCCGTGGCTCTGAATGGTGTGACAGGAGCATTCTGATGTGAGTCCGCTCACATCACGCAGCCTCCTGCTTCCAGAAACAGGAGGAGCCACTACAAATAGCCTTTAAAAAATATATTTCTTTATTGATTTCAGAGAGAAAGGGAGAGGGAGAGAGACAGAAACATCAGTGATGAGAGAGAATCATTGATGAGCTGCCTCCTGCACACCCCCTACTGGAGATCGAGCCTGAAACCTGGGCGTGTGCCCTGACCAGGAATTGAACCGTGACCTCTTGGTTCATAGGTTGACTCTCAGTCACCGAGCCATACCAGCCAGGCACAAGAGATTTTAAAAATTCAGAATTTATTTTAGAAATGTGAGCCTGTGTCTGGTTAACTCAGTGATACGCCTGGTCTGGTAAAGCACAGAGCTTACTTGCTTTATCTTCCATGTTGACATTCCCCTCAGAGTCACTGATGCCTGCTGTGGTGCCAAGCATTATGTGGGCATGACAAAATCTGGAAAGGGGTGTGCTCCCCCAGTGAAGTAAACTTCTTCCCCCAGAAATCTCCCCAGCACCCATTGACAAAGATGGGGTCACATGCCCCAGTCCAACCAGAAACTGGCAAGGGGTTTGGGTCTGGGTCCAGGTGTGGGGTGCAAACATGAGCTCACAGCAAAGGTGGACAGGAGTTGGCTGCTAACTGCTCTGGCCACAGAATATCTTCATTCATTTAAGAAGTACTTACTGAGTGCCTTACATGCTGGGGATGCAGTGAGCAAAAACCATAGGAATACCTTTGCCCTCACAGGGCTTACACTCCAGTGAGAAAAACAGTGATAATGGTATGTGGTTGGAGATAAGTGTTATGGAGGAAATAAGCAAAAAGCAAGAAGAGGGATTCAGAAATTGGGGTGGGATATTAAAAAGGGTGGCAGGGAGGGCCTCGCTGAAGGGTGACAAAGGCCTGAAGAGAGTCGGGGTTCAGGTTGTGTGTAGGATCCGATCCAGGTGTGGCACTGCGCGCTTGTGACCCCGGCACCATTGGCTGAGTCATCATCTTTTCCTCAGATGCTTTGAAATGCCATCTTTATCATGGACTGAAGTCCTGTGTGTCTGGTTCTGTGGGTTCAAATGTATCCTGTGTGTCTGCACCAAATGATTTTTTTTTAAGTTTATTCTTTTTTAAAAAATATATATTTTATTGATTTTTTACAGAGCAGAAGGGAGAGGGATAGAAAGTCAGAAACATCGATGAGAGAGAGACATCCATCAGCTGCCTCTTGCACGCCCCCTACTGGGGATGTGCCCACAGCCACGGTACATGCCCTTGCCGGAATCGAACCCGGGACCCTTCAGTCCGCAGTCCAACGCTCTATCCACTGAGCCAAACCGGTCTCGGCTGTACCAAATGATTTTAATTACTGTAGCATTTCATGCATTTTGATATCACAACACTAATCAGTCGCCCCTCAGTCAGATTTTTCTTGGCTTATTTATTTAACAGACCAACTTTAACAGTAGCTTACCTTGTTTCCCTACATTAAATGTATAGCTTAATTTGGGAAGAATTGAACCTTCCTGGCTAATAATAGGATGTGTCTTTTAGTTTGGTCAATTCTTTTTTGTTTTTGTTTTTGTTAATCCTCACCAGAGGATATGTTTCCATTGATGTTTAGGGAGAGTGGAAGAGAGAGGGAAAGACAGAGAGAAACATCGATGTGAGAGGGACACTTAGATTAGTTGCCTCTTGCACGAGCCTTGATCAGTGTGGTGATGGCCAGAGGGAGGGTGGGTGGGGGCTGTGTGGAGTGGGCAAAGATGGAGGGAAATGAGGATGTTTGTAATAGTGTCAACAATAAAAATAAAGTTTAAAAAATTGTATATACAGTACAGTGTGATGATTTAATATATTTATGCTACAGGCTTGTGCACGAAATTCGTGCATGGGGCAGGGGTTGTCCCTCCATCCAGCCTGCACCCTCTCCAATCTGAGATCCCTCTCAATCCAGGACTGCTGGCTCCCAACTGTTTGCCTGCCTGCCTGGCTTCCTGATTGCCCCTAACCACTTCTGCCTGCCAGCCTGATCACCCCCTAACCACTCCCCTGCCAGCCTGATTGATGCCTGACTGCTCTTCTGCCAGCCTGTTTGCCCCTAACTGCCCTCCCCTGCTGGTCATCATGTGGTGGCCATCTGTGTCCACATGGGGGCAGGATCTTTGACCACATGGGGGCAGCCATCTTGTGTGTTGGAGTGATGCTCAATCTGCGTATTACTCTTTTATTAGATAGGATAGAGGCCTGGTGCATAGGTGGAGGGCCAGCTAGTTTGCTCTGAAGGGTGTCCCAGATCAGGATGGGGGTTCTCATGGGGCATGGGGTGGCCTGGACGAGGATCCTGTGGTGGTTCAGCTATGCCATGCAGCAACCCAAGTGGAGGCCCTGGGATCTGGGGTTAATTTATGTCTACAATTGAAACTTTGTAGCCTGGAGCGGAGCCAAGCCTCCTGCTTGCTCCATGGCTGCAGCCATCTCTCTTGGGATATTTACCTTCTATAATTGAAACTTTGTAGCCTTAAGCAGAGGCCAAGGCAGGCCAGGGCTGCGGAAGGCTTGGCTTCCTCCATCGCCAGAGGCAACCCTAGCCTCTGCTCTCTCCAGCTCCATGGCTGCCGCCATTTCTGTTGGGATATATGTATCTTCTATAATTGAAACTTTGTAGCATTGAGTAGAGGCCTGAGCATGCCAGGATGTGGGGAAAGCTTGGCTTCCTCCATCGCCGGGGGAACCAAAGCCTCCCTCCTGCTCTCTGTAGCGGCAGCCATCTTGGTTGGAGGTTAATTTACATATAGCTCTTGATTGTTTGGTTGGCGTGGCTTGTGGGTGTAGCAGAGGTATGGGCAATTTGCATATTAGTCTTCTATTAGATAGGATTATGTAATTGACTAGAGACCTGTTGCAGGAAGATTCCTGCAATAGGGCTTCCTGCAGCAGTCTCCCCAGCCCTGCCTGCTTCCCTCCATTCTCCCCACCCTGCTTCCCTCCCTTCTCCCCACCCTGCCTGATTCCTTCCCTTCTACGCTGTCTTCAGTCTTCACTCTGCACTTGGATATGCAAGTTAACCACCATCTTGGGTTAATTTGCATATTCACTCCTGATTGGCTGGTGGGCATAGCTTATGGGCCGTAGCAGAGGTACAGTCAATTTGCATGTTTCTCTTTTATTAGATAGGATTATCCACCTCCTCATATAGCTACATTTCATATGTGTGAATACGAACACTTAGGATCCACTCTCGTAGCATGTCTCATATGAACTATACAGTATTATTCACTACTAGAGGCCCAGTGCACAAATTCATGCATGGGTGGGATTTGGCCAGCCTGCTCAGATGGGGGCTCAACCCTGCCCATGATTGGGATATTGGAGGCTGATTGGGGCCTGGATCAGGCTGGTTGGCTGCTGCAGTACATGTCATAGCCATTGGTCATTCTGGTTGTTCCACTGTTCAGGTTGCTAGGCTTTTATATAGAGAGACTAGCCTGCCTGGGGAAGGGCTATGAGAGGTTGGCTGCTGGCCCCAACCTCGATCGGGTTGTGGGGGCTGATTGGGATCAGGGCCAGCTGGGGTGAGGGACTGCCGGAAGTTGGCCAGCCAGCCCTGCCCTTGAGTAGGGTGTGGGGGGACAATCAGAGGCCAGACCAGCTGGAGGGGACGGGCTGTGGGAAGTTGGCTGGCTGACCCTGCCTCTGATTGGGACTGTTGGCCGGCCGCAGTGTACTTCATAGTGACCGGTTGTTCCAGGTGCTTGGCTTATATATATATAGGCTCGAGGTCTGGTGCACAAAATTTGTGTATGGGGGTGGTCCCCTCAGCCCAGCCTGCACCCTCTCCAATCTGGGACCTCCCTCACACAATCTGGGACTGCTGGCTCCTAACTGCTCACTGGCCTGGTCGCCCCTCACTGCCTCCCCCTGCCCCCACCGGTCTGGTCGCCCCTCACTGCCCCCCCTCCCGCCAGCCTGGTTGCCCCCAACTGCCCCTCTCTGCTGGCCTGTTTGCCCCTAACTGCCCCTTCCCCCCACCGGTCTGATTGCCCCTCACTGCTCCTCACCCCCATTGCTGGTCTGGTCGCCCTTTACTGCTCCCCCAACCTCCGCCAGCCAGGCCACCCCCAACTGTCCCTCATGCCGGCCTTGTCACCCCCAACTGCCCTCCTACCAGCCTGGTTGTCCCACGTAGCCTGCTGTTCAGTTGTCTGTCTGGTTGTTTTGGTCGTGACAGCCCCTGGGTTTTTATATATTAGGATAGTCACTTGCTGTACACCAAATCTCCAAAGACCTAGTCATCATCTGGCAGTTTGACTAGCATCTCCCCACTTTTCCCACACTCCTACCCCTGCCCACTGTTGTCCTCGCTGGTCTAGGAGTTTGGCTCATTTAGTTCCCACGCACAAGTGAGATCGTACAGCATCTACCCACTTCACTGAGCACCAGCCCTCCAGGTTTGTTCTTGTTGTTGCAAAAGGCTCTTCCATTCTGTTTTAGAAGGAATACCATTTATATGTAGTGAGTTGATATTTTTATCTTTATCTTACTGAATTCTTTTAGTGTTTCCAATAATTTTTTTTATAGATTCTCTTGTGTTTTGTTGATGCACAGTTACAGCATCTGCAAATAATTTTGCTACTTTTCATTTTCAGACTTTTTGGTTTTGGTCCAAGTGAATTAGTAGTTAATTCCAGAAAATGTTAAAAAAAAAAAAAAAAAACACAGTGGACATTTTTGTCTTCATTTTGAGTCAGATGAAATGTTTTCAGTTTAAAATGATGCTATCTTTTGCCTTAAGGTTGATGTTGTTTGTCTTGAGCTACATATTTTTTAAATCCTGTTTTATTAAGAGCTTAAAACATCGGGAATCACTATTGAATATTTTACTGGTGTTTTCAACATTGATAGAAGTGTTGTTATCCTGCCTTTTCTCTTTTGACTTCATAGTAAAAACACTTTTCTTATATATATCCAGCCTTGCAGTTCTGGTTTACACTGGATAGTCTTGTTCCGCATCATTGGATTGTTTTTTAAAAATTCTAAGTTAGAATGTGAGCGTTAACGCTGGTGAATCAAGTTTGGTTTGTATTTGTTTGGTGGGTGTTATCTGTGTCATGTTTTGGTATCAGTGTTCTGCTGGCTTTGTAAAAACTTTGTAAGTTGGAAGGTTTTTATGTTCTCAGACAGTTTAAATGGCATGTGGTTCTCCTCTTACACAGCAGGGGGTGTGGGCTCATTCAGAAAGCCCACCACCAACTTTTCTTACGTGGGTTAAGTGCCCTTGCAGGGTGTGTAGGCACTAGAACCACGGCTCTGTCTGTTTCCCTCTTTAGTTCTTTCAGTATTATCTGTTGTCATTGTCACGGGAAACTTAACCTAACAGAAAGCTGTCGCAGAGTCCTTTCCAGTGCCTGTCCTGGGTGCCCAGAGAGCAGCGGTCTTTATGGAGGGGAGAGCCGCTGGCTGGGCAGTGAGTGTGCGTCCCAGCTCACTGAAGTGCGGACAGTTTTTCTCTGGAAACGTTGTTCAGTGGCATTCCTGTAGTGACATCTGAGAGCCTACTACACACCAGGCATTGCCTAGACAGTGGAAATACGAAGATATAATGAAAAACATGCTTCTAGCCCTAAACCACTCACAGAATAGTACTGAAGGCAGGTGTAAACAGACAGTGCAGGGAGTATGGTAGGGAATATGACAAGGTACTGTGGGTTTCCGTGGGAGGTGACACTGGAGCTATGTTGGTTTCTGTGAAGCTTCTTGCTTGTCAGAGGGAACAGCATGAGAAGAAGCATGAGAGTGTGGACAGGGGCAGGGAAGGGCACGCTTGGCAGGACCCAGGGCAGTGTGCAGAGGCCTCCAACCTGCACTTGTAAAGCGCTCAGTAAACACTGTTGGCTGGTTGGATGAATAAAGGAATACACATTAGCCTGGCCGGCGGGGCTCAGTGGTTGAGCATCGACCTGTGAACTGGGAGGTCACAGTTTGATTCCCGGTCAGGGCACATGCCCGGGAATTGATCCCCAGTGTGGGTTGTACAGGAGGCAGCCAATCGATGATTCTCTCTCATCATTGATGTCTCCGTCTCTCTCTCCCTCTCTCTCCCTCTCTCTCCCTTCCTCTCTGACATCAGTAAAAATACATATTTTTAAAAAAGAATGCACATTATACATGTACCAGGCACTCTTAATAACATTTTACCTACCTTATTTTATTGTAAGAACATAGCATATAATATACACTGAGTGGCCAGATTATTATGATTCCTGAACGCATAATAATCTGGCCCCTCAGTGTATATCCTATATAATAAGAAGCTAACATGCAAATTGTCCCCTTGATCAGGAGTTTGACCAGTGGGCAGGTCGGCCAACCACCTGTGTTCCCTCCCCCGGCCAGGCTGACCAGACCCCACCCATGCAACAATCCATGCACCAGGCCTCTAATATATATGTATATATACACACACATGCATACATACACATACATACATACACTGAGTGGCAACATTATTACGTGTTCAGAGATCATAATAATCTGGCCACTTAGTATATATAACATATAAGATATGTGTTGGCTGTTTATGTTATTGGTAAGGCTTCCAGTCAGTAGTAGGCTGTTAGTAGTTAAGTTTTGGGGAATCAAAAGTTGTAAGTGTATTTTCGACTGCTCAGGAGGAGAGGAAGTTGGTGTCCCTAATCCCTGCATTGTTTAAGGGTCAACTGTATATTACTTTTGATGCCAATTGTTTAATTTCTATTTTGATGTCTAAGATACACGCATACATGCTCATACATACACTGTACTTAATAAAGCATACATACACAACATACGTAACACATTAATAAAATGTGTTTACATGCTCCCCTCCTCTTTCCATTTTTTCTGGCATCTGTAACTAGAAAGATTGAAGATTATGGATTTAAGTCATCCATCATGCCAAACGTTTTCAAGGAATCTTAAAATACCTAAATTCTATCTGGGTTTTAAAAATAAGAGTACACTTATTTAATGCCATTTTAAAAGAAACACTTTAATGAGGTAAAAACAATAGGTTGTAGCTCATATTTAGTAGTGAGTATACACGTGCAGGCACTTTAAATAAATTTCTTTGCACTGAAGTAGCCTTCAAGGAACAATCCATGTCCTGTTTTCTTGGCACAGTGGAGACATGCAGAGCTGCCTGGCGTGACCTGTTCTGTGGTTTTCAGTCTTCTGCTTTGGATTTTCTGTATTTTGGCTACCGTGTTCTTACTCTGTTCTAGTCTAGTCTCACTCTTTGATGGTAGCATTTTGCATACTTGGCCGAGATGTGCATTATGCTATTGCCCGAGGCAGTAGTTAAGGAGATGATTTTTGCTCCAAAGGACTTTGTGAGATGACTTTTCTCCAGCTCAGATTTTGACCCCTTTCTCCCTCCCTCCGTTCTTGCCTCCCGCCATCCTTCCAGCTTCATCTCTTTGGCCCACCACTTGCACAGCCCATAGACGACTCCTCCACTCAAGACTGAGGCATATGGTGTGCCTTCAGCTCTTCGTCGGGGTAATTGTCATCACACACCTCATGTTGAATGAAGAAATTATAGGATGCATGGCATAAAATGAGCTTTCTGGAAAGCGTTAGAATGCTTGGAATTCTTTAGTGAGTTAGGAAAGTGTGTGCAGTTCCATTGAGTTGGAGTGTTCGGTAGTTACTGTAGTTTCTTGTATCCAACACCATTTCTTGTGCCCAGTTGTCTTTTCCATTCATCTTTGTTTATGTTTTCAAAGCCTGATGGGTGTATGTTCATTAAAAATACCATAATTTCTGAATTTTCAGTGACGTAATTGAAGATTAAATAATTCCTATGGTCTTTCATAGTTGTCCAGTGCTGTCCTGTTTTCATACGTGGTGTCTTTCTCCTGCAATAGTCAGTAAGCCGGGTTTAAGGTTACGTAGCCGGTGATGCATGCTGAACACGATATCTACGCCATCTCGCATTCTGGACCCTGCGTGCCCTCCCAGCGCTTTAAAGATCAAGTGTTTAGCAAAGTTGTGGGAAATGGAACGTTACTTTTCTTGTTCAGATGCCATTGCACAGCCCTGGCTTAAATGTGTTGCAGTGCCAATTCCTAGGCCTCTCTGCAGGCCACTTTGCCCCTTTGCTGGAACAGATGCCAGCCTCACCAGGGAAAGGGTGGATGGGCATTGTGATCGTTCAGAGTGAGCAGGCATACCACTCTTTTGTGTGTCTCTGCAGATACACCAGAGAGTGAAGTGATTCCTTAGGCAATATTTTCTCCTGCATGAAAATTCTGTTTAGAAGCTGATTTTTAAAAAACACACCTCTTTCAGAAACCTGCTACATTTGCCCTTTAGCTGCTGTTTAGGAGGAAACTACCCTTAGTAGTAAGTACATAAGCTCAGTATTTTGTAAATTTTAACTCAAATCTGAACGTCTGGTCGTGTGTCCTGGGACCTGAGTATGGCTCTGCTGGCTGTGCAGCAGCATCTTGTTGGAAACACCTGTTCACAGAGGGCTTTGGAGAGACGCTGGCCGAGGTGCTGGTGGGCATTCTCCCTGCTGCCCAGCGCCAGAGACTTGACACGTTCCGCTCCTATTCCCATTAGCTGAGTCTTTTCAGCTGTGAATTTCTGTCTGCCTCATTGGTAACAAATAATTACTATATAGCTCGATCCACGAGTGTGTGCAGCACCGATGTGGTGTCTCCTGCAGACTGCACAAAGCAGCCCCTGACCCCCAGCACCCTCGTCCGCACTGAAAGCATTGCCAGCAGCCACTGTGCTTCCCAGAGCCCAAGCCACTGAGGTGCCTGCCTGGTCTCTGCTGTGTCGTACGCCTTGGGCAGCATTTGCCCAGACAGGCTGGTGTGAGAGCTCCCTGTGTGTGGAAGCTCTCCGGAAACCATCATATCGATGGCGTGTTGGTAGCCCAGTGTTCAGTCAAGCATGTTGTATCATGTCATGACATCTTTCTCATACTTTATACTTACAGGTTGTTGGCTTGTTCCCACATGTCTCTTACTATACAGTTCTTGAGCAATTTCCTGAAAAATACGCCTGGCACTCTTTTTCTGTAAATGCAAATGAGAAAAAAGTGCCTCTGTCTTAGGACCAGAAGTGCTGGATGTTGCAAACCCCCCCCCCCCAGCATACCTATTCCTACCATTAACTCTGATATTTTTAGTATATTAAGTAGAATTTATGGCTGAGAACTATCGAGTTTCAATCTCAGTTTATCATTGGAGATTATCATTGAGTTTCTCAACAACAGGAGACAGTAGCTATGGTTGAAAGTTACCATGATGCTTTCTGTGTCTCTTAAACTGTTTCGGATTCGAAATAGTTACAACCAGCCACAGTGTAAAAGATATTTTACAAGCATTGGTCTGTACCTTTTGTGAATCTTCTTTTTCTTTGTCTCTTAGAGTGTTAAATTTTGACTGTCAAAAAGAAAAGGAAAAATTTAAGAGAGATTTTATGTACTTAAAACAGTTGCGGCGGACACCTCCCATAAGATTGAGCTAACTTAACACTTAATGCTGTATAGTGAGAGTTAGTTATTTTTATGCCGTTTCTAAGATGCTTTCATTATATTAATAAAATAACTCAGACTGATATTGATTGTTGTATTTATAGCAACCCTGATATCACACACATAGACCCCTCTTATAGCAGCATATGAGCAGCCAGGAGACAGGTACTCTTTCTTAAAAACTTTAGACTTCTAAAAAATATTTTAGACAACTCTTAATCTTTTTGTTAACTCTCTTTTGCTCATTCTTTTTCTTTTTAAATATATTTTTATTGATTTCAGAGTGGAAGGGAGAGGGAAAGATAGAAATATCAGTGATGAGAGAGAAGCACTGATTGGCTGCCTCCCGTACCCCCCCCCCCCCCCCGGAGATGGATCCCAGTCATTGTCCCAGCCTCCTGCTCATTGGCCAATGCTTACCTGCCGAGCCATGTTGGCCAGACCCTTTTTGCTCATTAATCACCCCCTTCCCCTGCAGCAGACAGAGAGCGTATAAGATGGTTTGGAAGAGGGTCCTTATTCCAGTATTATAGGTTTTACAGAGAAAACATTGGGTCCCCTGGTCAGTGACAATTGCTGGGATGAAAATGTGCTTGCTTCTCCGACTCCCCAGGAGGCAGTTTTTCCTGCCCCCACTCAGGGAGACGGTCATGAGGGGAGCTGTTCCGAGGCTCCGGGTGCAGCGGGGTGGGAGTCATGTCTTTGTGATGACAGTCCAGGCAATTGGACTTACCCGGGTGAGGATGACGAAGATCCCGAGCACCACAACCACGTAGACGCAGAGCAGAGCCAGCAGAGCAGCTAGGAGCCCCCGCAGGGCCTTGCCCGGCTCTCGTGCTCCTGGTTAATGGCAGAGCGGAGACAGCTAGTCAGTGGGAACTTACTGCTGTGATGCACATTTAAGGCTCAACTGAAGCTACATTTTAGAGGTAAAACACACACTCCACTTGGCAATTCATAAAAATGTATTTATGGTTTCTTGATTTTAAAGACATTCAAGTGTATGATATAGTTAAAGCCACTTCATCAGTTTTTAAATGTATTATACTGAAAATGTTACTTATTTTTAAAACTAAGAAGTTTTAAAATTCAGTTCATAAAGCTAAAAATTACTTTTTATTTTTATTTATTTTTTATTTAAAAAAAATATATTTTATTGACTTTTTTACAGAGAGTAAGGGAGAGGGACAGAAAGCTAGAAATATTGATGAGAGAGAAACATCGATCAGCTGCCTCTTGCACACCCCCTACTGGAGATGTGCCCGCAGCCAAGGTACATGCCCTTGACCGGAATCGAACCTGGGACCTTTCAGTCCACAGGCCAACGCTTTATCCACTGAGCCAAACCGGTTTTGGCAAGAATCACTTTTTATATAAAGTGTTGCTTAAAGTTAGGTAGATATTTCAAGACAGTTCAAGGGCATGGAAGGTGCTCTTGGTGGACATGGGTGCAGTGTCTCGGAGTCTGTCTGTGGGTGGAGCTATGTCCCTGTGCTTGTCAGTGCTGCTACCTCCAGCTGTTCAGAACGCTAGCTGGCTGATGCCATCAGGCATGGCGGGCCTCAGTGCTCGTCACACACTTAAAAGACAGCTGCTGTTCCCTGCTCTTCTTGCTCATGGAGTCTTGGAAGGAGAATTACTGAGTTCAGTTTCACATTCCGAATTCTCCCTCCTTGCAAGAGGTGTGCTGGGCTGTTGGTAGGGGTGGGGTAACACGCTGTCTTCAAGTATTTGATTATTTGAAGTGCAAAATACAATTTGATTTGTAATCATTATCTGAATAACCTGTACTTTTCAATTACATACCTGTAGATGCTTATCCTGTGAACTCGGTTTATACAATGTATAGTTTTTTTTCCTGAAACTGGGTAATTATAGTGGGAAAACTTTTTAACAAGTTTCAAGTGCAAAATTAGGAGTTCTGTGGAAAAGGCAGGAATTTTCCAAGTCTGTATCAGCGATACTTTCATTTCTGCCCCTAAACGAGACTCCACACGAGCTGCGTTTTCTTTGGCGGCTAGTTTTACAGGAGACCGATGTAGCGAGCTGTGCGCACGCCCTCGCGTGTCTGCTCCTGTCTTAGCTCCCATTTATGAGGACTTGCTGTGAGCGAGGCGCCAGTGACAGTGCTCCGTGCACATTAATTCCTTTATAACTCACCTTACAGGTGGGGATGGAGTCAGGGTGAGTGGCGGGGGAGCACCAGCGTCCACAGGACACCTAGTAACGGACAGGCGTGCGGCGGGGCGGCCCACACAGTCTGTGCGTGTGCGGCCGCTGGCCCACAGCCAGTCCTGCTTCTGCCCTCAGCGCCCATCACAAGGGGGTCGTCTTGAAGGGAAGAGGTGGAGTCTAGGAGTTACTGCCCCTCTCTTGTTTTCCCAGTCAGGTGACGCTTTACCTCTCAAGTTAGAAATTTAATTTCTTAATGTATAGGGCTTGGCTAGGGTCACTATCCTCACTGGAATGAGGAAATTGTCATGAGTTTTAGTTAATCTCAAGAGCCAGAGTCACTCTAGTCTCTTCCTCTTCTGTCCACACAGAATGGCAGGGTCAGGGACGCCCTTTGGCGTCTCCCTAAGTTTGTATTACATCCATGCGCACATTTTTTCTGGGCCCCATTTATCGACCACTGTGCGCCCCTGCAGTGCTTTGTTCTCGATGGTGTGGCACAGGCCAGTTCCCGAGAACAGAGTGGTCAGCGGGCCTGGGCGCTCCACCACTCACCATCACCCAAGAAGGGTCACCCTCACTAGTGACAGCGGGGCCTAGGGAGAGGTCGGGACCGACATACCGCCGACTGGGGAGCTGGCGAGGCGCTCCCAGGGGTTTGCCAACCAAACTGCACTGGCCTGTGCTCGGTAATGGCCCCTGGCCAGGGAGCCGAGTCTCGGAGCTGTGGTGTGAGTGTAGGGGGGCAGTGTGTCTAAAGGCCGCGCAGCGTGCGGTGTGCCGGAGTACAGCGTGACCACTGACCTCTCACCACCAGCACAGTCCCCGCTCCGGCGTGCTTGGCCCTTGGGTCCCCCGAGCCGGGGGAGGCGAGTCCACAGATGTAGATGGCGCTGTCGTTGGGCGTCAGCCAGTTGACCGTGAGGGAGACCTGGTTCCGTGCCGGGGCCTTCCTCACGGTAAACTTGTCGGACTCACTTGTGCACCCGTCCACGCAGAGCGTCTCCGCCCAGTGAGCCCCGTAGCGGAACCACAGGCTGCTGGGGGGGTCTGCAGGGCAGCCCACTGTGGAGAAGGAGCAGGGCACGGTCACAGCCCCTTGCGCGTCATCTACTTCGAGGACAGGCGGCTGCGAGACGGAGACGGTGCATTCGCCCGCGGCACCTGGAGGAAGACAGCTGCTGGTGGGTGACACACCTCACTGGCATCTGTGGGCAGCGGCCCGACTCTCTTCTTACCTTACGCTCAGCATAAACAAGACTGAAACAATGAAACACCAGTGCCCTCACGTTCCGGGACCTACCTCCCGTGTGTCCTGGCCCGACCTGCTGGTTCACAGCGACGTCTGGTTACTTGGAAACAGCCCCAGAGAAGTTCCCGTGGGGCCGGCCCTGCCCGATCAGAAGGTCAGGGCCCCGTGATCGCGCTTGGTGGACTGCCTGACGAGCTTCCCTGGGACCTCAGAGCCCGCTTCCTCCTCTGGCCCTGCCTCGCGGGGCTCGTGTCCGGTGCGGTGCTGCCGTGACAGAGCCGCGTGAGCAGGAGGCATTTGGGGTTTACCTTGTGGGGATGGGATTGCTAGGAATCCATGGGCCTCCACAACTGCCCCTTTGTGAGCTGGGTTGTCTTTGTGGGCAACACTGTGCAAGGCGAGCAGCACGCCTGGGGAATGCCGCCCCGCCTCGGTTGCTGAGCAGAGGCCCAGCGAGCCCGCCTGCCTGGCCCCGCAGACTTGGTTTCCGCTGCTGCGGTCGCTGCTTGGGTGGAAACGGGGGGCAACAGGCACAGGCCTGAGTGGGGTCCTGGCTCTGCCTGCTCTGTGGTGTGTGGCTCAGCGTCCTCATGAGCAGAACGGGGAGAGCATCCTGCCCCTCGGGGGGCTAGTGAGACCATCAGTGCAGAAGGCTGTTTAAGAAAAGGTGGATATTGCTGCTTTCCTGCTTTCACAGTGCCCCACGCCATTTAGAGATACTTGCGGGCATCCCAGCAGGTGTTAGCAGGCGGGGACTGGACACCCCCGTGTTGTGCTGCTTCCCGCCATGCAGGTTGACCCTACCTCAACCTTACCTGGCGTGTGAAGCTGGGGAGCCACCCAGGTGTTTATAAATGGAGGTTCTGCCACAGCCCGTGGGGTGAGCTTGACCTGGACTGGCATTGGTTGAGACACATTAGAGTTACTTTGGCCAGTTTTCAGTCTGCCTGCTGCCTGGTGGTGTGTTTCTAAATGGTCTGTGTCAGCAAATGAAATGGAAGAGCCCAGCTGGTCTGGTGCTCGAGTCCGGATGGGCTGTTCGCTTGCACTTCCTTACAGGCCTGGTTGTGGGGCAGAGCTGTTCTCGCTGCGTTTTAAGCTTAGCATTTGAACATTTGAGATGAGCTGGGAGCTTTTAAGTGACCTCATAAACGTGAGCCGTGAGAGGGAGTCAGGCCACCCGGAGCCCCCTGGCACGAGCCACCTGGCGCCGTGGGTGCTGGCGAGCGCCGACGGTCAGCGCGAGGCCATCTCACCTGGGAGGCTTGGACTGGGGCCTGTTGGCATGTAGCAGGTGAACCGAGTGTCTCAGTTCCAATCCTCTGTGGGAAGGAATTCTTAAAGAGAAGCTGGCTGTTTTTGTTTCATAAATCCTAACCCGCCCTAGCTGGTTTGGCTCAGTGGGTAGAGCATCAGCCTGTGCGGACTGAGGGGTCCTGGGTTCAATTCCAGTCAAGGGCATGTGCCCGGGTTTCTGCCTCAACCCCCAGTAGGGAGTGTGTAGGAGACAGCTGATCAGTGGTCTCATCATTGATATCTCTCTCTCTCTCTCTCCTTTCTCTCTGAAATCAATAAAATTACATTAAAAAAAATCCTAACCTGAGGGTATTTTTGCCATTGAATTTTAGAGAAAGTGGAAAGGAAGGAAAGGGGTGGAGGGAGAGGGAAAGGGAGGAAAGAAGAGAAAGAGGAAGGAGGAGAGAGAGAGAGAGAGAGAGAGAGACGGAGAGAGAGAGAGAGAGAGAGAGAGAGAGAGAGAGAGAGGTGGAGAGAACCATCAGTGAGAGAGAGAGACATAGATTGCTTGCTTCCCACACCCTCCGACAGGGCCAGGGATCGAACCTGTAACTCAGGCACATGCCCTTGACCAGGCGTTGACCCCGAGGCCTCCTGTGCACAGATGGACTCTGCGCACCGTGCGGCAGCCAGGGCAAGACAAGCCGACTCAGCACTTTCCTTAGAGAACTAATGCCCAGGATAAAAGAGATATTTGCAATTTGGGAGTTTTATATCTCCACCTATTTCCAGTTCTGCAAAATGAGTCTGAGTGGGAGCAAATCAGTGGTAGGGGTTCCTAAGTTGTGAGAGCAGACTTGTAAGGAAACTTCTGTTTCTTCCTGCTCAGTTAAGCAACATCTCCAAAAAAGGAGAAGTTGGGATGATGTGCACACAGCCTGCTCCTGTGGAGAGCTGGTCTGTAAGAGCTCTCCTGTTCTGTGGGATGTTTCAAAGGCAGTGCCCTCAGAGAAGCCTGAAAGTTGATCTCCTTGGTGGAGGGGACTCACAAAGGTTATTTTACTGTTTTAAAAACCAAACGAGAAAAAAAGTTAAAAGAGAATTTGTGATACCGAGAAAGCCTCTAGGAGCAGTTGTGAGCGTGGGGAAGTAGCAGCTGGCACCGAGCTCCTGGCCACCACCTGCACCCACCTGCCTTCGGGGAGCATCTTTAAAAGAGCAGGGCTGTCCTTTAAAGTCACACCAGTGATAAGCTTACAGACGTAAGGCGCAGCTCATAGGAAAACAGGACACTGAGGGAAGAGAGAAGTCACCATATAAGTCTTCCACCCGAAATAACCGCTGTCAGTAAAAAAGTTAATTTTAAGAGCTGCTGCGGCCTTCTGTGCCCTAAGACTCAAACTTTGTGGGCAAAACTGAGATCATTAGATTTATTAGAACTATGATGAGGTTGTTAGAACTTCGAGGTGGGAACCACCTTTGTGGGTGAAACAGAAGCAGCAGAGTTTAAACTCAGAACTGAGAGAGTGGTTGTTCCCGGAAAGGAGCTGCAGCAGCCCTCCTCCCCGCTGCCCAGAGCCACGCAGCTTTTCAGAAGCGCTGCCCTTTGAGGCTTTCGGGGTTTGTGCCTGCTCTGCCCCTCTGGGCGGGTGGGGCTCTGTCACTGGTGGCTGGCGCGTGGCCCTCTGGAGAGCAGCGAGGAGCAAAGGCTGTTTCGGGGCTAACACGAAACTTCCTCAGCTACTCTTGCCACCCATTTCCCTGGAAAAGGAGACAGCGCTTTAGACAATTTCTGTAATGTTACACGTTTGAAAATTATTTTGTACGGGCTTAAAATATGAATGCATCAGGCAAAAAAGAGCCATTGATTTAAGTCAAGTGGAGGAGGAAAAGCAACTTACCGACCCAGCAGAGAATCAGGCCGACCTCCAGGCCGAGGAGGGCCCTGGCCGCAGCCTCCATGTCCGAGTGCGGGCGGCCGCGTGTGTCTGAGGAGCGCCGCCTGCTCTTCCTCTTTTCAGAGGGGAAGGGCTGAAGAGGAACTCTTAGTAAGGAACCGTAAGCAGGAACGTTCTGAAATTGTGTAAAGGTTGTTTGTGATGCAGTTTCGCCATTTGAAGCTGAGACTTGAGCTGGCGCCCCGCGACCGCCCCTCCGTGCTGTGTCTGGCTCTGCCAGGGGCATGGTCTCCCCAGTCTGCGCTTTAACACTTCCTTTTTGTGGGTGTGTTTTACGTCACCATAGGATGGACAAGCACCCTAGATTTACATTACGTGTGTGTCTCTAGTCCCGTGGTCGGCAGACTGCGGCTCGCGAGTCACATGCGGCTCTTTGGCCCCTCGAGTGTGGCTCTTCCACAAAATACCACGGCCTGGGCGAGTCTCTTTTGAAGAAATGGCGTTAGAAGAAGTTCAAGTTTAAAAATGTGGCTCTCAGAAGAAATTTCAGTCGTTGTACTGTTGATATTCGGCTCTGTGGACTAATGAGTTTGCCGACCACTGCCCTAGTCGTGCTTGGTGTGTAAACTTGAAGACCTCCTGCTCCCATGACGCTCACATGTGGAGGAGGCCGACATGGCTTCAGTGCAGGGAGTGCGGGACACACCGTTCTCGCTCTGTCTCTGGTCCTGGAGCTTTACTTTTATGAAGTTGTTTTGAAAAGTTAGGGAGTGGCCTAGCTGGTGTGGCTCAGTGGACAGAGCATCAGCCTGTGGACTTAAGGGTCCCAGGTTCAATTCCGGTCAAGGGCGTATGCCCAGGTTGTGGGCTCGATCCCCAGTTGGGTGTGTGCAGGAAGCAGCTGATTAATGATTCTCTCTCATCATTGATGTTTCTATCCCTCTCTCCCTCTCTGAAATCAATTTAAAAAAATTTTTTTTTTAAAGAAAAGTTAGGGAGTGAATCAACTTCTCTTGAAAAGCACACTGATTATCTATTTGTATAAATTAAAATACTGTATTAACCTAGTTTTCTTTTTGGCCTAATAAACCTCTCTAATTAATATGTTGCATAAGTTTACTACAGCAGGGTGTTTTCTTGTATTTATCCAGAACTCTTTCCAGTATCGTATTGCCCCTGCCTCAGGATTCCAGTCCTGAGTGCGCTCCCGCCCGCCCTGACTCCCATTGGTCTTTCGAGCGGGGCTCCTCCAGCCTGCCTCAGGGGCCTGGGAGGGCGTCAGCAGAGCACCCTGCGCTTGGCACCCCCTTCCTTCCTTCCCTCTTCAAACAACGTGTTTGTTCAAGAATTTAACTTAATGTTTTATTTGTTTTAGTAGGTGGCAAGTGGGAGAAGCCATCAGAAATTTTGGAAATCAAGGGACAGAATTGGGAAGAGCAAGTGAACAGTCTGCCTGAAGTTTTCGGGAAAGCGGGTTTTGTCATCGAGGCTTTCACCAGACTGCCGTACCTGTGTGAGGGGGACATGTACAACGACTACTACGTCCTGGACGACGCCGTCTTTGTTCTCAAGCCCGTGTAACCCGGAGCGTCTGCATTCCATTACGCAGGGGAGGAGCTGGGGACTGTCGGCTAAAGATCATGTAGGAATCTAAAAAGCCAAAATACTAATTATTTCTTTGTAGTGTGTAAAAGGAATGTTTTTGTTTTTGTTTTTTAAAAAAAACAAAAAAAAACAACCCAACTCTTTGGTGATTTTATCAGCTCTCACTCAGTATACAGATCTCGCTCCAATTACAGGAGATATTTTTTATACTTAATTGCAGTGGGGACTCCTTCCCAGTCCTGACAACAGTCATGACTTCTCATGGAAACAGCAAATGCAGTTGTTTCTGATAAAGTGAAGACTGGTGGTGAAGGTGTCCTTCAGGTGCAAATACTGGTTATAAGGTATAGACACGGGCACTCTTTCCTGTTTAGACATTTTTCTGTTTCCTATTCAAGACAATGTTTTAATCATGCTAATAAACTCTTTTGGCGATGACTTCGGTATCAGGTTTGAGTTCATGAGAGGCTCCCAGGACCTTGCACTGCTTTGACTTCAGGGACAGCCCGCTAGTCACGTCATGTGGAAGATGCAGCTGCAGGAAGGACTGAGGCTGGGGGCGGGGGCTGTGAATTGTGGACACTGAGGCAGTCAGACCAGCCCTCGAGAGAACCACCTCACTTGGATATAGTACTTCAGGGACTACCACCCACTCCCCAATTCATGTTGCTTTGGGGAATGCAAAACACGGGGTCTGCCTTTGTGGTAGCTACCGTCCTCCTCTCAGAACTCTGTGTTTCTGGACAATCTCAGGTTCTCAGAACTGAAGCATTCAGTTACGTCTACCAAAAAAAAAAAAAAAAGGAGCCTAAAGATGTTTTAATTCCACTTCTTCCCCTGCACTTGTATACCTCTTTCCCAGAACTTGGTTCATCCTGAAATCTTTCTCTGAATTTATTAGTTGCCAAGCATATGGGTTGATGAAGACTGTGTCGGACTTGTGCATTCTGGAATCTGTGAGTGCCTCCACCATATACCCAGAAATGTTGCAATGCAGGAACTCATTAGCTGGTCAGTAACCGTTGTGGATATTCCAAAGAGCAGAGCACTAACCCAGAATCTAAAATCCCATAATTGCAGAGATGCCAATTTGAGATTGCTGTTTATAAACAATATGTTATTGTTACAACTTTATTTCTTTTCCCAGCCAGGTGTTTCACTAAATATCCCCATTTATATGCTCAGAGAAGTCATCAAATCAACACGTTTACTGCAACACCTGGGGTAAAGGTGCGTTGAAGCCTTGAGAAGAATGGCTTCATTATTCATTAGGAGCGGCACTCCCACATCCTCACGCCCGTGTCTCCCGCTGTCATGGTGTAGTCACAATAAGAGTTGGGTGGTGTGATTTATACAAAATTACGTTCTAAAGCTTTTTTTTCCCAGGAATTCAAATAAGTGAAGGGCAAATACTTAGCACCATAGACTGTAAAAATAGAAGGCGGAAATGAGTAAACAATGTAGTTCTTGTACAGTTGAGTTTTGCTTCTTTATGAACTGTCTGTCATTATCAGGGGTTGCTATTAGACTGTTGAATGAGAGTGCAAGAGTGATAGATGTTCATAGAGGCAGGTTGCCCCAGTGTTTATAACTGAAATCGAGACTTAATTTGATGGTCTGTTCAAAACAAAACTCATGTTACTCAAAAAAAGCAGAGAAAGCACATACATTTATGCACTTCAAAGCTAAAAATCGTTTCTTAAAATTAGATTCTCTGAAGACCTAATTATCTTTGATGATTTGTGGTGCAAATTTACACTAGCAAATCTCACAGTTCCTAGCTGGTCTCCGAAGCCTGGTGGTGTGCCACTATTTCACTAGATGGCGCTGTTGCTCACTCAGTGTCAATGGCTTTTTTCCCTTCTCTAAATGGAATCATGTTTTCCCTCCCAAAGTACAATAAAGCTGCCTTCTTGTCTGCACCATTCTTTGTGTAACTGCTTCGTATCAAGTTCAGGTTGTGCTAGAGAAATTAAGAGCTCTATTTGTGGTCAAAGCAGGCTAACTATCTGACCTTAGGTCGTGGAGGAGGGAAATGCAAGCCGCACCTGCAAGCTGTAGCTCCTCACACCTGCGGCTGCAGCCCTGCTGCTCACACGACTGGCCTGGGAGAGGGGAGGGAGAGGGGAGGGAGAGGGGAGGGAGAGGGGAGGGAGAGGAGAGGGGAGGGAGAGGGGAGGGGAGGGGAGAGGAGGAGAGACAATGCCCTCAGTCGTTTCTCCCTTGGGCAGAGTAGCTAAAAAGCGACAGTGTATTTCCTCGGCTTCTATGAGTCAGATCAGCGTTTGCATGGTTGGCCTGTCACGGGAAAGAAGCTGGCTGGGAAAGAAAACCTCCGTGTTTCACGGTGTCTGAGTAAAGCTTTGTTTTTGCTTCATTCTGAGCCTGGGGTTTAAATAGACTCAGAATAAAGCAAGAAGTTTCTACCAGTTGCTTCCACAACTTGGTGACTGATGAAGCTTAATGGTCTTTTTCCTCTAACAACGACAGCACATTGAACATGAGCTTCCAGTGGCTAAAGTGACCCCCGCGTGTGTGCAGGTGCCTGTCTGCTTCCAAATAAACTCACATTCTGTGCGCCATGTTAGAGCCGGAAGACGGACGGCGAGTCCCGGCGTCTGGCCTGAGTGTACACCGGGGTTCATTACTGACTCCAAAGAGGATGCTCACAAACTCACAGTCAGCTTACCAAACTCACAAAGTCCTAAGTTGGCAGAAGGAGCTTTATACTGTATCCACAATAAGAAACAGGTGACCAAGTGGAGAAAGGCTCCCAGATCGTTAAAGAACTAGTACTGCAATATGAAACTCAACAGCCTGTCTTTTGTAATTAGTAGATTATGAGATAATAGCTAGGCAACAGTAGACAGTACAATAAAATTCCACACCTACTGTAACTATCTGTATAGGTGTTCATATTTTGCTGCTTGCTTAGTCAATTCTAATTGTGTTGTCTTTGTCTTCTATGTAGGAATTACAACTTTAAAGTTGTTGCTTGTTAAAACTCATTTAAAAATAAACTTTTATTTTGGAATAACGTTAGATTTAGAGAAATCCTGCAAAGATAGTACAACTAGTTCCTGTATACCCTTTATCTAGTTTCCCTAATGTTAACATCTTAGTAATCATGGTATATATGTCAAAACCAAGAAATTAACTTTGGTACATTAGTATTAAGTACACTACAAGCTATTGGCCCATTTTTTCGCTAATAAACTTTTCTGTTTTAGGAGGGGATTCAGGATGCCATATTTAATTGCTTTTAAAAAATTTATTATTGATTTTAGAGAGGAAGGAGGAGGAATGTTGATGTGGGAGGGTAACATCAATTGGCTGCCTCTTGCATGACCCCTACTGGGGACTGAGCCCGCCACTTGGGCATGTGCCCTGACTAAAATCGAACTGTAACCTCTCAGCGCACGGAATAGTTTACTGAAACAGTTCCATGATTTTTTTTTCCTTCCATTTTTTTCATGCCAGTAAAATACACATAAAAATTACCATCTTCACCATTTCCAGGTGTATAGTTGAGTGGTATTTAGGACATCATTTTGTATAGCCATCACAATTTCATCTCAAAGACCCGAAACTCCCCACTAAATACAATTCCCATTCCTTCTTTATTTTTTTGTTAATTCTCACCAGAGGACATTTTTCCCATGATTTTAGAGAAAGTGGAAGTAAGTAGGAGAGAGAGACAGAAACGTCAATGTGAGAGAAACATTGGTTGCTTCCCACATTGCCCCTGCTGGGTTGGGGATCAAACCTGCAACCCAGGCACTTGCCCTTGACCAGACTCAAACCCGGGACCCTTCAGTCCATGGGGCTGATGCTCTAACCACTCTGCAACTGGGCATGGCCCATTCCTTCTTTCCTCAGCCCATGGCACCATCACCTACTTTCTATGGCTTTGGTACTCTAAGTCCCTCACATAAGTGGGATTACACAATATTTGTCCTTTTGTCTTCTCAAGGCTCATCCATGCTATAAACTGTAAGAATTTCTTTCCTTTAAAAAATTATTTTTCAATTATAGTTGACATGCAACATTATATTAGTTTCATGTGTATAACATAGTGATTAGACATTACATCACTTACTAAGTAATCATCTCAATAAATCTCACAGCCATCTAACACCACATATAGTTATTAGACTATTATTGACTGTATTCCCTGTGTTATGCTTTACATCCCCATTACTACTCTGTAATAGCCAATTTGTACTTCTTAATCCTTTCACCTTTTTCAGCCATCCCCCCAAACGGCAAACAGCAAAGTGGTCTCTGTAGCCGAGTCTATTTTTGTCCTTCCTTTATTTATTTTTTTTTAGATTCATTTATTGACAGACTAGAGGCCCGATGCACGAAATTCATGCCAGGGGCTTGGCTCCCACTGCCACTGTGGCCACCTCTACTTCAGCCCCCGCCACCACGGTTTTGTCTGAAAGGACCTCTGGTATAATTAGCATATTATGCTTTTATTATTATAGATTATTAGAGATATGTATTTATTGCCATTTTATTGTTCTTTTCTTCTCCTTAAAGAAGACTCTTAACATTTTATGTAATGCTGGTTTGATGGTGATAAATTCCTTTAGCTTTTCCTTGTCTGGGAAGCTCTTTGTCCTTCAATTCTAAATGATAACTTTGCCTAGTAGAGTGGTCTTTGTTGTAGATCTTTGCTTTTCATCATTTTGAATATTTCTCACCACTCCCTTCTGGCCTACAATATTTCTGTTGAGAAATAAGCTGACAGTCTTATGGGAGCTCCTTTGTAGATAACTAATAGCGTTTCTCTTGCTGCTTTTAAGAGTCTGTCTTTACCATTTTGAATTTTTAAAATATTATTGATTTTCTAGAGAGAAGGTGAGAGAGAAAAACATTGATGTAAGAGAGCACTCTAGATCAGTTGCCTGTCACATGCACCCTCACTGGGTATTAAACCCACAACCGGGTATGTGCCCTGACCAGGAACCAAACCTGTCACCTTTTGGTGTATGGGATGATGCTCCAACCGAGTAACACTGGCCAGGGCTTCACCTTTTGCATTTTAATTATGCTGTCTTGGTGTGGACCTCTTTGGGTTCATCTTGTTTGGGACTCTGTGTGCTTCTTGGACTTGTATGTCTATTTCCTTCATGTTAGGGAAGTTTTCTGTCATTATTTTTTCAAATAGGTTTTCAATTTCTTGCTTTCTCTCTTCTCCTTCTGGTACCTCCATGATGCGAATGTTGGTTTGCTTGAAGTTGTTCCAGAGGATCCTTATGCTATTCTCATTTTGGGTGATTTTTTTTTTTTGTAATGATCTGAGTATTTTTTACTTCCTTAGGTTTCAAATTGCTGATTTAATTCTCAGCTTCATCTACTTCATTGTTGATTCCCTATAAATTATTCTTCATTTCAGTTAGTGTATTCTTCATTTCTGATTGGCTATTTTTTTATGGTTTTCATGTCTTTTTTTATGCTATTGAAGTTCTCATTAAATTCATCTACTCTTCCCCTAAATTCATTGGACATCCTTATAACCAGTGTTTTGAACCCTGCCTCTAGTAGCTTGCTTGTCTCCATTTTGTTTTAGTTCTTTTTCTGGAGCTCTGTTCTTTCATTTGGGTCATGTTTCTTTGTCTCCCTGTGTTTGTTTCTATGTCTCCTGGACTTGGTAGAGTGGCCTAATGTAGTAGGTGTCCTCTAGAGTCCAGTGGCACAGCCTCCCTGATTACCTGATTTTGGCACTCCAGTTGTGCCTCACCCACTGTATGGACTGTGTACATCCTCCTGTTGTACTTGAGCCTTGATTGCCGTTGACATGTCAATGGGAGGGATTTATCCTCAGACTGATTGGTTATAAGGACTGACTGCAACCACCATCCACCATGGAGGATAAGCTGTGCAGGATCCCACCTTACAGAGCAGGACTAACTTCAATAAGCTCTGGTCATGCTGAGTCTGCCCCTTGAGTATGTTACTGTGGAGGTGGGTTGGGTGATGGTTCAATGTGTTCTGAAACTGTCCACCAATTGCACTGGCTCTGGGGCCTCCCAGGAGGTGCAGGCCAAGGTCAGTCACTGCCCGTGCTCTGGGCAGAGCCACCCAGCATGAAAGAAAGAAAGAAGAAAGAAAGAAAGAAGAAAGAAAGAAAGAAGAAAGAAAGAAAGAAAGAAAGAAAGAAGAAAGAAAGAAGAAAGAAAGAAAGAAAGAAAGAAGAAAGAAAGAAGAAAGAAAGAAAGAAAGAAAGAAAGAAAGAAGAAAGAAAGAAGAAAGAAAGGAAAGAAAGAAAGAAAGAAGAAAGAAAGAAAGAAGAAAGAAAGAAAGAAGAAAGAAAGAAGAAAGAAAGAAAGAAAGAAAGAAGAAAGAAAGAAAGAAAGAAGAAAGAAAGAAGAAAGAAAGAAAGAAAAGAAAGAAAGAAAGAAAGAAAGAAGAAAGAAAGAAGAAAGAAAGAAAGAAAGAAAGAAGAAAGAAGAAAGAAAGAAAGAAGAAACAAAGAAGAAAGAAAGAAAGAAAGAAGAAAGAAGAAAGAAAGAAAGAAGAAAGAAAGAAAGAAGAAAGAAAGAAGAAAGAAGAAAGAAAGAAGAAAGAAAGAAAGAAGAAAGAAAGAAAGAAGAAACAAAGAAGAAAGAAAGAAAGAAAGAAGAAAGAAAGGAAGAAAGAAGAAAGAAAGAAAGAAAGAAAGAAGAAAGAAAGAAAGAAAGAAAGAAAGAAAGAAGAAAGAAGAAAGGAAGAAAGAAAGAAAGAAAGAAAGAAAGAAAGAAGAAAGAAGAAAGAAGAAAGAAAGAAAGAAAGAAGAAAGAAGAAAGAAAGAAGAAAGAAAGAAGAAAGAAAGAAAGAAGAAAGAAAGAAAGAAAGAAAGAAGAAAGAAAGAAAGAAAGAAGAAAGAAAGAAAGAAAGAAGAAAGAAAGAAGAAAGAAAGAAAGAAGAAAGAAAGAAAGAAGAAACAAAGAAGAAAGAAAGAAAGAAAGAAGAAAGAAAGAAAGAAAGAAAGAAAGAAGAAAGAAGAAAGAAAGAAAGAAGAAAGAAAGAAGAAAGAAAGAAAGAAGAAACAAAGAAAGAAGAAACAAAGAAAGAAGAAACAAAGAAGAAAGAAAGAAAGAAGAAAGAAAGGAAGAAAGAAAGAAACAAAGAAGAAAGAAAGAAAGAAAGAATAAATAAAGAAAGAAGAAAGAAAGAAAGAAGAAAGAAAGAAAGAAGAAAGAAAGAAAGAAGAAAGAAAGAAAGAAAGAAAGAAGAAAGAAAGAAAGAAAGAAAGAAGAAAGAAAAAAGAAAGAAAGAAAGAAGAAAGAAAGAAAGAAGGCTTAAAAATACCCCACTGTATATAGAAACTGCGTTTTTCCCATCCTTTCATTGGTCTGTAATCCCCTGAGTTACTTCCACTGTTTAGTTACTGTGAATAACGCTGCTGTGAACATGGCTATACAAATATTTCCTCTGAGTGGCTGCTTTACTTCTTTCAGGTATTTATCCAGAAGTGGAATTGCTAGGTCATATGATAATTCTTTGTTTAATTTTTGAGGAACTTCCATACTTTATTTCATAGTGGCTGAACCATTTTCTATCCCCACCAGCAGTGTACAGGTTTGTAATTTCTCCACATCCTCATCAACACCGTTATTCTCTGCTTTTCTTTAGAGTAGCCATCCGAATGGGTGTGAGGTGGTATTTCATTTCATTTTTTTAATTGTGGTTTTGATTTGCATATCTCTAATATTTTTTTTAATTTTTTAATTGTTTAAAGTATTACAAATAGTAGTACATGTTTCCTTTTTTTCCTCCCCATTGACCTCCCCCCGGCCTCCCCTATTCCCCAGCACATGCCCTCACCTGCCCCCTCCCCAGTGTCTTGTATCCATTGGTTATGCTTATATGCATGCATACAAGTCCTTCGGTTGATCTCTTACAGCCCCTGCACCCCTACCCTCCCCTGCCTTCCCACTGTAGTTTGACAGTCTGTTCAATGCTTCTTTGCTTCTGTATCTATTCCACCCCCATTTCTTTTCTTTAAAAAAATATTGCATCTGCATACTAGAAATAAACATATAAGAACAAAAAATGTTTGAGTCTTAATTTCAATGTCCAACAGTTCTGAGTACCAGTTTCAATGTCAAATAGTTCCTTATGTGTACATGTCAGCAATGATATCTGGATGGTGGATAAATGGTGGCAATGCAGGTCCCACCCTATCTGGTTTGGTCCTGGGCCGTCTGCAGCAACGCACAGCTGCCGACTGCTAACATGGCAATGTGTCGTCAGCATCTTCCATCTCTGGACTGTCTTCGTGGTTGGAACAGACCTGTCAGTTCCTCTTTTTTAAATTTAATAAATCTTTATTGTTCAGATGATTACAATGTTGCTCTTTTTTCCCTCCCATAGCTCCCCTTCCCCCGATATCCATCCCATCCTCTGCCCTCACCTCCCCCGCACTGTCCTCATCCATAGGTGTACGCTTTTTGTCCAGTCTCTTCCCACTCCCCCACCCACCCCAGAGAATCATCAGTCTAGTCCTTTTCTATGCCCCTGATTCTATTATATTCACCAGTTTATTCTGTTCATTAGATTTTTAATTCACTTGATTTTTAGATTTACTTGTTGATAGATGTGTATTTGTTGTCCATAATTTTTATCTTTACCTTTTTCTTCTTCCTCTTCTTAAAGAACACCTTTCAGTATTTCATATAATACTAGTTTGGTGTTGATGAACTCCTTTAGCTTTTTCTTATCTGTGAAGCACTTTATCTGACCTTCAATTCTGAATGATAGCTTTGCTGGATAGAGTAATCTTGGTTGTAGATTCTTGTTATTCATCACTTTGAATATTTCTTGCCACTCCCGTCTGGCCTGCATCGTTTCTGTTGAGAAATCCACTGACAATCATATGGGTGCTCCCTTGTAGGTAACTAACTGTTTTTCTCTTGCTGCTTTTAATATTCTCTCTTTATCTTTTGCTCTTGGCATTTTAATTATGATGTGTCTTGGTGTGGTCCTCTTTGGATTCCTTTTGTTTGTGGTTCGGTGCACTTCCTAGACTTGTAAGTCTATTTCTTTCACCAGGTGAGGGAAGTTTTTGGTAACTATTTCTTCAAATAGGTTTTAATTATCTTGCTCTCTCTCTCTTCTTGTGGCACCCCCATAATTTGGATGTTGCTTTGCTCGAGGTTGTCCCAGAAGATCTTTACACTAGATCTTCAATTTTTTGGACTCTTTCTGCTTATTGATTTTCAGGCTTAGTGATTTTTGCTTCTTTGTTTTTCAAATCTTTGACTTGTTTCTTGTGGTCCTCTAGTCTGCTTTTAGGTCTCTGTATAATATTTTTTATTTCAGTCAGTGTATGCTTAATTTCTAGTTGGTCCTTTTTCATATCCTCCATAGTATCGTTCATATCCTTGAGGGACTTGCTCACATCTGTTGTGGGGCGACTTCTACGACAAGTTGCAAACGACCACGGAGGTGGTTAAGTTGGTAATAAGCAGGCAAGGATTTATTGAAAACTGGCCAGGACGGTCGCAGGGGCACCATGCAAACACCCACGGCCGCGCCGCCCTGCGTGCAGGCAGGCCTTTTAAAGGGGTCTGAACCATGAATGTTATTGCCCTGTGTTTGGCGAACAGCCCTCAAGGCTGCACCTGGGGAAGAGCTCCCAATAGACTATGAATGACCCTATTGTTCACTCTTTATCTTCTAACTATGTTTTCCGCTAGACGTGGGAAAGTGGTCCTATCTTTGTAAGAACAGGTGGTGTGGCTACATAACTGGCGTCAGACCGTTACTCCTCTGGTTCTAGCCTTCAAGGTCACAAACTGGAAACTAAAGCAATAATTCCTTTGTTTTAAGCAAGCAGGGTGAACAGTGGCCAAAGTTTCAAACAGCAGTTTTACTCCAGTAAATGTTCTATGACCTTATTTCAATATCCTCAAGAGTCTCGCTCATATCCTCAAGGGCCTCGTTAAATTTATCGGTCTTTCCAGGAGCCTCTTGAAAAACCTTATAACTGTGGTTTCGAACTCTTTGTCCAGTCATTTTTTCCCCCTCCATTTCTTTCACATGTAATTTGTTACCTTGTCTTTGCATTTGGCTGTTTCCCTGAGTTGGTCGAGTAGGTTTGTGTGGTAGGTGTCCTCTAGGGGACAGTGGCTCAGCCTTCCCAGTTACTTGAGGTGAATACTCTTGGTGCACCCCTTTATGAGCTGCACAGTCTTATTTTAGTTAAGCTTAGATTGTTGCTGGTATCACTGGGAGTGGTTAACCTCCAGACCCATTGGCTGTGAGGATCAGCTGTGTTTACGTTGTGAGTGCCTCTGCTCAGCCTGGACGGGGCGGAGTCTCCGGGCTGAGCAGGCAGCCCTGGTTTCCGGTCAGCTCCGCCCTAAACAGCTCCCGGGTCTCCGACCCCGAGGCAACAGCTGCACGTGCCTCTGAGAGAAAGCTGCCTGGAGCTCTGCCTGCTGCCGGACAGTCTAGTTTCTCCCCAAATGAGTCTGCACACCCAAGGACTCACTGGAACAGGAAAACAAAGCAGTCTGACATTTTTTTGTTTTCTTTTTTTTTCCCTCCCAAACGTTAGAGCTTGCCACAAGCCCTCTCCGATAGCTCGTGCGCCTTTACAGCGCCCGAGTTTCAGTGTGTTTCCTCCTGACAGTCCAGCTTCACCCCGTATTAGTCTGGGTTCCCCAAGACTCGCCCAGAACTGGGGCTCGGTGAAGTGGGACGCCTTTGTCTCCCTCCAAGTTCAAGAAAACCAGCTTGTTTTGCAGCCACCTGCCCTTTCCATTTTTGCGCAGCTCCAAACCTCTGACTCTGCCCGTATACACAACTCTGTCCTCCTCAGCTCCCCCGAGTCTCAGTGTCCTTTTATTTTTCCTTCTGTTTGTGGAATGTCCACTCAGCCAGCCTTCTGGTGGTTCTGAATGTCATATTTGTCCTTAGTTGTAGTTTTGAATTTGCAGTATGGGTGCTTACCTATGCCGCCATCTTGGTTGTCTCTGTCAGTTCCTCCTTGTTGCAGGAATCCATATGGTCTTGGAGTTGTTTTCTGAAAATATACAAACATATTCTTGACCAAAAGTTAATAAAGGAATCTTTTCTGTAAATTTGACTTGAGATTCTTTTTATTTTTGCCCAAATGATTTTCCTTTGGCTTATTTTGACACCATGTGTGTTTTTTATGGGTGACCTACTGTTAGCACTACAAATGGAAATTTTCTGAAGTAAGAATTTTCCAGATGTAATTTACATACAGGATATTTTTTCTCACATGATATTACTCCACTATTTCCCCCTCCCTTTTTTGATTAATGGAGGCTTTTGAAAATTTTATAGTGCAGTCTTGCTAACTTTAAATTTTAATTTTTGCACAAAAATCTGACTGCTTTAGGTTCTTTGCATGTTAAGCAATTTTACAATGAGATGAACTACTAATAGAAATTTTAGGAACAGCTTTTGTCCAGTACAATTAAATGTTCTTGAGTATTCACTTATTTCAATTGGCCAATTTAAATTAATCTGAAAACTTGATTACTATTTTACTGTCAAATTTAATACTCAAACATTAATCTTAGTTTACCTGTAAATATTAGTGTAAATGATTATTTGTATTCTTGAGTAGGCCCTGAGCATTCCTGGTGCTAAACTAGATTTAGAAATAGGGCAGCTGTTGCTGGCCAAGTCTCTGCCTATTACCTGGGTCCTGATCTAAGCAGGGCATGGGAGGTGAAGCAGCCATGGAGGCAGGAGACCTTCCTCAGAAGGGGTGAGAGTTCAAGCCACTGCAAGGTTAGGGAGGTGAGGGTCTGTGCCTCACCTCTCTTGACCTTCAAGTTCTTTCCTGATGGCCCCTCTGTGACTGTGCCTGTCTTAGGTTGTTCCTTTCCTGAGGAATCTTACCCATCTCTGGCTAGCCAGCCATCCTCTGGGGCCAAACAGGGCGATGTGAGGTTCAGTTCTGTCTCCTTGGTAATCTATGCCCCCTTGGCTTCCATGCCCAGCACCTGCCTTGGGATCCCCTCACCTGATGGCAGGGTCCCAATATTGATCACATATCTTGGGGGACTCAGGTTTCTTCAGGGAGGGCCCAGCTCACACCATTGGGTGAGAGACAGATCCATGGTGCCAGCCACTCAGAGGCTTCAACCTCAGCTTGAACTGAAGGCTCATGCAAAAGTTGTGGGCACTTGGATTGTGAGAAGAGGGTCCCTCTTGGCAAAAAGGGCAAGAGGGGCCAATATAGAATGCTCAAGTGCCTTCCCAGTGCCTTAATTCCTTCTGAAAGGGATTAATTCCTTTCATGTCATTTTTTAAATTGCTGCCAAAACATTCAAAGAATTAGTTTGTAAGTTTCTTTGAGATAATTGTACAATATGCTGTTGTCAAATATCAAACATTATAATGACATTGTAGAATAATATCATGTAAGGATATTCTTTGCTTTAGGCCATGTCAATTCAATTTCAAACTGGCTGCCAATTTTTAAATAACTTTATGTAAACTTTGTCAGGGAGGTAAAAACACAAATTACTTACCTTATTTCAAGAAGTCAAATATATTGACTTTCAATTACAATCCTTTATCTTAAGGTTATGGTGACCACTAGTGTGGATTAGATTTAATATTTTCTTTTATATATTTTTTCTTATAATTTTTTCTTTAGTTGTTTTATTTTTTACATATGTGTTCTTATTTCTGCATTATACCCCTTATCCCCGCACATGCCCCACTCCACTGTTGTCTGTGTCCATTAATTAGGCTCATATGCTTACACACAAGTCCCTCTGTTGATCTCTCCCCCTTACTCCCAACACCCTGCACTTACCCTGAGGTTTGATATTCTGATGGACGTTTCTCAGTCTCTGGATCCATTCTTGTTCATCAGTTTATGCCTTTCATTATATTCCACAAATGAGTGAGATCATGTGATATTTATCTTTCTCTGCCTGGCTAATTTCACTTAGCATAATGCTCTCCAGCTCCATCCATGTTGTTGCAAATGATATGAGCTCCTTCTTTTTTACCGCAGTGTAGTATTCCATTGTGTAAATGTACCATAGTTTTTTAATCCACTCATCTGCTGATGGGCACTTAGGCTGTTTCCAAACTTGGCTATGGCGAACTGTGCTGTTATGAACATAGGGGTGCATATATCCTTTCTAATTCGTGTTTCTATTTTCTTGGGGTATATTCGTAGAAGTGGGATTACTGTGTCAAATGGGAGCTCCATTTTTAGTTTTTTGAGGAAACTCCATACTGTTCTCCACAGTGGCTGCACAAGTCTGCATTCCCACCAGCAGTGCACGAAGGTTGTTTTTTCTTGGCATCCTCACCAGCACTTGTCGTTTGTTGATTTGTTGATGTAGGCCATTCTAACAGGTGTGAGATGGTACCGCATAGTTGTTTTGATTTGCATCTCTCGGATAATTAGTGACTTTGAGCAAGTTTTCATATGTCTCCGGGCCTTCCTTTTGTCTTCTTTCAAGAAGATTCTATTTAGGTCCATTGCCCATTTTTTTTATTGGATCATTTGTCCTCCTTTTATTAAGCTGTATAAGTTGCCTGTAGATGCTTGAGATTAAACCTTTATCAGTGATAACAGTTGCAAATACGTTCTCCCATAAGGTGGGTTTTCTTGTTGTTTTGTTGATGGTTTCTTTTTGCTGTGCAAAAGCTTTATATTTCATGTAGTACCATTTGTTTATTTTCTCTTTAGTTTCCATTGCCCTAGGAGCAGTATCAGTGAAGAAGTTCTTTTGGCATATGTCTGAGATTTCTCTGCCTGTGGATTCCTCTTGTATTTTTATGGTTTTCCATCTTATGTTTAAGTCCTGTATCCATTTTGAGTTTATTTTTGTGTATGGTATAAGTTTGTGGTCTAGTTTCATTTTTTTGCATGTATCTGTCCAATTTTTCCAACACCATTTACTGAACAGACTGTTTTGACTCCTTGTATGTTCTTGCCTACTTTGTCAAATATTAATTGAGCATAGTGGTTTGAGTCAATATCTGGATTACTTATTCTATTCCACTGGTCCATATGTCTGTTCTTGTGCCAGTACCAGGCTGTTTTGAGAACAGTAGCTTTGTAATACAACTTGAAATCTGGTATTGAGATCCTACCTACTTTGTTCTTCTTTCTCAGGATTGCTATGGCTATTTGGGGTCTTTTTTTATTCCAGATGAATTTTTGGAGAATTTTTTCTAGATCTGTGAAATACGCCATAGGTTTTTTAATGGGGAGTGCATTAAATTTATACATTGCTTTGGGTAGTATGGACATTTGAATGATGTTGATGCTCCCAATCCATGAACATTGTATGTTCTTGCACCTGTTTACGTCTTCCTCTCTTTTTTTTTAGCATCCTGTAGTTTTCAGTGAATAGGTCTTTTACCTCCTTAGTTAAGTTTATTCTTAGGTATCTTAATTTTTTTGGTGCGATGGTAAATGGGATTGCTTTTGTAATCTCTCTTTCTGTAAGTTCACTATTGGTGTATAGAAATGCCATAGATTTCTTGGCGTTAAGTTTGTATCCTGCTACTTTGCTGAACTCATTTATTAAGTTTATTAGTTTTTTTATGGAGTCTTTTGGGTTTTTTATATACAATGTCATGCCATCTGCAAATAAGGGTAGCTTTACTTCTTATTTTCCAATTTGGATGCCTTTTATTTCTTCTTCTTGTCTGATTGCAATGGCTAATATTGCAATTCCAGTACTATATCGAACATAAGTGGTGAGAGGGCATCCCTGTCTTCTTCTTATTCTTAGGGGAAATGGTTTCAGTTTTTGTCCATTGAATATGATGTTTGCTGTGGGTTTATCATATATAGCTTTTATTATGTTGAGATATGATCCTTCTATTCCCACCTTGTTGAGAGTTTTTATAAAGAAAGGGTGTTGGATTTTGTCAAATGCAACAATTGATATGACTATGTGATTTTTATCTCTCAATTTGTTTATGTGATGTATTACATTTATTGATTTGCAGATATTGTACCATCCTTGCATTCCTGGGATAAATTCTACTTGGTCATGATGTACTGCTGGATCCGATTTGTTAGAATTTTATTGAGGATTTTAGCATCTATTTTCATGAGGGATATTGGCCTGTAATTCTCTTTCATTGTGTCATCTTTATCTGGTTTTGGTATTTTTTAAAATTTTTTATTGATTAAGGTATTACCTATGTGTCCTCATCACCCATTACCTCTTCCAATCCCCTCCTCCCCCCGTCACTACTTATGCCCCTGGTGTCCATGTCCATTGGTTAGGCTTATATGCATGCATAAAAGTCCTTTAGTTTATCTCTTCTCCTTACTCCTGCCCTCGCCTACCATCCCTCTGAGGTTTGACAGTCAATGCTTTTCTGTCTCTGGATCTGTTTTTGTTTATCAGTTTATGTTGTTCATTGTATTCCATAAATGAGTGAGTTCATGTGATACTTATCTTTCTTTGACTGGCTTATTTCAATTTGCATAATGTTCTCCAGTTCTATCCGTGCTCTAGTTTGAAGCAGACACCTTTTTTCTTCTTCTTAAAGAATACCTTTCAGCATTTCATATAATACTGGTTTGGTGTTGATGAACTCCTTTAGCTTCTTCTTATCTGTGATGCTCTTTATCTGACCTTCAATTCTGAATGATAGCTTTGCTGGGTAGAGTAATCTTGGTTGTAGGTTCTTGCTATTCATCACTTTGTAAATTTCTTGCCACTCCCCTCTGGCCTGCATAGTTTCTGTTGAGAAGTCAGCTAACAAGCATATGGGTGCTCCCTTGTAGGTAATTAAGTGTTTTTCTCTTGCTGCTTTTAATATTCTCTCTTTGTCCTTTGCTCTTGGCATTTTAATTATGATGTGTCTTGGTGTGGTCTTCTTTGGATTGCTTTTGCTTGGGGTTCTGTGCGCTTCCTGGACTTGTAAGTCTATTTCTTTCACCAGGTGGGGGAAGTTTTCAGTCATTGTTTCTTCAAATATGTTTTCTGTATCTTGCTCTCTCTCTTCTTCTGACATCCCCATAATTCTGATGTTGGTACGTTTGAAGTTGTCCCAGAGGCTTCTTACACTATCCTCAAAATTTTGGATTCTTTTTTCTTTTTTTCTTTTTCAGTTGAGTGTTTTTGGCCTCTTGGTATTTCAAATCTTTGACTTGATTCTTGCATTTCTCTAGTCTGCTGTAGGGTTTCTGTAAAATATTTTTTATTTCTGTCAGTGTATGTTTAGTTCCTAGTTGGTCGTTTTTCATATCCTCGAAGTTCTCGCTGAGCTTATTGGCTTTTTCTAGGAGTCTCTTGAAATACCTTATCACTGTGGTTTTGAACTCTATATCCAGTCGTTTTTTTCCCTCCATTTCTTTTGTTTGCATCTTTTTCTTTCTCTCCCCATTTTCACTGCTTCCTTGAGTTGGTTGGGTATCTAGGCATCTCGGCTTCCCCTGTTACCTGAGGTGTACACTCTTGGTGCACCCCTTTGTGGACTGTGTATGCAACCTTGTTGCGGCCAACTGACGGTGAGGATCAGCTGTGTCTACTGTAGGAGACAGCCTTCTGCGCCTGGACTTGCAAACTTGCCAAAGTCTCTGTGCTCAATTTGGATGGGGTGGAGTTTCTGGGTGGGACAAAGTTTCAGGGTGGAGCTGACAGCCTTGGCTTCTAGTCAGCCCCGGCCCACGAGGTCACCGGGTCCTCGTATCTGCAGGCAATTGCTGCAGGCACCTCTGTGAGAAAGGAGCCCTCACGTTTTGCCTGCCACCAGAACATCCAGTCACCAATGGATCCGGAATCTCAGATTTTCGCCTGGCACCTGGGTTCAGTGCAATCAAAACTCCTTTTCCCTTCTGCCAGGTGCCAGCCACACAGTCAACAGAACGCCCTCACCGTGAGCACTTGTGTGCACCCCCCGAAGCTCCACCTCTGGCCGGAGCTCCTTTCTCCTAACAGATGCAGCCAGCGACCTGTTTGTCCCCTCTGCGTGCACTCACACGCATGCCTATGGAGGTCTGCCTCTGTCTCTTCCCCTGGGATTCTGCCCGCAATCCAGATTCTCCCCGTAAGGGCCTGGTTCCCCCAAGTTTTGAGTGCAAACCGAACTGGGTTCACTGCAGCCTGGAGTTTTGTCTCCTTTCCACCAGAGCACCCCTGCCAGGTTCAGACACCTGTCCTCTTGTGCACACGAGTCTCCACCTTACTTGGGCTTTGCAGAGGCTCTGATTATCCGTGTGCACTTCTCTGACCCTCCAATTTCAGATCTTCCAGTCAGCCAGTCTTCCTGTGGTTCTGGACAGTGTCCGTTCTGTCCTTCAGTTCTATTCTCATAATTGTTGTGCAGGGCATAAGCCTAGGTGTTTACCTATGCTGCCATCTTGGTTTTCCCATAATCTCTCTGGTTTTGGTATTAAGGTAATGTTGGCTTCATAGAAGGAGTTTGGAAGTGTTCCATCCTCTTGAATTTTCTGGAATAGTGTGAGGAGGATAGGTTTTAGTTCTTCCTTGAATGTTTGGTAAAACTCCCCCATGAAGCCATCTGGCCCCAGGCTTTTGTTTGCTGGAAGCTTTTTGATTACTGCTTCAACTTCTTCCATAGTTATTAGTCTAGTTGAGCTGTTTAGATTCTTCCTGATTGAGTTTTGGGAGGTTATATTTTTCTGGGAATATATCCATTTCCTCCAGGTTGTCCAGTTTGTTGGAGTAGAGTTGTTCATAGTATTTTTTTTTTTTAACAATCCTTTGTATTTACGTGGGGTCTGTTATTTCACCTCTTCCATTTCTGATTTTGTTTATGTGGGTCCTCACTCTTTGCTTCTTGGTGAGCCTGGTTAGAGGTTCATCAATCTTGTTTATCCTTTCAAAGAACCAGCTCTTGGTTTTGTTGATCTTTTTTATTGTTTCTTTTGTTTCTAAGTCGTTTATCTCTGTTCTGATCTTTACTATTTCCTTCCTTCTGCTTACACCGTGCTTTTCTTGTTGCTCTCTTTTTAACTCTTTGAGTTGTTGGGTTAGATAATTTATTACCATTGTTTTTTTGTTTTTTGCAGTAGGATTGTAGAGCTATGAACTTCCCTCTCAGAACTGCTTTCACTGTGTCCCATAGATTTTGGATTGTTGTGTTATCGTCATTTGTTCCCATGATGTTTTCTATCTCTTCCTTGATCTCTCTGGTAACCCAGTCATTGTTTAATAGCATACTGTTTAGTATCCATGGGTTTTATTTCTTTGGATTGTTTTTATTGTAATTGATTTCCAGCTTTATGCCACTGTGACCTGAGAATATGCTTGATATGATTTCTATCTTCTTGAATTTGGAGAGACTTTGCCTATGACCCTACACATTGTCTATCTTTGAGAATGACCCATGGGCACTTGAAAAGAATGTATAGTCTGTGGCTTTGGGGTGAAATGATCTGAAGATGTCAATTAATTCCATCTGGTCTAGTGAGTCATTGAGGATTGATGTTTCTTTGCTGATTTTTTGTTTAGAGGATTTGTCCAATGGTGATAGTGGGGTATTAAAGTCTCTTACTATGATTGTATTGCTGTCAATCTCTCCCTTGATATCCTTCAGGAGTTTTTTTTATGTATTTGGGTGTCCCTATATTGAGTGTGTATATGTTTACCAGAGTTATTTCTTCTTGTTGGATTGCTCCCTTTAGTATCATGAAATGGGCTTCCTTATCTCTTGTTATATCCTTCACTATGAGATCTAATTTGTCAGATATAAGTATTACTACCCCAGCTTTTTTCCATTTTCATTCACCTGAAGAAGCTTTTTCATCCTTTCACCCTCAGTCTGTGTGCGTCTTTTTTTCGGAGGTGGGTTTCCTATAGATAGCAGATATATGGGTCGTGTTTTCTTATCCAGTCTGTTATCCTATGTCTTTTGATTGGAGCATTTAATCCATTTACATTTAAAGTTATTATTGACTAGAGGCCTGGTGCATGAAATTCGTGCATGGGGTGGGGCGGGGGGGTGTCCCTCAACCCAGCCTGCACCTTCTACAATCTGGAACCCCTTGAGGGATGTCTGACTGCCCATTTAGGCCTTATCCTGGTAGGATTGGGCCAAAATGGGCAGTTGGACATCCTTCTCACAATCCAGGACTTCTGGCTCCAAACTGCTTGCCTGCCTGCCTCCCTGATTGCCCCTAACAGCATCTGCCTGCTAGCCTCATCACTCCGTAACCACTACCCTGCCAGCCTAATTGATGTCTAACTGCTCCCCTGCCAGCCTGTTTGCCCCAACTGCCCTCCCTTGTAGGCCTGTTCCCTCCCAACTGCCCTTCCTTGCTGGCCTGATTGCCCACAACTGCCCTTTCTTGTGGTGGCCATCTTGTGTCCACATGGGGGCAGGATCTTTGACCACATGGGGGCAGCTCTCTTTTGTGTTGGAGTGTTGGTCAATCTGCATATTACTCTTTTATTATATAGGATAGAGGCCTGGTACATGGGTGGGGACCAGCTGGTTTGCCCTGAAGGGTGTCCTGAATCAGAGTGGGGGTTCCCTTGTGGTGTGGGGCAGCCTGGGCGAGGGGCCTATGGTGGTTTGCAGGCTGGCCACGCCCCCCCCCCCCCCCCCCCCGGTGACACAAGTGGAGGCCATGGGATCTGGCATTAATTTATGTTCTACAATTGAAACTTTGTAGCCTGGAGCCGAGCCAAGCCTTCTGCTCGCTCTGTGGTGACAGCCATTTCTGTTTGAAACTTTGTAGCCTGGAGTGGAGGCCTAGGCTAGGGCTGCAGAAGTTTGTCTTCCTCCATCGCCCTGGCAACCCTAAGCCTCTTCTCTCTCCAGGTCTGTGGCTGCTGCCATTTCTGTTGAGATTTATGTATCTTCTATAATTGAAACTTTGTAGCATTGAGTGGAGGCCTACACTGGCAACAGCAGGTGGAAAGCTTGGCTTCCTCCATTGCTGGGGAAACCCAAGCCTCCCTCCTGCTCTCAGTGGCTGTAGCCATCTTGGTTGGGGTTTATTTGCATAATTTGCTCCTGATTGGCTGGTGGGCATGACTGTGGGCATGGCTTGATAGGAGGTATGGTCAATTTGCATATTACTCTTTTATTCAATAGGATAAGTACTTATTTGTCACTATTTTTGTCTTTTGCCCCTGTGTTCTTCCTTTGTTTCCTATTTCTTTTTACAGCAGACACTTTAGCATTTCTTACATTGTTGATTTGGTGGTAATGAATTCTCTTAGTCCTTTTTTGTCTGTGAAGCTACTGATTTGACCTTCAATTTTAATTGATAGCCTTGGTGGGTACAGTATTCTAAGATTCAGATCCTTCCTTTGCATGACTTTGTATATTTCATTCCATTCCCTTCTGGCCTGATGAGTTTCTGTTGAAAAATCAGTTGCTAGTCTGATGGGGGTTCCTTTGTAGGTGACTTTCTGTCTCTCTCTAGCGGCTTTTAAAATTCTTACTTTGTCGTTGGTGTTTGCCAATCTTATCTAATAAAAGAGTAATATGCAAATTGACCATACCTCCTATCAAGCCATGCCCACAGCCACGCCCACCAGCCAATCAGGAGCCAATTATACAAATAAACCCCAACCAAGATGGCTGTGGCCACTGAGAGCAGGAGGGAGGCTTGGGTTACCCCGGCCACGGAGGAAGCCAAGCTTTCCACCTGCTGTTGCCGGCCTAGGCTTCCACTCAATGTTACAAAGTTTCAATTATAGAAGATACATTCCAACAGAAATGGTGGAGAGAGAAGAGGCTTAGGGTTGCTGGGGCGATGGAGGAAGCCAAACTTCTGCAGCTCTGGCCGGCCTAGGCCTCCACTCTAGGCTACAAAGTTTCAAACAGAAATGGCTGTCACCACTGAGTGAGCAGAAGGCTTGGCTCTGCTCCAGGCAACAAAGTTTCAATTGTAAAATATAAATTAATTCCAGATCCCAGAGCCTCTGCTTGGGTCACTGGGGGGCGTGGCCAGCCTGCAAACCACCACAAGCCCCTCGACCAGGCCTCCCCATGCCCCAAGGGAACCTCCACCCTGATCCAGAACACCCTTCAGAGCAAACCAACCGGTCCCCACCCATGCACCAGGCCTCTATCCTATCTAATAAAAGAGTAATTTTTAGATTGACCATCACTCCAACATACAAGAGGGCTGTCCCCATGTGTTCAAAGATCCTGCCCCCATGTGGACACAAGATGGCCACCACAAGATGGCCAGCGGGGGAGGACAGTCGGGGGTTACAAGCCTGCAAAGGACGGTATTTGGGGGTAATCAAGCCTGCAGGGGAGGACAGTTAGGAGTGACTAGGTCAGCAGAGGAAGGAAGTTGGGAGCAAATAGGCTGGCAGGGGAGCAGTTAGACATC
Source organism: Antrozous pallidus (assembly GCA_027563665.1). NCBI lineage: Eukaryota > Metazoa > Chordata > Mammalia > Chiroptera > Vespertilionidae > Antrozous > Antrozous pallidus. Next base: position 118,399,802 of record CM050512.1, on the reverse strand, counting down.
AATTAGGCTGGCAGGGTAGTAGTTAGGGGGTGATGAGGCTGGCAGGCAGAAGCGGTTAGGGGCAATTAGGGAGGCAGGCAGGTGAGCAGTTTGGAGCCAGTAGTCCTGGATTGTGGGAAGGATGTCCAATTGCTCATTTAGGCCCAATCGGGAATGGGCAGTCAGACATACCTTAAGGGGTCCCAGATTGTAGAGGTTGCAGGCTGGGCTGAGGGACACCCTCTTATCCCTCCCCCGCCCCTTCTCCCCTGTGCACGAATTTCATGCACTGGGCTTCTAGTTTAATTATAATGTGCTTTGGCGTCGGTCTTTTGGGATTCATTTTGCTTGGGACTCTGTGAGCTTCTTAGATTTGTGTGCGTTTTTTCTTTCCTATATCAGGGAAGTTTTCTGTAGTTATTTCTTCCAACAGGTTTTCTATTCCTTGCTTAGTTTCCTGTCCTTCTGGAAGCCCTATTATGTGGATGTTGTTTTGTTTCATGTTGTCCCAAAGTTCCCTTAGGCTCTCCTCCTGCTTTTTAATTTTTTTTCCTAGAAGCTGCTCTTCTTGAGTATCTTTTTCTACCTTGTCTTCTAGCTCACTGATTCGGTCCTCTTCTTCTTCCCATTTGCTCTTGATGCTTTCTATTGAGTTCTTTACTGCAGTGATGTCACTTTTCATTTCTTCTTGTCTCTTCTTCACTTCCTCTTGGTTCTTACTCATATTGTCAATTTTGTCTTCCATTCTTTTCAGCCACCTCATGACCATTTCTCTGAATTCTTCCTCTCACAGGTTGCTTGCCTCCATTTCATTTACTTTCTTTTCTGGTGAGGCTTGTTTTTCTTTCATATGCGGACTGTTTCTTTTTCTCCCCATGGTCTCTCTTCTCTAGGTGTCTGGTTATGTAGTTCTTTCTCTCCTTTCCATGGCAGAGTGCAGAGCTCCTCTGAATTTGTGTGTTTGTGCTAATTGGGAACTGGTGTTCTGGGGCTCTCAGCTGCTCGGTGGGTGCCACAGCTGTAGACCTTCAGGCCCGTCCCCTTCAAGATGGCGTGGTCCGCCTCCAAGCTGGTGGCTCTGCGAGAGAACCCAGCAGCACTGGGGGCTGCTTGGTCAGGGTAGGCCCATCCAGCAGTCCCCCACATTCTCCTGGAGCACATCTGTACCCCAACTCGCCCAAAAACACTCCCTGTGCGACCCTCAGTTCCTCATGCCCCACGGGAACCTCCACCCGGATCCCTCTGTCTGCTGTGGGAAAAGACTCAGGATGCGTCCCTCTATTATGCCACCATTTTCTCCCTCTAAGCTCTACTATTTGTTTTTACAGCACAACTTTATGGCATTGGGTTCATTTACTAGTAATTTAGCTTGCTTCCTATATTGATAATCACTGAATGGGAGCAGTGTTCACTGACATCAAATACTTTTTAGGTATAAAATTTTACACTTTTGGAGAATTAGAAGAATATTATTGCATAATTAGAACTTAAGATTTCCCTTTGGATTTTGCAATCAGTAAGCTGTATTCATGTGGATTAAATACAAGGCCATTTATAAGTTACTTTTAGTACATGTAAAATGAATACTAAACATTCCTCCCCAAATGAATGACTATGTAAAACTGGAATGTCATACACCTGCATTTCTTAAGTTCTGGAAAGTAATTAAAAACCAAGAGAATGTCCAAATGCTGTTTTCTTATATACTTTTCAGGAGTCAAATACAGAATATTGGTTTTAAAGGCCTCTGACCCCTTTGCACTTTTCAGTTGGCAGGGTTGAGGTGCTCCAGTGGTCCTTTTATACTCAGCAGGACAGAGCAGGTCTCCTGCACTGGATTTTGCCATCTTGTTTTTATTATTTATTAGTTATAAGGTGGCTATGACTAATCTAAAGTCCTACCAATTAGCCTATCTAATAAAAGAGTAATATGCAAATTGACCATACCTCCGATCAAGCCACGCCCACCAGCCAATCAGGAGCAAATAAACCCCAACCAAGATGGCTGTGGCCACTGAGAGCAGGAGGGAGGCTTGAATTTCCCCAGCAATGGAGGAAGCCAAGCTTTCTGCCTGCCCTTGCTGGTCTAGGCCTCCACTCAGTGCTACAAAGTTTCAATTATAGAAGATGCATAGATCCAACAGAAAGGGCGGCAGCCACGAAACTGGAGAGAGCAGAGGCTAGAGTTGTCTGGGCGATGGAGGAAGCCAAGCTTCTGCAGCCCTAATGCCTAGGCCTCCACTCTAGGCTACAAAGTTTCAATTATAGAATTTAAATAAACCCAAACAAAAATGGCTGTCTCCACGGAGCCAGCATAAGGCTTGGGTCTGCTCTAGGCTGCAAAGTTTCAATTGTAGAACATAAATTAATCCCAGATACGAGGGCCTCTGCTTGGGTCACTGGGGGGCATGGCCAGCCTGCAAACCACCACAGGCCCCTTACTCGGGCTGCCCAACGCTCCAAGGGAACCCTCCACCCTGATCCAGGACACCCTTCAGGGAAAAGCAGCTGCCCCCCCCCCCCATGCACCAGGCCTCTATTCTATCTAATAAAAGAGTAATATGCAGATTGACCATCACTCCAACACAAGAGGGCTGCCCCCATGTGGTCAAAGATCCTGCCCCCATGTGGACACAAGATGGCCACCACAAGATGGCCAGTAGGGGAGGTCTGTTGGGAGGTTCCAGGACTGCAATGGAGGGCATTTGTGGGTGACAGGCCAGCAGAGGAGGGCAGAGGAGGGAAGTTGGGGGCAAACAGGCTGGCAGGGGAGCAGTTAGACATCAATTAGGCTGGCAGGGTAGTGGGTAGAGTGTGATCAGGCTGGCAGACAGAAGCAGTTAGGGGCCATCAGGGAGGCAGGTAGGCAAGTAATTTGGAGCCAGCAGTCCTGGATTGTGAGAAGGATGTCTGACATCCCTCGAGGGGTCCCAGATTGGAGAGGGTTCAGGCTGGCCTGAGGGACATTCCCCACCCCCCATGCATGAATTTCATGTATCGGGCCTCTAGTCTATATATATAAAACCCTAATATACAAATAGACTGAATGGTGGAACAACAGAACAACCATTGACACGCACTGACCACTAGGGGTTGCTGGCAGAACATGGTGGGCATCAGCAGCAGACAGTAGAGTGAGGAACATGGTGGGCATTGGCCACAGCAGGATAGTGGAGCAGGTGAGCAGTGGCACCAGACCAAGGCAGGGTGCTGATCATTGTCATAGGGGCGAGCCTCTGGTGGTTACTGAAAATTCTTTGCTCCCACATGCCGCAGACCTGCCCAGTGCTCACACCCACTGCTTGTACCTGGTGCCGAGGCGTGATTGCTCAGTGTCATCAGCGGGTATGAGCGGTGGCTGCCAGCCCTGATCGCCCCTGAGGGCTTCTCCACCTCCCCCTGCTCCTGAGGGGCGATCAGGGCCGGCAGCTGCCTCTCGCACCTGTTGCTGGTAACTGCCCTGCTCACACCTGCTGCTGGCACTGGCCCTGCTCTCATCTGCTGCTGGCACCCGGCACTGATCCCGATCACTTGGGACTGTCAGTGGGTGAGAGAGGTGGCTGCCTGCCCCGATTGCCCCTGAGGACTTCTCCACCTCCTCCTGCTCCTGAAGGGTGACCATCAGTGGGTAGGAGTGGGGCTGGCACCTCAGTATGTGAGAGTGGCAGTCGTGAGAGCGGGGCTTGGGGGCCAGGTGGGGGCCCCGAGGATGTGCCCACTGCAGCCTCATGGCCTACAGTTCCTGTCAATGCGCACGAATTCATGTGCATTATAAATACATGACTGTTATAGAAAAAGTAGAAAATACAGGTGAAAAGAAGAAAATAATAATAAATTTCACCTTCCCCATAACCCTGACAGCACCACTATTAACATTTATGTATATATATATATACCTATCCACTCTTTTTCTATGAATAAATGTACCCACAATACAAATTTGCAAACTTTTAACATTAGAAAATTGAAAAATCAAAAGGTACTTTTATTCTTTCAAGATGAATCATGTAAAATTCATAAACAAGTATTTTCTAAGTTTAAAAAATGACCAAGATGGAAGACATCATTTAGGGCTTGACATCATAGAGTAAGCTTCTTGTTAAGGGGATTAAAGTAAGAGCCTGGGTATAAGGGGTGTTTTTGAGGATGCTGGTATTGTAACTACTTATAAATAATATAAATAACCACCAGATGAACAACAGAACAAACAATACAGTTGGCAATTTCTGAAGAGAATGTCTAATTTTGTCACATAAAATCCCAGCATTAGTAAATTCAGCCATTACTTAGATGTTCTCAGGTATTGACATGTTTTATTAAACGTGAAGGATTGCAAGGCAGCTACATTTGCATCAGAAAAGGGGTAACAGTGTGGCCTAATCCCACCTTGCAAACTTAATATTTCAATGTGTTTCCTTTTTTTTTTTTTTTTATAAAAGTGCATTCAAACGTATTACTTAACATTTGGCTTTTTGGATATAAAATCATTTCTTTGTGGTACTATTGCTTGGTCTTTGTTAACGCCCGTTTTAACAGGTGTGTAACTCGTAGAGTTAATGTGTTATAGATACGCACCCATTTCCTTATGGTACACACTTAGTTGGGTCTCTTTCTACCGCCACCACTTTCTTTTTATTTTTTGGTTTCTATACTATGTAATGTTGCTGCAAGTATTTTGGTGCACAAACCACAAACCATTTTTACTTCTGAGGAGTTCCCTTTTTTTTCTTTCAGATAATCTGGTCACATTTACTGAACAAGGGGTCTGGACATTTTTATAGACCTTCTTATTAAAAAAAATCTTCTTAGCATGAAAAATTCCAAGCACATAAAAAGGTCTTAAGACCCCTCCTCACATCCTTCAGCAATGATCAACACGTGGCCGATCTTGCTGCACCCGCACTCCTGCCAAGCCTTGGTCCGCATCATTTCCATGCAAGTCCCAGCCATCAGGTTCCAGCTTTGTGAACACACACCTCTAACGGGTAAGGACTCTTTAAAAAGAGCCAGCTGACACCGTCACACGTAAAAACCCGGACACTGAACCGCCAGGACCGCGTGGTCCCACCTGTCTGGTAGACTTGGGGGACGACGGGAGTGCAGAGCGGGGCCCTGTCTTCAGAGCCGGCCCTCCTTCCCTGCGGGCGGCTCCGCTGCGGCGCCGGAGCGCGCGGGGTCTGGAGAGGGAGCCCCAGGCGGGCTGTGCCCCGCGCAGCGGCCTCGGCTCCCACCTGCCCAGGCTCGCCCCGCCCCGCCCCGCCCCGCCCCGCCCCGCCCCGCCCCGCCCCGCCCCGCCCCGGCCCGCATCCCGGGAGCGGTGCTCAGAGCTGGGGAGCAGGCACCGCAGGTGAGGCGCGCTGCAGCCCAGCCCTAGAGGAGGACCCCACCGGGCCAGGCACAGGGGACGCGGGCTGGGGGTTCGCCGCAGGGTCTCCCCAGGGAAGGGGCACAAAACATACGTGGGGCGGCGGGTGACAGGGGCTTTAACGCCCGGGGAGGTGGCGTCCATGGGAGGGGTGTGTGTGTGTGTGTGATGAAACGTCCAGGAAGGGAGGTGAACCCCGTAAGAACAGCGATGATAACAATGGCCGCCAGCCGTTCAGTTCCGCGCGGGCTGGGCTCAGTCCTGACGCGTCACCTGACTCCCGCAGAGCCGTGAGCGCGGAGTGGGGATGCGGGGAAGCCAGTGCGTCCGAGACTCCTGAGCGCCAGTGGCGGCCGCGGGCTTCGTCAGGGGGCGCCGCCGCCGTCCCCGGGAGAGGGAGCCCGCGCCCAGAGAGGTTGGGGGTGCGCCCGACGGCACAGCCAGCGAGGGCGGCCCGCGCCAGAGCCGGCTCCTGTTCCCGGGGTGAGGGGTGCCAGCGGCCCCGCGCTTTGGACGCACGGCTGCTGAGCGGAGCCCGGCGGGCCGAGCTGGTGAACGCCGGGCCGTGGAGCCCAGGCTGGGCGCTGGCTCCGCGGTGTGGCCCGGGGCGGGTAGGCCTCGAAGAGCGCCCCCTGGTCTGTGAAACAGGCCCCGTGACCGTGCCTCCACGACTCTGAAAGGGCGAAGTGAGGGTGTAGGGGGGCGTGTGCCGAGGTCTCTCCTGTTCAGTGGTCGCTGGGAGGTGCTCACCCGGCAGCCGGGCAGCCACGCACCGCCCCGCTCCATTCGCCTGCGGGGCGATCTCAGCGAGGCGACCTCCTCTGCGAGGCCAACACTCGGGCTGATGGGGAGAGCAGCTGGGGCGGGGCCGGGCCCTGGAAGATGCTCAGTGAGACCGGCTCTCTCTCCCCTCCTTCCATTGGGGATCTCCAGCCTTCCGATCTGTCCTCGGAGATCGAGAGGAAGAGGCCTGCCTGTCCCAAAGCTCCCCGTCAGGGCAGGGCTGGGCAGGAGTGCGGGCTCCATGCTCCTATTCAGAAAGCGCTCACCCTTGGAGTTCTTCACCCTTGTGAACCTGGCCATTCCAGCACCAAGGTTTGAAATACAATCCAAATCCAGTTCAGTCAGCCTGGTATCCCACCAGCTGGACAAGTTAGCGCATTTTGCATTATAGTAATGAAAATGGTATCTTTTTTTTTCGGGGGGGGGGGGCGGCGTGGAGGGAATCTCCGAGTTGGTATCTGTGGGCCCATGGGTAGGTGTCTGTGGTACAGATCTTAGAGCTGCTTCGCAGGCAGTAAACTCCATGCCATTGTGAATTGTTGGTTTGCGTCTGGGATGGAGTGCCCAGCGGTGGAGGAACCTCCCAGTATCTTTGCAAGTTTCCTGGGAAATGAAATGTTTCTCATCTGTAAGGTGAGTGACTTGTCCTGGTTCCCAGTGACAGCCCCCAAACTGGGCTGTCGGCCTCCCCACCCATCCAAATGCACGTGATGTCTCAGGAAACTGTTCATTTAAGGCTTGTGGTTCTTTTTGCGATTTCATTTTAGGTTCCAACAAGGTGGTCCTGCTTGCCTGATTTCCAACCCCCTCCTTAGCCCCCACAGCCAATGGGGGGGGGTGTCCAAGGGTCAGGGCCCAGGGAGAAAGCCATTGACTCCCCAATCACCATTGCCCTGCTAGGGCCTTTCAGTCCTTTTGGCCAATCTCCTAAATGAGAATGACCCAAAGGACTTTCATTCAAACCCACTGGCTGGGTTTCCTTGGAATGGGCGTCTGTCAGTAATTGTAAACTTCTCTGCAGCGTTAATGGGAGGCTGTGCCAGAAGCACAAGAAGCATCATTATCTGGGAAACTGGAGAACTGTGACTGAGGCCAGTGCCCAGGGCAGCAGACCAAAGGGCAGGGAGAAAACAGGAGCAAAGAGACCCAAACCCAGGAGGAGTTGTGGGGGGTTGGGAAGATATCCTGGGGCAGGATTGGTGGGTAAGCGCATCTACAAAGTGCTTTGAAACCCAGAGTAGAAGGTGCAGCTTTGGTGTCTGGAGGTTTCAAAAGTTTTAGTTTGTTTTTGTCCTGGGCAGTAAAATGAGCATAACTTTTGCCAAGTTGGTTGTGGAAGCCCCCTTGGGGGATAAAGAATCTATTTGCATAACAGGCTAGACAACACCAGGCAACGCTCCATGAAAGAACTTGGATGCCTCTGAAACACTCTGGAAAGTTGTGCATTTGGAGCTTCTGTAAGTTCCTGTTAAGAGGGGGTATCTGCATTTGTGGTGCAAGCATAGTGTAATTCCCAGACTTCATCTGACCTGACCCAGGAGCAGCTCTGAGTGGTCCTCCCTTCTCCACTTGACCTTGAGGACACCAAATCCTAATGCTTTCCGCTTAGCCCTCTGCCCATTCCTCACAGCTCCCATTCCCCTGCACCTATCTACCCTCTTTTATTTCATTTTTACAACATATACATTTTTTACAGTTGATAGTATTATAGATGTTTCCTATTTCCACCCCACCCATAATTCCCCTTTCCAAGCCCCTACCCACTTTCCCACCACTGGGAATTCCATCCCAGATGCAAACCACGCCATTGCCTGTGTCCATGGGCTATGCATATCTATATATATAAAAAGCCAATGACCCGAACGCTGTGATGACTGGTGCTGTGACGCCCACTGCAGCCAGCAAACTGGCTGATCTGGGAGTGGGGCCGGCTGGCCAACTGCCGGTGGCCCTTCACCCAGCCAGTTCTGCCCCTGATGGCCCCGCCCACACCCCATTTGGGGGTGAGGCTGACTGGCCAACCTCCCACAGTCCTTCCCCTCAACTGGCCCAGCCCTGATTGGGCCCTGATTGGCGGACCTCCAGACAACCTCGTGCCATCTCCCCCTCCTGTCAGGCCCAGCCCTAATCCACCCCAATTAAGGCTGGGCTGGCAGGACCCCACCTGTGCATGAATTTATGCACTGGGCCTCGAGTAACAATATAAGTGTTTTAGTTTTGTAAGGTTCGAGGCGCAGGAAATGGGAGTCGGAGACCAAGACATGTTAAAGGGGAGGTTTATTTCACACTAATGAGTGAGATTCATTACGGGGAAGGTAGAGAAACCAGGGTTAGGGGAGGGGGAGGAGAAGAATGAGGGACCCAGCGGGCTGGAGAGAGCAGCTTGTGAAGCCATGAACTTGCCTTTTGAGGGGAGGAACAGGAAGGGGTGGGCCCCAGGGCACTCGGTATGCACTGAGTGGTGGTTCAATGTCTTGGGGGCAGATGCCCAGTATGTCATAACTCCGCCCACCAGTTGGGGGGAGGGCGGAGGGCATGAGTGGTGCAGAATTTCCTTCTTGGGCTGGGGGTCTAAGAAGACTCCAGTTATCTCTGTCACTGTCTACCTGGTAGATGCATGCATCGACTCTGGGCTTCCCCTTGCCTCGACCTAATAGATTTATGTCTTATTGTCCCCCCATTTCCACACTGAGGTGTGTCAGTCTGTCCCATGCTTCCATGCTTCAGGTCTTGTTTTGTTGGTCAATTCACTTTGTCATTAGATTCCACAAATAAGTGAGATCATGTGATATTTGTCTTTCTCAGTTTGGCTTTTCTTTTTTTCTAAATATATTTTATTGATTTTTTACAGAGTGGAAGGCAGAGGGATAGAAAGTCAGAAACATCGATGAGAGAGAGACATCGATCAGCTGCCTCTTGCACGCCCCCTACTGGGGATGTGCCTGCAGCCACAGTACATGCCCTTGACCGGAATCGAACCCGAGACCTTTCAGTCTGCAGTCCGACGCTCTATCCACTGAGCCAAACCGGTTTCGGCTCCGTTTGGCTTTTCACTTAGCATAATAGTTTCCAGGTCCATCTAGGCTGCCCCACAGAGTAAGAGATACTCCTTTTTTACAGCTGCATAATATCCCAATTGTGTAAATGTCCCACAGCTTTTTTATCTATTCATCTTCTTGGGCTGTTTTAAGATCTTAGCTATGAACATAGAGGTGCATATATTCTTTCTGATTGGTATTTTGGAGGTTTTAGGATATATTCCCAGAAGTGGGGTCACTGGGTCAAACAGAAGTTCCATTTTTAAGTTTTTGAGGAAACTCCATACTGTTCTCCACAGTGGCTGCACAGTCTGCGTTCCCACCAGCAGTGCGCTGGTGATCCCTTTTCTTCACATCCTCTCCAGCACTTGTTGTTTGTTGCTTTTTTGATGGTAGCCATTCTGACAGTGTGAGGTGATATCTCATTGTGGTTTTGATTTGTGTTTCTCTGATGATTAGTAGCTTTGAGCATCCTGTTAATAAAAGGCTAATATGCAAATTGTCTCTTCAGGAGTTTGACTGACTAGGAGTTCAACCACTCACTATGATGTGCGCTGACTACCAGGGGGCGGTACAGAACAAAGGAAGGCTCCAGCCGGCAGCTGGGGGAAGGAAGGCCCTGATCAGCCCTGATCACTGGCCAGGTCTAAGGACCCTACCTGTGCACAAATTTTGTGTACCGGGCCTCTAGTATTTTCATATGTCTCCTGGCCATTTGTATGTCCTTTTGGAGAAATGTCTATTCAGGTCTTCTGCCCATTTTTAATTGGATTGTTTGTCTTCCTTTTGTTGAGTTGTATGTGTTCCTTATATATTTTGAATATTAACCTCTTATCAGATGTATCATTGCCAAATATATTCTTCCTACAGTGAGTTCCATTTTCATTTTGTTGATGGGTTCCTTTGCTGTGCAGAAACTTTTTATTTTGATGTAGTCCCATTTATTTGTTTATTTTCTGCTTAGTTTCCTTTCCCTAGGAGCTGTATTGGCAAAAATTCTGCTATGTGAGATGTCTGAGATTTTACTGCCTATGTTTTCTTCTAAGATTTTATGGTTTTATGCATTACATTTAAGTCTTTTATCCATTTAGAGTTTATTTTTGTGTATGGTTAAGTTGGTGGTCTAGTTTAATCTCTTTACGTGTGTTTGTACAATTTTCCCAACACCATTTGTTGAGGAGACTGTCTTTACTCCACGGTATGTTCTTGACTCCTTTGTCAAATATTAATTGACTGCACTGATGTGGGTCAATTTCTGGGTCCTTTGTTCTGGTCCATTGGTCTATATGCCTTTTCTTGTGCCAGTACCAGGCTGTTTTGGTTATAATGGCTTTGTAGTGTAGTTTGAAATCTGGTATTGTGATCCCTCCAACTTTGTTCTTCTTTCTCAAGATAGTTGCAGCTATTTGCATTCTTTTATAGTTTCATATAAATTTTTGGAGCATTTGTTTTAGTTCTATGAAGTATACTGTTGGTATTTTAATAGGGATTATATTGAATCTATATATTGCTTTGGGTAGTATACACATTTTAATGATGTTAATTCTTTTACTCCATTAACATGGTATACATTTCTACTTCTTTGTATTTTTTTAAATTTATTTTTACAATGTCCTGTAGTTTTCCAAGTACAGGTCATTTTCCTCCTTAGTTAAGTTTATTCCTAGATGTCTCTTCTTTTTTTGTTTTGTTGCAAAGGTAAATGGGATTTAAAAAATTTCATCTTTCTGAGAGTTCATTATTGGTGTTTAAAAATGCCATCAATTTCTGGATGTTGATTTTGCATCCTGCTACCTTACCTAATTCATTTAAAATATATATTTTTTATTTCAGAGAGGAAAGGAGAAGGAGAGAGAGAGAAAACATCAATGATGAGAGAAAATCCTTGATTGGCTGCCTCCTCAATGCCCCACATTGGGGATCAAGCCCGAAATACGGACATCTATCCCAAACAGGAATTGAACCACAGCCTCTTGGTTCATAGATCAGTGCTCAACCACCGAGCCACACCAGCTGGGCACTAATTCATTTATTAAGTCTAGTAGTTTCCTGGTGGAGTCTTTAGGGTTTTCTATGTACACCATCATGTCACTTGTGAATGACAGTTTTACTTCCTTTTTTCCAATCTGAATGCCTCTTATCTCTTCTTGTACGATTACTGTGGAATTCTAGTACTATGTTGAGTAAGAGTGGTGAAAGCAGATATCCTTGCCTTGTTCCTGTTGTTAGAGGAAACATTTTTAGCTTTTGCCTGTTGAATATTATATTTGCTGTATGTTTGTCATGTATGACCTTTATTATGTTAAAGCATGATTTCTCTGTTTGCACTTTGCTGAGAGTTTTTTATCAAAAAAGGGTGCTGAATTTTATTGAATGCTTTTTCTGCATTTATTGATATGATCATGTGATTTTAAACTTTCATTTGATTTATATGATGTATCATATTTGTTGATTTGCAAATATTGTACCAGTCTCGCATCACTGGAATAAATTCCACTTGAGCATGGTACATGATCTTTTTAATATATTGCTGGATCTGATTTGCTAATATTTTGTTGAGAATTTTAGTATCAGTTTTCATCAGGGATATTGGCCTGTAATTTTCTTTCTTTGTAGTGTCTTTATCTGGTTTTGTATTAGGATAATACTGACTTTATAAAAAGAGCTTAGAAGTGTTCCTTCTTCTTGAATTTTTAAGAATATTTTGAGGAGGATAGGTGTTAGTTCTTCTTTTAATGTTTGGTAAAATTCACCTGTAAATCCATTGACTTTTGTTTGTTGGGAGTTTTTAAATTATTGCTTCAATTTCATTGGTTGTCATTGCCCTACTCAGGTTTTCTGATTCTTCCTGATTGAGTTTTGGAAGATTGTATGTTTCTAGGAATTTGTCCATTTCATCCAGATTGTCCAGTTTGTCGTCATATAGTTGTTCATAGTATTTATTTACAATCCTTTGTATTTCTGTGGTATCTGTTTTGATATCTCCTCTTTCATTTCTGATTTTATTTATTTGGGTCCTTTCTCTCTGTTTCTTGATGAGTCTGCCTAAGAGTTCATCAATCTTATTTATCTTTTCAAAGAACCAGCTCTTGCATTCATTGATCTTTTGTACTGTATTTTTTGTTCTCTGCATTTATTTCCACTCTGATCTTTATTATTTCTTTCTTTCTTTCTTTTTTTTAATATATTTTATTGATTTTTTACAGAGAGGAAGGGAGAGGGACAGAAAGTCAGAAACATCGATGAGAGAGAGACATCGATCAGCTGCCTCTTGCACGCCCCCCACCGGGGATGTGCCCGCAGCCAAGGTACATGCCCTTGCCGGAATTGAACCCGGGACCCTGCAGTCTGCAGGCTGATGCTCTATCCACTGAGCCAAACCGGTCTCGGCTGATCTTTATTATTTCTTTCCTTCTACTTCCTCTGGGCTTTTCTTGATGTTCTTTTTCTAATTCATTTAGTTGTAGGGTTAGATAGCTTATAGTGCTTTTTTTTTCTTTAAGTAGAACTGTGTGTTATGAACTTCCTTTTTAGGACTGCTTTCCCCATGTCTCATAGGTTTTGGGTGGTTGTATATTCATTTTCATTTGCTTCCAGGAAGTTTTTAATTTCTTGCTTGATCTCATTGGTAACGCTTTCATTGTTTAATAACATGCTATTTAGCCTCCATATATTTGAGTGTTTTTTAAATTGTAATTTATTTCTAACATCATGCCATTGTGATTTAAGATGATTGGTATTATATAAATCTTCTTAAATTTGTACAGCTTTGCTTTGTGCCCTAACATGTGGTCTATCTTTGAAAATGTTCCATGTGCGCTTGAGAAGAATGTATATTCTGTTGCTTTAGGGTGAAATGTTCTGTAAACATCAGTTAGATCTATCTGATCTAGTGTGTCATTTAAGGCCTCTGTTTCCTTGTTTATTTTTTTAATCTGGAAGATCTATCCAGTGATGTCAGTGGGCTGTTAAAGTCCACTACTACGACTGTCAGTATCTTCCTTAAAGTCCATCAAGAGTTTTTTATGGCCCTACCTGGTTTGACTCAGTAAATAGAATGTTAGCCTGCATATCAAAGGGTACTGGGTTTGATTCTGGTCAAGGGCATGTACCTCAGTTTCAGGCTTCTCTCCAGCCTGGGGCCTAATCAAGGCTCATGTTGGAGGTAACCAATCAAGGTGTTTCTTTCACATTGATAATTCTGTCTTTCCCTCTCTCTTCCACTTTCTCTAAAATCAATGGAAAAATGTACTTGGGTGAAGATTAAAAAAGGAGAGGTTTTTTTTTTAAATGTATTTGGTTGCTCCTATATTGGGTGCATATATGTTTTTAAGGGTTATATTTTCTTGTTGAATCATTTCCTTTAGTAATATGTAGTGGTCTTCTTTGTCTCTTGTTATGGCCTTTGTGTTGAATTCTATTTTGTCTGACTTAGTATTGCTACCCCAGCTTTTTTTCTTCTTTCCATTTGTATGGAATATTTTTTCCCATCCCTTCACTCTCAGTCTCTGTGTATTTTCTGAGGTGGATCTCTTATAGACAGCACATGTATGGGCCATGTTTTCTTATTCATTCAGTCACCCTGTCTTTTGACTGGAGCATATAATCCATTTACATTTAAGGTTATTGCTGATAGATATTTATTTATTGGCACTTTTATTTTTGTTATACATATGATCCTCTCTCTCCTTTTCTTCTTCTTCTTAAAGTAGCCCCTTTAACATTTCTTGAATTGCTGATTTGGTGGTAAAGTACTCATTAAACTTTTTATAAATTTCACTTTCAATATTAAATAACTAGAGGCCCGGTGCATGAAAATTTGTGTACTGGGGGGGGGGGTGTCCCTCAGCCTGGCTTGCCCCCCGTCACAGTCTGGGAGCCCTCATGGGATGTCCTACTGACAGCGTAGGCCCATTCCCCATGGGGAGTGGGTCTAAGCCGCAGTCTGGCCTCCCTCTGTGGGAGGCGACTGGCCAATCAGGTATATAGATTTTTTCTGGAAGCAGCATGGACTCCTTCCTTATTTCTTTCCTCTGCAGTTGAAGAACAGGGGACTAAAAGGTGGAGATAGAACTGTGGCCAGGCCTGGGGCTTTTGTAGACAGTGGAAAGAGAGAGAGGGCTGGGGAAAGTCTAGACATATTTTCTTTGATTGTCCTCCCTCTTCTGGCCCCCTCCCTCCATTTTTTCCTTCTTGTGGTGGATGCTCCAGCCTTGGAACAACCAAAGCCCAGCAGCAGTGGTGTTCGGCCCCTTCACTTCTCAGCTGATTGTGCAACCATCTCACATTTCAAGCAGGGCTGTTTTCAAGTGACTAAAGCACTGGGAATCCACAGCTCCTGGCCTCTCCCCTCTTGGTTTCCTCCTTGGGTCGGTTGAAAAGTTCACCGAGACACTGAAGCAGCTCTGTGCTGAGGGGAAAGGGAAATGCAAGGAGGCAGTGTCATGTCCCCAGTCAGGGTCACAGGCAGGCAGGGTCATGTCCCCAGTCAGGGTCACAGGCAGGCAGGGTCATGTCCCCAGTCAGGGTCACAGGCAGGCAGGGTCATGTCCCTGGCCAGGGATGCAGTCAGGCAGCTTCACCTCAGTGCTGGGTGGGGCATTAGCACTGAGCAGGCCTGGGTGTGTCTCTGCTGGGGGAAGAAGTCCCCATCTTGTCCCTGCCCCCCAGCTCCTGTGCATGTGCAACCCGTTGACTGGTTGTGACTCAGACACTGTAATGGATTAAATTAGCATATTACCTCTTTATTATATAGGATAGCCTTGTTTCAATAGTGTTAGGTTTAGGCCCTGGCTTTTCATTATTTTGAAGACTTCCTGGCATTTTCTTCTGGCCTGAAGTGTTTCCATTGAGAAGTCAGCTGACATTCTAATGGGAACTCCTTTGTAGGTAATTTGCTGTCCCTCTCTTGCTGCCTTTAAATTCTTTCTTTGTCTTTAATATTTGCCATTTTAATTATAATGTGTCTAGGTATTTGTCTCTGAGGGTTCATCTTTTTTTATGCTGTTGAGAATCTTTACCATCATTACTCTGAACTCTGTTTCAGATAAATTTCTTATCTCTGCGTCATTTATCTCTTCTTCTGGAGAATTCTCTTGTTCTTTCATTTGGGGAATGGTTTTTTGTCTCCTCATTTTGGCTGTCTGTTTGGGTTTGTGACCATGTATTAGGTAGATTCTCTACACTTCTCAATCTAATTATATCAGGCAAAGACTCAAAGCCTTCAGATACTGCCTTTGTCTACAGACTGATAGTACTTGAATTGCCCCCAGGTGATCATCCTCAGATGTGGTAATCATCATTCAATAGGGTGGTATAGTTGCTTCTGCCAGAGGCTAATTGTTATTTTTAAGTGGCCTCAGGACCAAGTGCTTTCCAATAGGGCGAGTCAAGTGTCTTCTCTCCAGGCAAGGCAAATGTCTGTGTGGGAAAGATGTCCTCTGCTGTTTGAGGGAATGACTCAGCACAGGAAACTGGGTTGTCTGTTTTCTGAGCTCTAATCCCCAAATCCCCAATCCTGGCTTCTGCTCACACAACTGTAGTTCACTCCACCCTCTCTCTAACGGAGCACTAGGTGAGTGGCTTCACAGAGAAATTTGTGCATTGGTCCTTTAAGAGGGTGCCTGTATTTTTAGCTGTCACTCCCTGGCAGATAGCAACCACACTGTTTTTCACAGCCAGATGTTATGTGGGTATCCTTCTCAGTTCTGGTGCTCTCTGATGGGGAGCCCAGCTTTGGGATTAGATGCAAGAGTTCTCAGTGGCAGCCCCCCTCAGTTGAGATATCTCTCTGGGACTTTAGTTGCTGTCTGTGGGCTCCCGACCAGCCCTTTCATGCCTCCAGCCCTCCTACCAGTCTCTATGTGGTCCCCACTTTCAGTCCTCGAGTATCAGGGTTCTCTCCAGTGAGTCTTCCATTGATTGTTCAGGAAATTTTTCTGTATTTTAGTTGTAATTCCAGTTTGTTCCTGGGAGCATGTCCATGCAGCATCCACTTACTCTTCTGCCATTTTTAATCTCTGTGGGTTTATCTTGATTGCAACGCTCTGCACTTCCTGAACTTGTGTGATATTTTCCTTCATCAGGTTTCGAAAGCTTTCTGTCATTATCTTTTTTTAAAAATTAAATCTTTATTGTTCAGATTATTACAATTGTTCTTCTTTTTTCTCCCCATAGCTCCCTTCCACCTGGTTCCAACCTCACCCTCTGCCTGTACCGCCCCCGCCCCCCACTATCCTCCTCCATAGGTGTATGATTTTTGTCCAGTTTCTTCCCTCACCCCCACACCCCTTTCCCCCTGAAAATTGTCAGTCCACTCCCTTTCTATGCCCCTGATTCTATTATATTCACCAGTTTATTCTGTTCATCAGAATTTTTATTCACTTAATTTTTAGATTCACTTATTGATAGATATGTATTTGTCGTTTATAATTTTTATCTTTACCTTTTTCTTCTTCTTCCTCTTCTTAAAGAATACCTTTCAGTATTTCATACAATACTGGTTTGGCAGTGATGAACTCCTTTAGCTTTTTCTTGTCTGTGAAGCACTTTATCTGACCTTCAATTCTGAATGATAGCTTTGCTGGGTAGAGTAATCTTGGTTGTAGGTTCTTGCTATTCATCATTTTGAATATTTTTTGCCACTCCCATCTGGCCTGCACAGTTTCTGTTGAGAAATCAGCTGACAGTCATATGGATGCTCCCTTGTAGGTGACTGTTTTTCTCTTGCTGCTTTTAAGATTCTGTGTCTTTTGCTCTTGGCATTTTAATTATGATGTGTCTTGGTGTGGTCCTCTTTGGGTTCCTATAGTTCGGGGTTCTGTGTGCTTTCTGGACTTGTAAGTCTACTTCTTTCACCAAGTGGTGGAAGTTTTCAGTCACTATTTCTTCAAATAGGTTCCCAGTGTCTTGCTCTCTCTCTTCTTATGGCATCCCATAATTCTGATGTTGGTATGCTTGAAGTTGTCCCAGAGGCCCCTTACACTATGTTCAATTTTTTTGGATTGCTTTTTTTTTTTCTTTTCTGGCTGAGTGTTGTTTTTTTATTGTTTGTATTTCAAATCTTTGACTTGATTCTTGTTGTCCTTTAGTCTGCTTTTAGGTCTCTGTATAATATTTTTTATTTCAGTCAGTGTATGCTTAATTTCTGGTTGGTCCTTTTTCATATCCTCCAGGGTCTCACTAAATTTATCAGCCTTTTCTAGGAATCTCTTGAAAAATCTTATAACCGTGGTTTTGAACTCTATATCCAGTCATTTGCTTTCCTCCGTTTCTTTCATTTGTGACCTGCCTCTTTGTCTCCGCATTTTAGCTGCTTCCCTGAGTTGACAGAGTGGCTTTGTGTGCGAGATGTCCTTTGTGCCACCACCACCAAGATACAGTAATGTCACCCCATAAAGTTTCCTTGTGCTCTTTTGCAATGAACTTCTTCCACTGTGTGTCACTGTGTCCCAGGCACTCCTGATTTGCTTTCTGTTACTGTAGATTATTTTGTCTGTCCTAGATTTTCATATAAATTGCATTATGCAATATGTACTCTTTGGGATTGGCTTTTGTTTAGCATTACATTTTTGAGGTCATCCATATTCTTACTTAAATTATTTTATTCTTCTTGTTATGCTTATAATGGATATTTTTCTTTGGATGCTTTAAAAATCTATTTTTTTAAAATAATTATAGCCGAAACTGGTTTGGCTCAGTGGATAGAGCGTCGGCCTGCGGACTGAAAGGTCCTGGGTTTGATTCTGGTCAAGGCATGTACCTTGGCTGCAGGCACATCCCCAGTAGGGGGTGTGCAAGAGGCAGCTGATCGATGTTTCTGACTTTCTATCCCTCTCCCTTCCTCTCTGTAATCAATAAAATATATTAAAAAAATAAAAAATAATTATAGATTCACAAAAAGTTGCAAAAGGCGGAAAAAAGGTAAGACCCACATATCCTCTTTCTCTAAACTCCCCCATGGTTACATGTTACATAACTGTACAGGAGCAAAACCAGGAAACTTACATTGGTATAGTCTAATCCAGTGGTTGGCAAAGTCATTAATCACCAGAGCCAAATACCAGCAGTACAACGATTGAAATTTCCTTTGAGAGCCGAAAACCAACTTCTGCACATGGACCATGAAGTTTCAACTGCACTGTACGTGCGCTCCCACACATGGTATTTTGTGGAGCAGCCACACTCAAGGGGCCAAAGAGCCGTATGTGGCTCGAGAGCAGCAGTTTGCTGACCACTGGTCTAATCCATAGAACTTACTCAGCATTCACCACTTGCACATATACTGACTCTTCTGTGCATTTGTACACAATTTTTAGTTTTGTCACATGTGTAGATTCATGTAACCACTACCCTATTCAAGATTCAGACTGGTCCATGACCACAGACTCCTTTGTGCACCCTTAATAGCCACACTTTTCTTTCCCCATGGCAAATAGTGATCTTTTTCAATCCTGCAAATTTATAGCATGTAACCTTTGTGATTGCCCCTTTTCCCCACTCAACATAATTTCCTTGAGATCCATTCAAATTACTGCATCTCCATAGTTTATAGTATTGCATGGCGTGGACATACCACAATCTGTTTAATCATTCACCAATTGAAGGATATTTGAATTGGGCCCAGTTTTTACTATAATGAATAAAGCTGCTGTAAACATTTGTGTACAGGCTTTTATGTGAATACTAGAGACCCATTGCAGGAAGATTCCTGCAAGAATAGAGTTTCCTATGGCCTGAGCAAAGCTCCCTCCCTTCTCTGCTGCCTCACTCCCTTCTCCACTACCTCGCTCGCTCCCGTCTCCGCTGCTTTGCTCTCCTCTCTGCAGGCTGCCTCGCTCCCATCTCTGCTGGCTGCCTTGCTCCTGTCTCTTCTGCCTTGTTCCCTCCCTTCTCCCCCACCCCACTTGCTTACTCCTCTGCAGCTTTGCTCCTTTCTGCAGTGCTTGGCTTCCTTCTACACTGTCTTCTGCACCCAGATATGCAAATCAACCGCCATGTTGGTTGGGTTAATTTACATACTTGCTCTGATTGGCTTTTGGGTGTGGCTTGTGGGTGTAGTGAAGGTATGGTCAATTTGCATATTACTCTTTTATTAGATAGGACTAGTGGCCCGGTGCATGAATTTCATGCACAGAGTTGGGGGGGGTGGTTGTTTCCTCAGCCCAGCCTGCACACTCTCCAATTGGGGACTCCTTGGTGGATGTCCAACTTCCAGTTCAAAATACATAAATTGGCAGTTGGACATTTCTCTCACAATCTGGGACTGCTGGCTCCTAACCACTCACCTGCCTGCCTGCCTGATCACCCCTAACTGCATCTACCTGCCTTCCTGATCATCCCTAACTGCCCTCTCCTGCCCTCCCCTGCTAGCCAATTTGGTTCTGATTGGTTGGTGCCAGCCAATTTGGTTCTGATTGGTAGGTTTCTATGCCAGTCAGCATCTCTGGGCCTATCTCCAGGCCTGATCAGAGAGGCGGGGCTGATCTGCAGCCCCCTCGGCAGTCAGTGCTGTGTCACTGGGCCCACACCAACAGCAGTCAGTGATGGGTTGCTCCCACCACTGACTATAGGACTGGCTTCCAGTGTTGGGTTGAGCCTCAGTGGGTTGTTATGGGCCCTGGGTTTTTATATATTAGGATAGATTTTCATTTCTTTGGGATAAATTCCCAAGAGTGCAGTTGCTGGGCTATATGTTCAATGTATGTTAAGTTTAATAAAAAACAGAAACTATTTTCCAGAGTACCTGCACCATTTTATTTTCTCATCAGCAATGTCTGAGGATTCCGTTTCTTTGTATCTTTTCCAGCATTTAGCATTATCACTTTAAAACATCTTTTTTTGCCATCTGGTAGATCGATACTTATTTTATGGTTTTAATATTTATTTCCCTAATGGCTAATGATGTTGAATATCTTTTCATGTTCTTATTTGTCTTCTGGATATCCACTTTGGTGCAATGTCTACTCATGTGTTTTGCCTGTTGACTAATTGGATTGCTTATCTTTTTTATGGCTCAGTTTTGAGAGTTCTTTATATATTCTAAATTGAGTGTGTGTGTGTGTGTGTGTGTGTGTGTGTGAATGCCATGGTTTTTTGGCAGTTTGATTATGGTGTGCCTTAGTGCGCCTGCAGATCAGCCCCACCTCTCTTTGTTTTTCTGCTCAGAGTCTGATGAGGTTCTTGGATTTGTGGGTTTATAATTTTATGAAACTTAATAAGATTTTGGCCATTGTTTCTTTAAATATTTGTTCTGCCAACCTCTTTTTTCCCTGGGACTCTGATTACATGCATTTTAGATGTTTCATGGTGTCCCTGAACTCTCTAAAAACTTTTTTTTTGGTCTTTTTGTCACCTGTGTTTTAGTTTGGATATTTCAAGTTCACCAGTCCTTCCTTTTGCAGTGTCTAGCCTGCTGTTAACCATTCCAAGACACTGTGTTTTTATCTCTAGAAATTCCGGTTGAGTTTTTTGTATCTTCCATGTTTTTCCTTAACATGTTTTTACTTTTCTCTACCTTCTTTAACCTACAGAGTATATATACAATGGCCATCCTTGTCTGCTAATTTGATCTTCTATCATTTTTGAACCTGTTTCTGCTGATAGGGTGTTTTTCCTCTGGTAATGATTCCTGCTTTTTTGGTAATTTTTATAGGATGCTGGACATTTTGGATAATTACATTGCTGGTTACTGGATTTTATGATACTTCTTTAAATATTGTTTGGATTTTTTCAGGGATGTTATCCAGGTAGTTGGAATCAGTTTGGTCCTTTCAAGACTTGCTTTCCCTAATACCCCACATGTTTGAAGATTTTCCCACTTATTCTCCACCCTGTGTGAGCTTGACTTCTGCTTTCTGTTTGGTATTTTTTTTTCTGGTCTCAGGTGGTTTCTTACATGTACAGGTATAGAAAGACAAATATTCAGCCAAAGACTCGAGGGACCCTTCGGCAAATCTCCAGAACTTTCTCTCTCTGCAAGTCTTTTTTCTCTCCAACTGTCTCCTCAATTCAGTGAGAGCTGTAGGCTCTGTTGGGATTCTCCCTCCTTGTGCTGAGCGGAGACCCCAGGTAGTGAGCTTGAGAACTTACAAAGCTCCATTGTTTATATGTAAAGAAAAACCTCTTAAGCAGGGAAAAGCCCAGTTCTCCCCTTCTTTGTTCGTGCCTGTGAGCCTGTCACCCGTGTGTCTCCTTGACCACTCCACACAGAACACGTCATCTGGTCACTGACTGTGAAGGTTTCCCCCCACACGAGGCAATTCTGTGATGCTGGTGGGTGTCCTACAATTTAACTAAATTCTGACACTACCTGGAGAAAAGGTGAGACCCCACAGGTCAAGGGCTCAGTCCCACCAAGCCTCTTTTACCCCATTCAGGTGCAAATTGCAGTGGCAGGTCCCCAGGTTACACACAACTTCTGTCTGACTCGCTTACGGAGCGGAGGCCCATGCCCCTCCTGTGTGTGATGAATTTGGTAGGGCAGCCCACAGAGCTCAGGGAAATACTCATGTTTAGCGACCAGTTTACTAAAGGACATGAGAGAGGGCACCGATGAGCAGCTAGATGAAGAGCTGCACAGGGAGAGGTTTGGAGGGTTGAGCCCAGGAACTTTTGTCATGTGGCATTAGGGTGCACCGCCCCCCAGTGTCGCCATGTTTGCCAACTTGGGAGATGTCTGACCACTATTGAGATCTCCCTCCTTCTGGCTGATCAGCCATTAGCTTCCATTCCAGCCCCCCCTGGAGGTGGGGGTAGGCCTGAACATCCCAAGTTTTACATCATGGCTTAGCCTTTCCAGTGCTCAGCTCCCAGCTGGACGCCATCCAAGAGCCACCTAGAATCACCTTCATGGAGCAGAGGGTGCCCTGGTGCTCTTGCCACACAGGAATTAGAAGTATTTGGGGGCTCTGCGCAGGAGCCAGGAACAGAGACCAACACACACTGAGTGGCCAGATTATTATGATCACTGAATGCATAATAATCTGGCCACTCAGTGTATTTAGCCATTTTAGGGGGCATGTAGTGTTATCTCATTGTGGGTTAAATTTGCCTGTTCTGATAACTAATGTTGATCATCTTTAATGTGCTTATTGGCGATTTGTATTTTTTAAATAAAGTTTATTTATTTCTACATTTCCCCCCATTGGTTATCTTCTTCTAATTGAATTGCAAGAGTTCTTTTTATATCCTGGACATAAATTCTTTGTTAGATACAACAGGGTCCTTGATTTTAAGCATTTCTCTTGCTTGATTGAGGGGATGGGAGGGAAGGTGACTTTAAATAGGAGAGAGAGGCTTGTGTCTAGGATAGGGGTTTAGATGGGGGAAAATAGATGGAATTTTAAAATTATTCTGAAAAAAACCTCAAGGGATCTATTTGTCTGTCCCTTTTATCTTCTGAATCTTTTAAATATATTTAAGAAATCAAGCCGGAATTATTGATATATAACAATTATGCTTGAATTAATTACAGGATGACGGCTCCAGAACCTAGGACATACGCACCTGTCCTTTTCCTTTTTCTGAGCCATGGAGTGGCAAGTCTCAGGGCAAATTCCAGCCAGGGTGAGTCACAAGAGTGAAAACCTCTCATGGTTTCCACACATCCTAGGGGATGGAAAGGGGATGGAGAGGGGATGGGCCAGATTAGGTTCTTGCTGCTGGAAGGTATTCTGGAGTGTGTGTGCACAGATGTGTGTGTGTGCACAGGTGTGTATGTGTACACAGGTGTGTGTGTGCGCACAGGTGTGTGTGTGTGCACAGGTATGTACGTGTACACAGATGTGTGTGCGCACAGGTGTGTATGTGTACACAAGTGTGTGCGTGTGCACAGGTGTGTATGTGTACACAGGCGTGTGTATGTGCACAGGAGTGTGTGCACAGGTGTATGTGCACAGGTGTGTGTGTACAGGTGTGTGTGTGTGCATGCGCACAAATGTGTGTGCACAGGTGTGTGTGCAGGAGCACATGTAGTGTTTTCACAGTTATTCTAAAAGGGGTTTTCAAACCAAGGTTTTCCCACACTGGGCACATATAGGTGCAGGTGTGACTAAAATTCCCTATAATTTTTCTCCACAGCTTTTAGGGGGACTCTTATCTGAACCCACATTTGTATCCTGGAAGGTTACACAGTTCAGTTCTAGTTGTACATTCATTGTTTCCTTACAGGTTTGCATCCATTGCTGCAAAAAATGGCAGTGAGTATTCTTTTCTTTTTTTTAACCCAAACCTCCTTTCCAGTTTTGGATGTTATACTTAACTGTTTGTCTCTTTGCCTTTTAGGAAGAAATAATAGATGGGAACTATCTGAATGGTAATGTCCCAACTTGCTGCTTCTAAGAATTTCACACTGAATGTGACTGATCTCTGGAGTGACTCATTTTTAAGCATCTTTCCTTTTACCCCCATTCTAGCATTACTGGATCTCATACACTTTCAAAGGTAACCTGCCCTTGGGGGAGGGGTTGGGGTGGGATAGATTTTTAGTAAAATTTCTTCATGAAAGTCTCCTAGTTGTAAAAAGTAATTCATATACATTACAAACAATGTCAACCAAAGCACTAGTGTGTTTTTTAAGTAGATACAGTTGTTCCACAAACTTATTCCTCTCTGCTCTGGCACAGGAACTGGCGTTTACTGAGCGCTCGCTGAGCAGGGGCTATTCTAAGCGCTTTGAGCTTGGAAACACAGAGTCGGGCCCTCACAGCACCCTGGGCGGCCCTGCTGCTATCCCCTTAGCGGAATGATGACACCGAGGCCCAGGGGGTGTGTCCGACCACACAGCGGGAAGTGGGGAGCCCCCACCATGGCCTTCACCGTGGTGTCCTCGGGCTGCGGACTGCCATGTGAGACGCCTGGGGCACAAAGCAGGGTGCTGGAGTCTTGTGGAAGGACAGCTACTAGCAGATAATTACTCTGCCAGGAGTGCTCTAGGGGAGAAGTGGAGACCTCGGGCCTCCTCAGAGGGGCGCCCAATCATGCTAACGTGCTAGCTCCCCGTGCACGCTCCCCTCCCTCAGGCGGCTCCCGTGGGTAGTTTTGGAGTCATGGCTAGTCTTCGCCCCCAAGGAAATGTGTTCTGTCCAGTTTTTCAGGCTAAAATGTTGATGTATTAATTTGTTATTCATTCGTCACTCGTAACAAAGTCGGGCTTATGAAGGCCTCCTAGTGGCTTACAGGCAGGCATGCCTGTGGGGAGCAGTCCGCCCTGGCCGCGCACCGACGGCTGGGGTGTGAGCTGTTTCCAGGTTTTGGCTGTCAGGAAGGGAACCGTGCATTTTCTATGTGCTGCCACTGTTGGAAGCACTCTCCCGGTGAAAGCAAATTGAATCCTGACAATGCACAACACAGAAAGGGAAACCGAGGCACAGGGCAATTCAGTAAGTTGCTGAAGGCCACGCAGTTGAGTGGCTGAGCCACCATTCAAGTCCAGGTTCCGAGCCCATGCTCCACAATGCTATTTCAGCCTCTCCTGGTGCACACAGCTCCTGTTTTTATTCATTACTATTTTTATTAATTAAATTTTTTTATTGATTTCAAAGAAGAAGGCTGAGGGAGAGAGACATAGAAACACCAATGATGAGAGGGAGTCATTGATCGGCTGCCTCTGGCATGCCCCAGGGTGGGGATCGAGCCCACAACTTGGACATGTGCTCTCGACTGAATCGAACCCAGGACCCTTCCGTCTGCAGGCCAGCGCTCTGCCCAGTGAGCCACACCAGCCAGGGCCTGTTTCTAAGCTTAATTTAGTGAGGACGCCTTTCCGTTCATCCGTTTGAACTGTAGCTGGTTTAGGGGGATGGCTGTGGGAGCTGGAATGTGCACACAGCACAGAGGTTGATCACTGTCCTTGGAGAAGGGGATCCAGGCGGATTCCTAAACAGCAAACTCCCCCTGTCCCCTTCCTCCGCAAGCACAGTTTCTAGCATCCCAAACCCTCTCCCCCATCCTCGGACTCCCACCGGGTCACTCAGCTGGCAGGAGAGCTGCCTGGTGACCTTCTCCTGTCTGTCTGTGACTGAAGCTCCCAGCTGTGGACGGCAGACCTGTCCCACGCAGTCCTGGCCTACCTGAATGCGCGGAACTCGGCCTTCACCGCCCCCAGCCTGCAGGTGTGTGTCCATGCCCATCCCCACGTGCTCCCTCTGCGCTCAGGGGCTGCAGCCTCAGGCCAGGCAAGTGGAGAATGGGCCAGGTGTAGAGCTAGTTTTCGCCCCCAAGGAAACATGTTCTATCCAGTTTTTCTTAAAACTTGATACAAGTGCTTTGTCTACAGTAGCTTTTATCTTTCCTTCTTTGGTGGAGACATGGTGAGTTAGGGTATAACAGAGACCCCAGATTACAGCGCTCAAACAATTTAGTTTGTTTCTGTCTTATGTAATCGTCCACAACTAAGCGGGAGACCCAGACAGGATATTTCAAAAGACCAGGCTCCTTCTAGCTTACCGCTTTGTCATTCTCTAGGGCTGTTGCCCAGGTCCTGAAACAGCACACCCACTCTCCACCTAAGGCGGGGGAGGCTGGGGGAGGAGGCGGGAGAGGGGAGGCAGTGGAGGCAGGAGGGGGGCAGGAAGTGAAGGTGGGCATCTTTTCCCTTAAGGATGTGACCTGCACTCCCACACTCCCTTCTGCTTACCTGCCTTTGCTCCCAGTCCATGCTCACGTTACCGCAGGCCTTTCTCAGCGGCCACGGACCGGCGTGGACGCATGGGGTTCTAACGCTGAAAGGAACAACAGGGAATAAGTATCAGTACCTGGGTCATGCATCCAAGAAATACTTTTCTTCACTTTTAACTCAACTACAAGCAAAACCATGCTAACCGACGGCCTGGTCTGCCTCGGGCGGCAGGCCGGGGCTGTGTCTTCGCAGCTGCCCTGGAAACAGCACACACAGAAAACCGAG
Source organism: Antrozous pallidus (assembly GCA_027563665.1). Taxonomy (NCBI): domain Eukaryota; kingdom Metazoa; phylum Chordata; class Mammalia; order Chiroptera; family Vespertilionidae; genus Antrozous; species Antrozous pallidus. The sequence goes on along the minus strand of CM050512.1, from coordinate 118,373,734 downwards.
GGGATGCTCTCCCGGATTCAAGAACTATTCTCTGACTCCCCAGAGAACTCACGTCACGGGTGAATGACGTTCTGACATCCCCGTTTCCGTGTTTACCTGATGAAAACAAAGATACCAGCCTCACTCGCAGCTGCAGCCTCAGAGAGCTGGTTGCTAGCCGTTCACCGGGGCGCCTTCATCTCTGCTGCTCACAGTCTGGCAATTTAAGACAAGAAACGCCTGACCCTTCCTCTCTAGCATATTGTTTCTCATGAAATACATGTATACATATTAGTATTATACTACCTATCTTCATGAATATGTAAATATATACTAGATATTGAGCGAATGAATGGTAATACTATAATACTATCATTGAAAAACAAACAATAAAAAATTATAAGTATGCCCCATGCAATATTTGGGATATGCTTATGCTAAAAATATTATTCATTGCTTACCTGCAATTTAGACTCAACTGGGCATCCTGTATTTTCTCTAGCAAACTGGTTAAGTAACCTGCCCAAGGCCACACAGCTAGTATGTGGCAAGGTGGGGCTTTGCACATGGACTGTCTGGCCCTAGAGACCACCTTTGCCCGTGCCACCTGCTCTGGCCTTTCTGGGGCAGCTCTGCCCGAGGGAGGCTGAGGAGAGAGCGCCCCAGGGAGTGGAGGGAATGTGGCAGGAGAGGCTGCGGAGGGAATGTGTTCTTGCTCCCGAATGCTTGTCTTGCCCTCCTGGCTTGGGGCCTGGGAGAGTGCCCACCTAGGGGTAAACTTTCTGGACCGGAAACCTCCATCCCCTCCAGGAAGTGGGCTGGCTGGGCGGGCAGTGAGTGGTTGTCACCAGGTGGGGCGCCTCCAGCATTGCCAAAGCTCTGTGTTTTCTGAGAGAAGCTGGAGATCGGGATTGTGGGGACACCTTTCTTTAAGTGCTGGCAGCTGGTGAAACCTCCCGCCACCCACCCGGTCGGCTGCCGTTTGCAGTCTCTGCAGGGGAGGCGGTGGCCGGGCTGGCTGCGCCGGGTGCTCCTGTCCTCACGCACCTCTGCACGCCCACGTCCAGGCAGCGGTGGAGCACCACCTGGAGCAGCGCCTGTACCAGCCCCAGCAGCTGCGGGAGGACCTGCGGGGAGCCGACGCCCAGCAGTTCCGCACCGCCATGCAGTGCCTCTGGGAGGACAAGGAGGACCGCTGGGTGAGGCTTCTAAGGCGGGGGAGGCAGGGCCAGCCCTGCCTGCTGAGGTGAAGCGAGTTGAGCCTGATTCAGGTTCTGAGCTTTCTTTCTTTTAAAAAAAAAATGTTTTTATTGATTTTAGAGAGAGAGGAAGGGAGAGGGAGAGAGAGATAGAAACATCCATGATGAGAGAGAAACATGACTGGCTGCCTCCTGCACGCCCCACCAGCAATGGAGCCCGAAGCCTGGGCATGTGCCCTGACTGACCCGGAATCCACCCAGTGTCCTCGTGGCTCCTGGGCTGACACTCAACCCCTGAGCCGCCCTGGCCAGGCTGGCCTGCCCTTTCCTGTCTCCTCCTCCCTCCCACCCCTGGCAGTTTGGGGCCCAGATTTCCTCACTTTCTCTGAAGATCAAGGGAAGAGCCCTCTGTTCACGTTCTCATGGCACTGAGGGCCTCAGTGTTTGGCTGAAGGAACACGTGTGAATGGGCGCTGTGCCCCCAGGGACACTGGTTCAGAGACAAAAGACTGTGTCCCCGACCGCAAGGAGTGGACAGCCTGGAGTGGAGACAAAAAGCAGACCATTTTCACAAAAGTTGGTGATGCGAGAGCAAAGCCGGCCTCAGACCCAGAAAGCCTGTGGGCTGGCCTGGCGCTGCAGGCTGAGCTTCCCTGTTGGAGGCCGGTCCTGTGGGCCGGTGTCCCCAGGAGTGTGAATGGGTGGGCCGGTGTCCCCAGGAGTGTGAATGGGTGGGCCGGTGTCCCCAGGAGTGTGAATGGGTGGGCCGGTGTCCCCAGGAGTGTGAATGGGTGGGCCGGTGTCCCCAGAAGGAGTTGAACCATTTATACACTTTCATCATCACTGGTTTACTTTAAAGTCTGTGATTAAAATAGAATGGAGACATTGAACCTATGAGCTTTTAAGTAGAAATGTAGTATTTCCTTCTGAAATGAATTGAACTTTGTAAAAAAGAGTTTGTTAAAAATACAGAGTAAATAACAGAAAAGGAAGTGCCAGTTTAGGCAAAATGGGGATTTCCAAGGAAATGATACTGGTTAATGTGCAGTGGGGTTTGCCATGGCCAGGCCTGTTCCCAGGGACTGGCCCGGAGCTGTTTCTGGAAAGGGCCTGTGTCAGTGTTTCAGGCTTTGCAGGCCACGCAGTTTGCACAGGGGCTCACGTGCCTTGCAGCAGGCTGGCAGCCACAGGTGGCAGGTGAGTGGGCGTGGATGTGCTCCAGGAACACTGTCCCTGGAAGAGGGCAGTGGGCTTATGGGCTGTGGTTTGCCAACATTGCTCTCAAGACGAACCCTGTGCGGGCGCTGCATTCTCTCAGGATCTCCTGAAATGGGGCCGTAGGAATCTTACCGCTTCAATACTCAGAGGAGGAGATGGGTGGGGAGAGATTGGGTGGTCACCTCAGGCTTAAAGGTGTGGCCTCCTGGTGTGTTGGGAGCCTGCTGGCATTGGCTGAGCCCAGGGGCCCTTCTCAGAATAACGTTAAATCTATAAAATAAAATACAAATGACGACAAAGAAGCCAATTCTGTTGAAATATATTCATCAAAATGTGAAAACATAACACCTGTGGAATGTCTCCTAAGCGCCTTACATGTGTCATCTCATTCAAGGTGGGCTAGAGTAGGCACTGACTCTGTCTCTTTAAAGAGGAGGGATGCAGACGTTAAGGGTGAAGTGACTTGCTCAGGAATACACACATAGTAAGCGCAGGGCCTGGGATTGAATCTGAGGATGCCTGGCCCTTGGACTCATGGACTTAGCCTATAGGGGGCTGTGGGCATCTCTGAGAAAACGCACTGCTAGGCACAGTGCTTGGTGGGTAGTCAGTGCTCAGTAACTGTGGCTGTTGTTTTCGGAGGGGGTGTTGGGTGAAGGACAGTGGGCCCAACCAGGTGTGACAGCCCTGTTAGCATTCCTGGGTTCTGTGGCTCACAGGTGTCATTCATTCACTCACTCATTCATTAATTCACTCCTTCAGGCAGCCATTTAGCAGCTTATTTCTCAAGGTCATCTACATACCAGGCGTTCCACTGGACACATGGCTTGGGCCTCAAGGGCGCCCCTGGATCAACTCCACACTAGATTTAGGTGCCAAAGCTCCAGCCCACCCCAGTGAAGTCAGATGGTACAGTGGTACTGGCTGCCGGCCCAGTGAGGCTGATGTGCTGCCTGAGATGACCACCAGCGTGGAGGAAAGACAGCCCCATGAGCACTCGAATGCATCAGAGAGTTTGGCTCAGGATGCTCCTAGGAGCACATGCTGGAGGGGAACGGATCTGGCTGCAGGAGATCAGAGAGGACATTGATTATGTGGCCCCTGAGCTCAGCCTTGGAGGATGAGCGGGTTTTAGTGGGGGAAGGAGTTGGGAGGAATTCCAGCTGGAGCTAGGGCTGGGGGTGGCGGTCACGGGCATCTCAGAACAGGCTGTGCGTGTGGGTGAAGCAGGTGGAGGCCTTGACTTGTAGGCGACAGCAGGTAGAAGGCTCGGCATGCGGTGTGGGGTCACACAGTGGGCCTTCCTTTCCTCGCTGATGCTAATGTGGTCCCTTCAGCACCTCCGCATCCAGAGATGGCGCTCAAGACACCCCCCTCCCCCATTTCTTTTATGCCTTTAGGAGCTGGAAGGCGTCGTTGTTGACGTGGGCGCGATCCGGAGACAAGCCCTGCAGAGCCCGGGCGTGAGCCGCAGCCTGCTTCTCATCACGCTGGAGCGGTGTTTCCAGGAGCTGGGCTCCCTGGAGTGCGTGGAGGTCCTGGGCAGGCTGCTGCGGGGGTCCCCAGGCAGCTTCCTGCAGCCCGGCCTCCCCGGGAGGCTGCCCGCGGACCTGCGCCAGGACGCCTTCAGGAACCTGTGAGTCCCGCCCCCGCTCCACTCGCTGCCGCAGCTCTGTGAGGGAGCAGGAGGCGCCGCAGGGTGCCCGCACATCGTCCGCACTGAATGACCGCAAAGTCAGTGTTCAGTTCCTGAGAATCTAGAATAATCTACAGAAATGAATGCGTTTTTTGTCAGTGCCTGTTTCAACCTGATGACCCTTCTGGTCCAGGCGCTGCCAGTAACGCAGTGGAACCCCAGCATCGCGAGTCGCTCCGGGCGGCATCTGTGCGCCCACAACGCGTCAGCTGTTGCCAGTTTTATACCGTAAACGTATCTCTTATGCCTCCCCATACAAAAAAGTCCAGTGGGTAAATCTTCTTTGTTCAAAGCTTATTCTGGCTTCACCCATTATTTCAAACCGGTTAATCCTGAAAAGGAGTGAAAATTGAGCGCATAATCTGCTATTAAAGCGTGTCTACATTTTTACACACTCTTGGATATGAAGGCAATGTTCGTACTTCAACTGCATTTTCAAACTTCCAGGAGCATTTTAGGATGAATTTCCTTTGTTCAAAGCTTAGCCTGGCTTAGAAGAAAGAAGCGTCAGCTGAGCCATCAGCTGTGAAAGCGCGGTACATATTTTGGGACCCCCTGTACGGGCAGAAGGACAGGCAGTGGACAGGTCAGTGTGTGAGGTCTGGAACAGATGCTAGAAACCCGTGCAGTTCAGAGATGGTTTGATTGGTATCTTCCAAATTCCAGTCATTCTGGACCTCATGATTTTTCCCATATCTACACACATCGGTGCTGTTGTTTACCTCCTATTTTTCTTTATAGGGATTCAACTTTTCCTTAGTATTTATTTAAAAAGGAAATTTGATATTATTATTGCAAATTAACAACAACAACAAAAAAAACCAAAACCGGTGCCACTCAATGCCAGCGAGGCGTGCGGCTCCCGGTGCCCGAGCCTGGCCTCCTGTCGGTGAAACAGAGCGGGGCCTGAAGGCACCCTCCCACCGACCCTCCTCCCGAGGGCGGGGCTGGCGGGCACTGCAGGGTGGGGAGGTTGACGAGGGTGGTGTGGGAGGCTGGCGGGCACTGTGGGGGTGGGGTTTGGGGTGGGGGAAGGGAGGCAGCACCTCGTCATGAGAAATTGCACCTTGGGTGCAGGACGCTCAGAGGGTTGTGTCCGGGACTTGACAGGCCCTAGGCATTGTGACTACTGTCAGCTCTCTTTCCTAATGACATGTCTTTACGGCCCTAAAGAGCTTCTCCAAACCTAAACATGATTTAGAAGAGGGGAAGACTGCTGACAGCAACACTGTGTATGGTTACGCTCAGCACCGAAGGGCTGCAGGGCACACAGGCCGTGTGCTGGCGCTGACCTCGTGCTGCCGCAGGGTCCATTCTGGGCCCCCTTTGCTCCGTGCCATCACACAGTCCGCTCGACTGCGTCTCCCGCTCCCCGCTCCCCCAGGCTGATGTGCGTGGGAGTGAACGGGAAAGAACGCATTGGGAGAGGAATTTTATTGGCCACTGCTCATCTGAGTCAAGTGTCAGAAAACCCATTTAACTTTTTTCGAAGCTCTTGTCTCCAAAAGGGAATTACCGGATCCTGCAGTTGGACAGTTTCAGAGCAGTTAAGCCCCGAAGCTCACGGGCATCAGGAGCCTCTTTGGACTGTTGTCCCCCAGCTCTGCCGTCCTGATGGGCCTGTGTCAGGCAGGCTGCCTCCCCGGAGCCGGGCCTTACACCCCTCCTCGGAGCGCCCCATCCAGAGGCCCAGCAGGTCCGAGCCAAGCCCAACCTGATTCTCACTGGTCCAGACTGGGTCACATGCCATTCTTGGTCCAATCACGGTTGCAAAGGGATCTAATACGCTCAATACTTAGACGGGTGACAGTCGCACTAAACCTCCGGGTGAACTGGGAATGGGGGAAATGTTTCTCCAAGAGCAATCGAGGTGCTTTATGAGAAAGAGGGGTGTAGATGGCTACTGCAACAACTTTCCATGGACCCTGAAAACAGTGGGGAAAGGTTACGGATCTCTTGGACAGAAAGACAAGGAAATAATGCCAATCTAACATCCTGGTTCTTAGCACTCAAGTGGGGGTCCGGAATATGCCCCCACGTCCCCTGCAGACATGCTAATGGGTCGTCTAAACAGCCTCTTTTACGGATAAAGAGTCCTGGCCCAAAGAGGAGACACACCCACAATGGGTGGCCCCGCGCCTGTTTTGTCCTTTTCCTACTCTGCCCCTCAGCTCTCGTTTTGGAGGATCAGGCCTTTAATCTTGCTCGTTTTCCAGATGAGAAAACTGAGGCACGAAGAGATGAACTCTCCCAGGTCAGACTACAGTGACCGATGGGCGAGTTTCCCATGGAGGAACTCACCATTTCCCCAGACCCCGGTGTGCCTCCCTTTCACCCCCTCAGGCCTGGAAAAACAAACAGCAACAAACAAAACGCCCCCGCCAGTGAAAACAAAAACACAGGAAGAAGACACTAAGATGGACTTAGGGACAGTTTGCTTGCGCACCTTGACGTGACTGGGAGAGTGGCCAGGGGAAAGTAAGCTTGGAAAGGCTGGGGGACGATCCGCTGGGGAGTTGGTTCAGTGGGTGGGTGGGGAGCAGGGGGACCCCTGGACAGGAGACCCAGCTGCTTTGCAGGATGAACAGGGTGGTGAGCTGCGCCTTGCTGTGAAGGCTCAACTTGGCTTTGGGCCAAATGGGACCAGAAAGGAGGTGACGGTGACATGGGTCACAGGAGCGGGGCGGTGGGGAGACCAGGCTTCAGTGGCTGACAGGGACCCAGACACCGCGTACCAGCACGTCAGACAGTGACAGGTGTGGTGGGGTCGCGGGGAGCCGGGGCCGCACATGCTGCTGGTGGGGACGTAGAACGGGCAAGCACTTCGGAAACAGTCTGGCCGTTTCCCGAAAGGCCAGGTGGAGGGCGGCCACCTGAGCCAGCCATGCCCATCCCGTGTGTGAAGCCAAGAGAAATGAAAGAGGTGTCCACAGACATCCCGCACACGAATGACTGCAGCAGCACGGCCATCACAGACAACGCAGGGCCCCCGAGTCCCCAGCCGGTGAGTGGACGAAGAGAATGCGGTCTGGCCGTGCAGCGAGATGCTATTTGGCCACGAAAGGAATGAAGTGCTAACATGCATGAACTTGGCAACATGACGCCGACTGAAAGAAGCCAGGCCCAGGGACGACGCCTCGTCTGAGTCCATTATCTGAAATGTCAGGAAGAGGCAACTTTACAGACAGGAAGTACATGTGGGGTCTGTAGGAGTGGGGGTGCTGGAAGTTGAGGGCCCGGGGCGTCTCTGTGAGGTGCTCAAAATGTCCTAACGTTGATTGTGGTGATGGTTGCACAACTCTGTGGTTACACTGAAAACCGTCAGTGTCCACTTAAATGGGAAATTGTATGGCATGTGAATTATAATTTCAATCGAGATGTTACCAAAACAGTGGCCTTGAGGTGAGGACATGGAGACCCGTCTTGGAAGGATCCAACGAAGGGCAGAGGAGGAATGGGAATCAGGCTCTGTGGCAAGGGAGCAGGTTTCCAGCTGGGAGGGGGGGGGGCGCGGGCTGGGTGTGAGGGGCTGGGTGTGAGCCGCTGCCCCTCCAGCAGCCTCCACCTGTCGTTCCCATTGACATCTGTTGTGTCCTTTAGGTCCGCGGTGTTCAAAGACCTCTACGACCAAACCTCGGCCCGTTCCCAGAGAGCCCTCTACTCCTGGATGGCCGGCACGCTGCGGGCGTCCTCCAGCGCCGCCGGTGAGCCTGCGTGCGGCACCGCCTGCGGGGTCGTCCATCCTCAGGAAAGGCTGCTGCCTCTCTGAAGGCGGGGCTTCGCGTTCTGAGTCACTTCGGGTGGCCCTGCCCCTCCCAACTTGCAGAGGGTTCGTGTGGCTCGTGGAGTAAGGCGTGAGCCCGCTTCATCAGCACTCTTTCCGTGTGTGCAGGCCTGACAGAGGCTGGTCCGCCTCTCCCAGATGCTGGGCCAGGGCTCCTGATGGGATGGAAGTGGCGTGGCCTCCTAGACTTTAGAGTGAGGTCACGGGTTCAAGATCTGTATGAAAACCCCCGTGTTAAAGTGGCACCTTTAAAAATAAAACCTGGCTCGGCCGGCCTGGCTCAGGAGTCGAGCATCATCCTACGAACCGGGAGGTCCTGGTTGGGTCCCTGTCAGGGCACACGCTCGGGCTGCAGGCTCGCTCCCCTGTAGGGGGCGTGCAGGAGGCAGCTGGTCAATGATTCTTTCTCATCATTGATGTTTCTATCTCCCCCTCTCCCTTCCTCTCTGAAATCAATAATAATATATTTTGAAAAATAAAAAATAAAATCTAGGAAATAAAACACTGAAGTTTAGCCCTAAGCTTCCTGGCAACCAAAGCAGAAACAGGTTTATCAAAGCCTGCCATGTCCCTCTGGGGCACAGAGAGTCCAGCTCCTAGAGACAGGAAGCAGCATGCTGGTTGTGTGGCTGGGGGCGGGGAGGTTTGAGTTTAGGGAGCAGGGGTCTGGCTTTGCCAGCGGAGGGAGTTCGGAGGTGGAGGCAGTGAGAGTGTTGGAGGCGCTGGGCTGTGTACCAGGCTGGTCAGCGGAAGGTTTACGGGGGTGCATTTGACCACAGTGAGAATGAGCGATACAGAAAAAGAACGGCTCTGTGGATGAGCAATGCCAACAATCCCTTAGGTAGCTTCAGCTTGTGGAGTGTTTGATGTTGGTGTACACATAGGAGAAGCTTTAAAACACTTTCGGAAAGCCTCCCATCTGTTGGCACTGGACACAGAGACCCCAGACAGCCTCCGCTGTGTGGAGCTGTTGCGGTACCCAAGGGGGGTGGAGAGAGCAGCAGGCCAGACACACACATTGTACAAAGGGACAGAGTAAATATTTTAGACTTTGGGTACCAATGGTCTTTGCCTCCATGATTTAACTCTAGTGTTACAGTGAAAGCAGGCATAGGCAGGAGATAAATAGGTCTGGCTGTGTCCCATAAACCTTACTGATGGACACTGAAACTTAAATTTCATGGGTCACAATATATTCTTTTTTGGGGGGATTTTTCTTTCAATGATTGGAAAGTGTAAGAACAAGCTTGCAGGTGGTACAGAAATGGGGTGGGCTGTGTTCTGTAGCCTGGGCCAGGGAATTGGGGAGACCTAGCATCTCATGCATGGTCCCTCCAAAGTGGGGATGGCACCAGGCCTGCCGGCTCTGCCAGAGCCCTGGGTGGGGGTGGGCCCTGCTGCAGGGACAGAGGGAGCCTGTGGGGTTGGAGTGTGGGGAACCCTCTCCTCCAATTCTCTATACTGCTGGAGCCACTCTGCTAGTCACCAAGTCAAATGTCCTGAGTCCCCATCTAGGGAATCCTGTGCTCACCCCAAAGCTCTGGTTCCTGTTGGGGGGTCAACCTGTTGTTCACCTGACTCAGCCCTGCACCAGGGCTGCTCCTGGTGACGACTAACTGCACCCCGTAAAAGCTCCCTGCATCCTTCTTCCCCACAAACACCAACAATGAATGTTGTTGTTTATAAAAGTCTTTTACAGAAAGAACGGAGCATGGGGCCAGGTCTAGCTCAGGGAAACTTGAAACTGGATCCCGAGCATAACTGCTCTTTAAAAATTTGAAACTCTTCAGTCTGCCCAGCTCCGGGGGTGAGCGTCAGCCCTTGAACCAGGGGGTCCTGGTTTGATTCCTGGCCGGGGCACACGCTCGGGCTGCAGGCTCGATCCCCCGTGGGAGGTGTGCAGGAGACAGCGGGTCAATGATTCTCATCATTGATGTTTCCATCTCTCTCCCCTTCTTTCTTCCTCTCTCTGAAATCAATAAAACATTTAATTTTTTCAATCAGAGTTAACACACAATATTATATTAGTGAAGATGTACATCACAGTGATTAGACATTCTATACCTTATGAAGCGATCCCCCCAGCAAGCCAGCACCCCTGCACCGCACACAGCTATGCAGCACTATGGACCGTACTCCCGTGCTGCACTGTGCATCCCCTGACCGTTTCCTAACTTCCATCCTGTACTGCCTAATCCCTCCACCACTCCCCCAACCCTGTCCCTCCGACAACCATTACTTTGTTCTCTGAGCCTGTGAGTCTGTTTCATTTTGTTTGTTCATTTGTTTTGTTCTTTAGATTCCATATGTAGGTAGATCACATGGTATTCATCTTTCTCTCTCTGACATTTCCTTAGCAGAATGCCCTCTAGATCCATCCATGTTGTCACAAATTAAAACAAATGTTTTTGGGTTAAACATCATCTGAGGATATTTTTCCCATTGATTTTTAGAGACAGTAGAAGAGAGAGAGGGAAGGAAGAAGGGAAGGAGGGAAGGAAAGAGAAGGAGAGAGAAAAGGAGAGAGAAAGAAAGAGTGAGATGTGAGAGAGACACATTGTTTTATTGCCTCTTGATTGAGCCCCAACTGGGGCCGGGGATCAAACCTGCAACCCAGGTATGTGCCTTTGAATGGAAATCGGGCCTGAGACCCTTTGTTGTGCAAGTGGGTGCTCTAACCAGTGAGCAACACCAGCCAGGGCAAGATTTTATTCTTTTTTATTGTTTAAAGTATTACATATGTCTCCTTTTCTCCCTGATTGACCCCCCTGGCCACTCCCACCCCTAAGAACAGGCCCCCATCACTCCAGTGTCTGTGTCTATTGGTTTTGCTAATATGCATGCATATAAGTCCTTTGGTTGATCTCTACCCACCCCCCACTCGCCCCCTGCCCCTTGTCTCTGGATCTATTTTTTATTCATAAGTTTATGTTGATCATTATATCCCATACAAGTGGCCTGGTGCACGAAATTCGTGCAGGGAGAGGGGTTCCCTGAGCCCAGCCTGCACCTGCTCCAATCAGGGACCCCTTCGGGGATGTGTGACCCCTAACCACCTCTGCCTACCTGCCTGATCATCCCTAAGTGCTCCCCTGCTGGCCTGATTGCTCCTAACTGCCTCTGCCTTGCCCCACACCTGGGCCCTAGGCTTCCCTCCCTCTGGCCAGCTATAGGCACCCAGGACCTGGGCCAGCTTCACTCAGGCTGGCCACAGCCACAGGCACCCACAGGCACCCAGGACCACAGGGCATGCTGCCTAACCCCAGGGCCGGAAAGGGCCCCAGCCCTTCTATGTGCCTGCCTGGCAGAGTCCCACTACTCTAACTGCCGTGGCGTAAAGAACTTTACCATATATGCTCTCCCCAGTCTCCTGGAGAGAGGGCATGAGCTGAGAAACTGGAGATGCTGCAGCCCCAGGGCCATTTTACCAGTGGGTACATTGTCATTTTCAGATCTAGATTTGAGATAATCCATCAAACCGCTATATTTTTCAACTCTCAACTTAGATTGGTTTGCTTTAATAAAATTTATCCGATTGGCCTCCATTTTTTAATACGAATCCATAATAAACTGTTGAGTTAACTTTCCTGCATTTAAAATAGGATTGAACGTGTCCCTCACAGAGAGAGATGAAATCCATAATACTACATTTGGGTGACTCGTGTTCTTACATTTTGTCTAGTATTATTGTTGAGTACACTGTTGTCTCTGAGTCTTAATGCAATATCTGTTCCCCAACCTTTTTCACCATGTGGAAAAAGAATAGGGTATGTCATTGCATCTAATGTGGGAAACAGGATACTGATTCGTTTCACTTTAGTGGCAGTTGGATTATTGCGATCTGGTTTTCAATGAATGAGCAAGTCCCTTTCAAAGGAGGTTCTCCAACTTCGTTTGTGAATATGACAGCAACCTCGGTTACACGGGAGAATTATATCTACCTGGGTCACTATTATGATCATATTTAATTGCCATAGTTACTTCCGTGGGAGCTATACCTTTTGCTGCTGCTTCAGATTGGGCTTCCTTTTCTACCTCACGTAGCATCTTGTACGATTTTGTTAATTCATTTATTTCATGCATGAGGTTGTTGATTATGAGTCTTTCTGAGCAGGCCTGGTTTGCTGGGATTGCTAATCTTTTACGTGTAGCTTCAGCTGTATCCAAAATATAGAGTTGAGCAAACTTCAACAGTTTTTCTTTGGACATAGTCCCACCTCTCTATTGCCACGTTCTGAGATAGAGGAGAATGACAGGCCTTTCAGCAGTGTGACCAAAGGCTGATTTGGACAGATTCTGTGGGGGTGGGACTTCCTCCTACCTGTTGTCAGTTTCAGCTGGGATGCTGAAGCTGGGACTCGGGGGCCTTCCCTCTGGCGGTTGCCTTCCATTTTTGCTGGCAAACAGCTGAAGCTACACGTAATATTAGCAATGCAGGGGCCTCATTAGACGCAGCTGTGGTGATTTCAGCCACCGCCTCATTCTCCGCGCCCCGGGGCCTCAGTTGACTCAGCTGTGGTGAGTTCTGGCTGTCGCTGCCTCCGCTTGGTCTCCGTGCCTGGGCTGGGCGCTTGATGCCTTCGCCACTTTATCTCCGCTCCTGGGGCCTGGCGCTCACGCCTCTCAACCCCACCCCTTGCTCCAACTGGCTGGTAGCATAGCCAGTCAGGAGCCCAGGTACGGTGACATTTGCATGTTACCCTTTTATTAGATAGGATATGAGTGAGATCATGTGATATTTATCTTTCTCTGACTGGCTTATTTTGTTTAGCATAATGCTCTCCAGGTCCATCCATGCTGTTACAAATGGTAAGAGTTCTTTCTTTTTTATAGCAGCGTAGTATTCCATTGTGTAGATGTACCACAGTTTTTCAATCCACTCATCAGCTGATGGGCACTTAGGCTGTTTCCAAATCTTAGCTATGGTAAATTGTGCTGCTGTGAATATAGAGGTGCATACATACTTTCTGATTGGTGCTCCTGGTTTATTGGGATATATTCCTAGAGGTGGGATCACTGGGTCAAATGGGAAGTTCCAGTTCTAACTTTCTGAGGAATCTCCATACTGTTTTCCACAGTGGCTGCACCAGTCTGCATCCTCACCAGCACTTGTCGTTTGTTGATTTGTTGATGATAGCCATTCTGACAGGTGTGATATGGTACCTCATTGACATTTTGATTTGCATATCTCAGATGATTAGTGACTTTGAGCATGTTTTCATATGTCTGTTGGCCTTCTATATGACCTCTTTTGAAAAGTGTCTATTTAGGTCCTTTGCTCATTTTTTGATTGGATTGTTTATCTTCCTTTTGTTAAGTTGTATAAGTTCTCTGTAAATTTGGAGATTAAACCTTTATCTGAAATAGCATTGGCAAATATGTTCTCCCATGCAGTGGGCTTCTTATTGTTTTTTTTGATGGTTTCTTAGATTTTATTCTTTACTAGAGGCCCGGTGCATGAAATTGGTGCATGGGGTTGGGGAAGGTGTCCCTCAGCCCAGTCTGCACCCTCTCTAATCTGAGACCCCTCGAGGGACATCTGACTGCCCATTTGGGCCCGATCCTTAGGACATCCCTCTCACAATCCACGACTGCTGGCTCCAAACTGCTCACCTGCCTGCCTCCCTGATTGCCCCTAACTGCTTCTGCCTGCCAGCCTGATCACCCCCTAACCACTCCCCTGCCAGCCTGATTGATGCCTAACTGCTCCCCTGCCAGCCTGTTTGCCCCTAACTGCCCTCCCCTGCAGGCATGGTACCCCTCAACTGCTCTCCCCTGCAGGCCTGCCCCTCCAACTACCCTCCTTTGCTGGCCTGGTGACCCTTAACTGCCCCCTCCCCACAGACTTGATCACCCCCAACTGCCCTCCCTTGCAGGACTGGTCCCTCCCAGCTACCCTCCCCTGCTGGCCTGATCACCCACAACTGCTTTCCCTTGCAGGCCTAGTCCCTCCCAATGGTCCCGCCCTGCTGGCCATCTTGTGGTGGCCATCTTGTGTCCACATGGGGGAAGGATTTTTGACCACATAAGGGTAGCCATCTTGTGTGTTTGAGTGACAGTCAATTTGCATATTACTCTTTTATTAGATAGGACAGGGGCCTGGTGCATGGATGGGGACCAGTTGGTTTGTCCTGAAGGGTGTCCCAGATCAGAGTGGGGTTCCCTTGGGGTGAGGGGCAGCCTGTGGTGGTTTGCAGGCCTGCCATGCCCCCAGCAATCCAAGCGGAGGTTCTGATATCTGGGATTTATTTATCTTATATAATTAAAAGTTTGTAGCCTTGAGCAGAGCCAAGCCTCCTACTCACTCTGTGGCAGCAGCCATTTCTGTTGGGATTTATTTATTTTCTATAATTGAAACTTTATAGCCTTGAGTGAAGGCCTGGGCCCATCAGGGTATGGAAAGCTTGGCTTCCTCCATTGCCAGGGAAACCCAAAATTCCTGCTCCCTCAGTGGCCGCAGCTATCTTGGTTGGGATTAATTTGCATACTCACTCCTGATTGGCTGGTGTGTGTGACTTGTGGGTATACCAGAGTGATGGTTAATTTGCATATTACTCTTTTATTAGATAGGACTAGAGGCCCAGTGCATGAAATTTGTGCATGGGGTGTGTGGAAGGGGGATGGTGTCCCTCAGCCTGGCCTGCAAAGATGCCAGAATCCTTTATCCTGGCCTCTAGCCAGAGGTTCCTCCCCTCCTTCTGCACCACCTCTGGGGAGATGCTTGTCCTGGGGCCTCCTCAGGGCCCCAGCCCATGACACCCTGCAGCTCGGGTGTTCAGGGGCTTGGACTTTCAGGTCTGGCTTCCCTGCTTAGCATGGTGCACATCAGCTGCCATGGGAGCCATGCCTCCGGAGTCGCCCCCTTGGGCCATACTACTTGCAAGTTTGTGTGTGCTGGGGGGGGGGGAGGGTGGCCTCGGTGGCAGTGATTTGATGTCGTTAGTGTGCCCGCTGGACACTCCCCTGCCACGGTGCCATGCTCTTCACATCTGGACTGTGGTCAGGGGGCTTCCAATCTGCGACTGGGGCTGCTGGGGTGTGACTGGGGGCTGCAGGTGGAGGAGCCCAGCACCCATAGGGCTCCATCAGCATCAGGTACTGGAAAGACCCATTTTTCTGGTGCTTCCCCTTCCTCCGCGTGGCCGGGGGGTGGGTGCTGTGCTCACGGCCCAGCTGGCCCGTTCTCCCCCTCCGCGTGGCCGGGGTGTGGATGCTGTGCTCACGGCCCAGCTGGCCCGTCCTCCCCCTCCGCGTGGCCGGGGGGTGGGTGCTGTGCTCACGGCCCAGCTGGCCCGTTCTCCCCCTCCGCGTGGCCGGGGTGTGGGTGCTGTGCTCACGGCCCAGCTGGCCCGTCCTCCCCCTCCGCGTGGCCGGGGGGTGGGTGCTGTGCTCACGGCCCAGCTGGCCCGTCCTCCCCCTCCGCGTGGCCGGGGTGTGGGTGCTGTGCTCACGGCCAAGCTGGCCCGTCCTCCCCCTCCGCGTGGCCGGGGTGTGGGTGCTGTGCTCACGGCCCAGCTGGCCCGTCCTCCCCCTCCGCGTGGCCGGGGGGTGGGTGCTGTGCTCACGGCCCAGCTGGCCCGTCCTCCCCCTCCGCGTGGCCGGGGTGTGGGGCACCACAGGCAATGTGAGCCCCGCAGCCTGCTCCCCGCCCTCTGGCCAGAGGCCCCTCCCCTCCCTCTGCGGCCAAGAGCAGATGCTGTGCTCTTGTTGCCAGGGTGACGCCACCAGCATCTGCTGTGGGTGCTGCCATTTTTGTCATGAGTGATGGTTAATTTACATATTACTCTCTTATTAGATAGGATTATAGCTGAGTAATACTCCATTGTAGCTATGTACCACTTCTTTATCCACTCAGCCACTGATGGGCACTTAGGCTGCTCCCCTCTCTTGGCTATTGTAAATAATGCTGGGGTGCAGATATATTTTCAACTGAGTGTTTTCATTTCCTTCAGATAAATATCTCAGAGCGGGATTGCTGGGTCAGAAGGTCATTCTACTTTTATGTTTTTGAGGACCCTCCGTACTGTTCTCCATAGTGGCTGCACTAACTCATCCGCACTCCCATTCACGGTGCACGAGGGTCCCTTTTCTCCACATAATGGTTCTTCAAGTTCCGTTGACATCCCACATCCCACTGACGGGGAGACTCAAACAGAGTGCCCGAGTCCTCTGGGAGTTCAGAGAGAGAAAGCACTGCTGGCTGGGAAGAGGAAGTGTTTGAGCTCAGTCTCGAACAGGATTTGGAAGCAGAAGGGTATCAGGAGAGGGGAACATCGGCCCGCCGGCCATGTAAGTCCCTCGAAATCATCTGGTCTGCCCCTGCATTAGGGGCGTGTTAAGTAATGTTTGACCAAATATAGCAGGCTCATTTTTAAGGTGATGATTTTGGAGGGCCCGAGAATGATGTTATAAATATCCGCATGGCGCTGGGCAGGGGTTCCCCACCCCTGGTTGGGTGGAAGGCATTCTAGCTCACAGGAAGGCCCAAGCAGGCAGGGTTTGGTGCCAGCCAACAAGGGTGAGAACTGTCATTAGTAATGAAAGAGTCAGATATGTTGGAAGTTGCCAGATTAGTAATGAAGTGAGCTAACATAAAGCTGTATTTTGTGGTTTGAGGTCTTAACAGATGATCTGCGTCTCTCACAGCTGCTGGTGCTGCTGGTGGCACCGGGGGGCAGCACACTGCTGAGGAACAGAGACCCTTGGTGGGGTGGCGTCGGCACCTCCCAGCCTCCTGTGCGCCCCCTGGTCCCTCGGGCAGGGTGCTGCCGTTGAATGTCATCGGATGAACTAAGGGGTGATGAACGCAGGAAGGAGGTCCTGCCAGGTCCCACCACAGCGCAAGGCTTTCATTCACTCACAGCTCATGAACCGATTTATTTATTTGCTTGCAGAGGGGTCTGCTTCCTGGGTCAGCGCAGAAAACTTATGGATTTTGGGCAGATACATGGTCCACCTCCCCCTTGAAGAGATTGTGAGAATCAGTCCTCTGGAGGTAAGTCGGGAGGCACGCTCACTGTCTCCCTTGCTAACTCCCCGGGTGAGGTCAGCCGGCAGCTGAGGTGCTGGGCACCGGACGCTGACCCAGCGCAGGTCGCTAAGAAAAGGCTTGGGGAAGGGTCTCCCCCGGTCAGCCCCGAGTGAGTCCTAGTGCCCACGAGCCGAGAAAAGGGGAGCCGTGGCCACGGAGACAGCTCTGACTCGAGCCAGCATGACAGGGGGTGTTTTTGTCCTCAAGAAAGGCCTGGAAAATAGTGCTAGTGTTTCCCAGCCGGGAGGCATGAGCCCAAACGGAAGGCAACGTGGAGGCGTAGCACTGAGCTTTGTCCCGAGGAATTTAGCTCGGGGCCAGCTGTTTCTGTCCTGGGGCTGACCAGGGACCTGCAGCCCCCAAAGCACGCCGCCAGCCTGAGGCGCTCACCGAGAGGTGGGGGCTCGCCGCTGCTCCCAGCCCGAGTGCCGCTCTGTCCCTGGCCCGGGAGAGGAGTCTCTGCGGCAGGCGGCAGGCCTGTTCAAGGGCAGCCTACCAACAGCGCCTGGCCATTATGAAACCGGAGGCAGCACTGGGTTCCTCTGCTCTCCTGGGAGGCTGGGCGCGGGGTGAATGTCTTGGAAGTTGTAACCCTATTACCAGATGGGTGACCCTCGCTCGCTTGCCCTCCCGGGGCTGAGTCTAGGACAAAGGCAGAGAGATTCCGAGGAAGCTGGGCAGGGGACATGCGAGGGTCAAGAGGCCACATGCACCTTTTCTTCTTCATCTACAAGTGTGGGGAAGGGTGGGGAGAGCACCCCCCCGGGGGGGATGTTACAGGGCAAAGGGCAGTCTCTGAGGGAGAGGCAGCTGTCTGAGGCTTTAAGCTCAGAAAACATCGCATTGAAACAGGGGGATTAAGTGAGCAGGAATAAAAAGATATGCTACTCAGATTCTATTCTAGTTCACTTCTTAATCTTACAGAGAATACATGTTTTTAATTGTCTGAGGGCATTTATAAACTCACTCATCCGCCACAAAAACTTATTCCCCAAAGCAGGAAATGTGTGGGCCACATTCTCTAACTTCACTATAACAAATCTAGAAGTAAATGTGCAAATATTAGCTTAAAACAGGTCAGCTTCATGGATATGAAAAATAATGCGTCCGTAATACCAGAGGGGCTTTCTGAGGCAGGAGGCACCCAGCAGCCAGGGCCGCCCCCCCCCCCCCCCCCCCCCCGCATGACCTTTCTGTGCTTGTCCACCAGATGGGGCTGTTCATCAGCTATGACAACGCCACCAAGCAGCTGGACACCGTCTATGACATCACGCCCGAGCTGGCGCAGGCATTCCTGGAGCGGATCGGCTCCTCTGACTTTGACATGAGGAATGCCTCTACCGTCCACAGGCAGGGCCCTGGCGCTTCCGTCTGCGATGTGCTCTCAGTGGCGGGTTCCTCTGAGCAGCAAAGGCTCCAGGAGGGAAGGGGAGTGGCTCCTCTGCAACCAGTCCGGGGCTTCCAAGACTATTCCCAAGGCCTGAGGGGGGACAGAGGCTTTCTGGGGTCTCCTGGGTGTCAGGCATTTATGCAACTTTGTCAAGCTCAGGGTTTAACCCGCAGCACCCTGTCCAAGGTAAATGCGCAGTTCCCAGCGAGTTGGGTGGAGTACTGGCCGCGGTTCCTGGGTCCCCATGCTTGAGGACGCTTGTTCTCTAGACTCTTGGGCGGGTTGTTAGACCCCAGATGAGATCAGCTCTAGGCTTTAGGGGTCGTGGTGGGATCCTCCAGGAGCCGTTCCCGGCAGGAGCTGTGCCCAGGAAGAGTCCGAATGTCGGGGGGATGGGCATGCAGTGGGGGGTCTCCGGGGCCTTGCTGTCTCCTCCAACATCACCTGTCACTTCAAAGTTTTCCAAACTCACTACTGTGTGAGAATGTTATTACACAAAAGTGCTACCCCTCTCCCTCCATCTCTAGAAATTCTCACCAGCAGCCTGGGTCCCGCGTTTCTATGGTTACACAAAGGCTAGCTAGTGGGACCCGAGCCAGGCCTCCTGGATGGATCCTGGCTCTGCGACTTAACGCCGAGGTCCGCCCCGCCCGGGCCACCCTCCTCTGCCCGCGGGAGGGGGCCCAGGACCTGGCACCTCGCTGCGGTCCCTGTAAGGACCGCACACGGGACGCGCAGTTATGTGCTCAAGAAATGTTATTTTCAGCGGCTGGTTCACACCCGGCCTTCAGCTGCCCGCCGCCTTTCTCATCAGTGTCAGACCCTCCCGACCCGGTGCGCTCCTGTGGCCGAGTCTGAGCACGCCCGTGCCCGGGGCGGAGCCAGGGGGAGCGGGCAGCCAGGACAGCGCGCCGACCCGGACCCGGGGGAGTGCTCGCCTCAGCACGCCGGCCTCCCGCTCAGCGCCCCGCCCCACTCCCGTCACTCGCTGTGGCGCTCAGGACACAGCGACCCCTTTCAAGCGGTCCGCCGGCCTGAGCTGTGCTCTCCGCCTCGGGGAGGCGCGCCCAGCAGGCCCGGGGCGCAGCCCCCTGCTGCCGGACACTTCTGTCTCCGGGCTCCTGTCCCTTGGGGAAAAGGCATTGCCACTGGGTGTGGTTTATAAGCATCCTGGGCATGAGTCTGGGCCCCAGAGAACCCCTGACGCGCAGCGGCGTGTCTCCAGTGGAAAGGGGGGCGTTCTGGGGCGAACTCCGCACCGGCTGCTCTCAGGCCCTGCCCCCAGGAGGAGAGCTGGCCGCCCGGCTCCGAGCCCGGCTCCCCTGCGCCCGGTGCCAGGCCCTTCTCCTCTCCGCAGGCTGGGGCTGCTGGTTTGTTTCCGTGGAGACCTGGAGCTGCCGGACGCCGCCCTGGCCCGAGTCCTCCTCTACCAGATGATCAAGTGCCGCCGGCTCCGGGGCTTCCAGGCTCAAGTCCAAAAGGTGCAGATGGGGTGCACAGCCCCGGGCCGGCCTTGGTTTTACTGGCCAGAGAAATGGGGAGTCTTGCCCGGCCTTTGAGAGAAACACGTAAGGGGAATCGGGACCTCGGTCCAGCCGGAGTAGAAGGTGTCTCTCACACACAAGAGCTTAGCGCGGAAAGGAGCAACGCAAAACCAGGGAAAAGTTTGTTTGGATCAAAACTCTCTCCAGTGGCCACTGCAGGCTTAGAGGTATAGGCCCCTGGGGCACGGTAAGGGCAGCTTGAGGCCTCGGGTGACCGCGGCCGCCCAGAGACCACCTGCGAGAGGCGTTGCTCTGGTGCCCCGGGCAGATGTGGAGCTGCTTTGGGGAACAGGAGCAGGACGGCTGTTTCTTTCACTTCGTTCTGCTGCCCCCCAGCGGCCATTGCAGGACAGCCTGGAACACTGGCACACACATCTCCAGTGAGCACATGGTTTCTTCATACAAACTCAGGTGTGAGAACATGAACCGTGCTTGCGTTTCCCCTTCTGTGCAGCGGTCAGGTTACAGGTGGCGACAGGCAAGCAGTTGGGAAACCACTTGACTAGCGCTGGACAGACATAAAGAACTTGTCCAGATGGCCACAGAGCGTGGGATTTTGTAAGATATCACTTTAAGTGAAAAATATAGAAAAGTACACTTCTGTTCATATTCCAATTATGTAAAATATGTACTGTAGTTTTAAAAAGTAAAATACGTGTTTATAAAGGCACAGAGGTCTTAGCAGCTGATAGTTATTTGTATGAGGCAGGATTTTCAGGAGACTTGCTTTTTGTTACCACTGGGAATTACTTTTACATAGGTTGCACATTACCATAAAACCCCTGGGTGTGTCAGGAAGGAAAGACAGCCATGTGTGCAGCGGAGTTCAAGGTCCCACGGGAAACAAATACTGTGAGAGCGGGCGGTGCTGCGGGTGAAGCTGAGTTTCCTCCTGCCATGCTTTCAGGCTCATTTAGTAACAAATGAGTGTTTAAACGAAGCACAAGGTCAAGGTCAGAGGAGGCGGTGTTCTCATTAGGACGACTGGCTGTCTGGGCCTGACAGGAGCCCCTCCCTGGGCTGGATCCCCACCACCCCCCATCAGGGCGGGTGCTGGGCGGCCGCCAGAGGGAGCTCCTGTCCCACTTGCTGTTGGCCCTCACCGCAGCTTCTCCCCGCCAGCTCAAGGCCGACCTCCTGGACATCGCCACCGAGAACCAGACACTCAACGAGACCCTGGGCTCTCTGTCGGACGCGATCGTGGGCTTGACCCACAGTGAGCTGGAGTCCCTGTCCCCCCAGGCTGTGCACGGCGCCATCTCTACCCTCAGCCAGATGTCAGGCTGGACCAAGAGCCAGGCGGTCATCTTGTCCACCAAATACTTGGCCCATGAGAAGGTCAGTGGACACTCTGAACTCTTTCTTTTTAAAAATATTTTTATTGATTTCAGAGAGGAAGGGATAGGGAGAGAGAGAGAGAAACGTTAGTGATGAGAGAGAATAATTGATGGGCTGCCTCTTGCATGCCCCCACCGGGCATCGAGCCTACAACCCAGGCATGTGCTGCAATCAAACCATAACCTTCTGGCTCATAAGTGACTCTCAACCACGGAGCCCCACCAGCCCAACTGAACTCTTTTTTGTTGTTGTTAATCCTTACCGAGGACATTTTCCCCATTGCTTTTCAGAGAGTGGAAGGGAGGGGAAGCAGGGGAGAGAGTGAGATAAACATTTAGGTGAGGAGACACATTGATTGGCTGCCTCCCATATGTGCCCCCATTGAAGGTGGGGCATGACTCTGCAACCCAGGTACATGCCGTGGACTGGGAATGGAATTATTGACCCTTTCGTGTGAAGGCCTATGCTCTAACCACTGAGCAACTGGCCAGGGCTCTGATCTCTTTTCAACACTTGGCACCCAAGGGCCAGTTCTGTGCACATGGTGGATAGCTGAAGGGGACTCCTTGGTTCAAATCTTGTCCTTCCATTTGCTAACTGGACATTTGCTTCCTTGGACAATTGGCTTAACTCCCCTCTGCCTCAGGTTCCCTATTTGTCACATAAGATGGGTACCAATCACATCTCTTCCATAGGCAGCTGCATGGCTTATGCAGTCAGTGCCCAGGAAGAGGTGGGAACACCCCGTGGCCCCGAGTGTGTACTCGATGTGTGTGAGCCCTTGTTGAGCAAAGCTCGAGAGTTACCCCCGGACTGCCTTGCTAGTTGTTGAGGCCGTGAACACACCATCATCCCGTGTCAGAGATAGTGCTCTCCGTTCCAGTCTGTCCCCACAGAATGTCCTGCTTAGTGGGATTAGGGCAGTCCCAGCTCTGTGTCCTGCATGTGGCCCTGGCGATAGGGGGAGGACGTATCTGGCTCATGCTCTATCTCCGGGCTGGGGGACAGGCCTTTTTCTTGGGGATCGGTCCGTGCTGGGCCCAGCAGGAAGGGTCAGAGGCCTGAGCCCTGCACAGTGTGGGTCCCGCTCTTTAGCTCAGAGTCAGCCCTTCCCAGGAAGCAAAGTGGCTCCTGAGGATCAGACTGGGGCCAATTCCAGTATGACAACAGCCTTTGTTAAGCGCTCACCTGTGCCAGGCTCCGTTCTCAGTGAGCTAATCACTTAGTCCCCCACAATCCAGGTGGACAGTGTCCTAACTGACTCTCCAGGTCAGTCCTGTGAGGACCCAGCACAGACGGGCATTGCTGTGGCTACAGGAAAGGCACCCAGCTGGGACTGAACCCAGGGCACCTGGCTTCGGAGCCTGCTCGCTCAGCTCCTGGCTGACAGCCTCGTCACGGGGCCAGGACCACTGCCAGCCCGTCCCCACCTGCCTCCAGGCCGAGGCTGGCCATTCACTGGCCCTTCTAGCCTCGAGGTGACTGTAATCTGAAGGCCTGGCAGCCCTGCCCTGCATTGACTGGGGACACCTGTGCTCACCTGGCATTTCCCTGAAGATGGCGTCGGAGCCAAGGGAACCTGTCTTGTTCCTCCAGCTCTGGATGAGTTTGAAAGGCTTTGCCTTCTGTGGGAGCGTTAGAGACTATCCATCCTTTCGACAACTGAGGGAAGCCATGCAATCAGCCTCTTGTAGAGCCAAGAAATCCGCCTGCTTATACGGGAAACCCCGGATGGGGCGGGACATGCACAGCCTGAAGGGTCCAGCTACAGAAATAGCTGTCACAAGGCATCAGACTCATATCCTGAAACATACCTTTATTATTTTCAATAATGTACTTTTACTGATTTCAGAGAGGAAGGGAGAGAGAGACATCGATAATGAGTGAGAATCATTGATCGGCTGCCTCCTGCACGCCCCCTACTGGGATTGAGCCCACAACCCGGACATGTGCCCAGACCAGAAATCGAACCCAGGACCCTTTCAGTCCGGAGACCGATGCTTAATTCACTGAGCCAAACTGGCTGGGACTGAAGCATGTCTTTATTTCAGGGGAGTTTTTGCCTGGAGGTGACTGAGCGTGGGCTTGCCCTGCCGGCTGCGAGCCTGGGGACAGGGTGAGCGCGTGGGCTGGCTCCAGCACCAAGAGAGCGGCCGGGCTGGTGCCTGAGAGCCTGGGCCGCTGGGGGCAGCAGCTGGCCTGTTCTTGCCCATTGTTGCCCGTGTGGGCCCACCTTTTAAAAAGCCAGGGACTCACCTGGATTTTTGTGGGAATTCCCCACATGCTGGATGCCAGCGGGTTCAGAGGAGACACACCAGTAAAGCAGCCCTTGGCAGCCGGCGGTGGCGCTCGGCCTGCTTCAGGCACTCATGCTGTGGCCACAGAGTACCCGCCCATTCCCCTGCTCCCCCCCCCGCCCCCATTCCCCTGCTCCCCCCGCCCCCCTTCCCCCAGGGCTGGTCCTGCTCCGTGGTTCTGACATTTACTCTCTTTCCTGAGAGAGGAAGGAAGGTCTGAGAGGCAGTGCCCCTGCCTCCTGCACACCGTGGGCCTGGCCAGTGCCCTGCAGGGGAAAGGCCTTCACGAAGCCTCACCCCTCTTGCTGCCCCCCGCCCCCCAGGTGCTGTCCTTCCACAGTGTCAGCCAGATGGGCGTGCTGCTGGCGGGAGTCAGTGCCCAGGCCTTCTCGGACATGGACCCCAGGGCCTTGGCGCAGGTCCTGAGAAGTGCCGGCTCCCTGCACGTGTCCGGTCTGTCAGCGGCCCAGCAGCAAAGCATCCTCAGCAAGGTGAGGGGGCAGGACCCGCGGGTCCGAGCCGCGTGCCCACAGCCTGTGGTTTTGGGGTTTGTGAGTGGGCGGGGTTAGCCCAGTCTCCGGGAGGGGGTCCGCGCCTGGAGAAGGCTTCCTCCTGCCCCCCCTCCCCCCAGAGAGCCCCTGGCTCCATCTCACTTCTTCCCCGCCCGCGCTCTCCCATCGGTCCTGGAGGCTCTTCTTGAATCAGGACTCTTGGTATAATAACGTTTAAAAGCTGACTTTCCAATCTCAAAGTGAGTCTGAAGTTCCCAGTGCTTCTGAGAGCCCTTCCGGGTTCAAAGTCACACCAACTCCTCCTCCTCCTCCTCCTCCTCCTCCTCCCCCCTCCTCCTCCCCCTCCTCCTCCTCCCCCTCCTCCTCCCCCTCCTCCTCCTCCTCCTCTTCTTCCCCCCTTCTCCTTCTCCTCCTCCTCCTCCCCCTTCTCCTCCTCCCCCTCTTCCTCCCCCCCTCCTCCTTCTCCTCCTTCTCCTCCCCCTCCTCCTCCTCCTCCCCCCCTCCTCCTCCCCCTCCTCCTCCCCCCCCCCCTCCTCCTCTCCTCCTCCTCCTCCTCCTCCTCCTCCTCCTCCTCGCTGGGCAGGGGCCTGGGGGCGCCGTCTCTCGGACTTGCCTTTTCCAATCGCAGACTCTCTTAGAAACCAAACATGAGAGATGGGCCCCAGACAGCCCCTGCAGGCAGCGGGAGCACTGGTGGTTACAATAAGGAGTGAGGGATTTGAAATAAGACAGGCTGGGCTCGCACTATCAACTAATTACTCACCAGGCCGCCATTCTCTTGGCTGTCCAGTGGGGGGAGTGACGGTTCCCAGCAAGCCGGGTGGGTTTGTGCTGGGGGAGCACTCACAGTGCCGGGCCTTTGCCAAAAGCTGGCGCCTCCCCTGCGGCTGCCAGTAAGTGTCGCTCACTTTGCAGGTGACTGGAGCGGGGGCTGGCGCCTCAGGTGTGGTGGAAGTCCAAGGGGCTTTCTTCAAGGAAGTGTCCCTCTTTGATCTAAGGAGGGAACTCGGGCTCAACTCCAGTGTCCTAAAGGAGAAGGTGCTTCGGAGGAGTCAGGTAGGACTGCTGAGGTCGGACACTGTTCCGGGTGTGGATAAGGGGTTCCCCACCCAGCGAACCCCACAGCAAGGCCTTCCCAACACTGGCTGGGGAGGCCCTACGATGACCTTGATTCCACACTGGCTACCTGGAAGGTTACCCCTGGAAGGGCTCAGACCCACAGACTGTTCCGCTGCTGCTGCCAGGCCCCGTCCAGGGGCTCTGGTGTGCTGCCTGCCTGCCGGTAGGCTGGGGCTCCGGTGACCCTCAGTGGGTTTGGTTAATGTGCTGGAGCGGCTCCCAGAACTCAGAGCAGCGCTTTACTCACCGGGTCTCTGGTTTTAGGGAAGGATGTGACGGGAACAGCCCACGAGCAAGTGTGGGAGGGCGGTTCCCTGCATCCAGTGTTTGTGGAGGGGGGGTGGGCAGGGGCCGGGAGGGCTTCACCCAGCCTGAACTCTGACCCTCCTCTGTGTGTGGAGGCGGCATCTCACAAGCAGAGCTGATCAGCTCCCTGGCACCCACTGACTCTGGCTCCCCCCTCCCTGAGCTCAGGGATCGCCTAAAGCTCAGCAACCTCTATGAAACATTGGCTTCACCCACTTCTGCTTCCTGGTGTCCGGTGCCAAAACTATCCAGGTGCCTGATACCTAATGCGGCTCCCCTCCGTCCTGCACTGGGACGGCCCGGCGCCCCTACTTCCCAGCGCTGCCACTTAGCAACTGTGTGGTCCTGGGCAAGTCGCTGGCCAGGAAGCCTCTGTCTTCCCATCTGTAAAATGTGCCCTCCCCACAGGGCTCACGGTGCTGGGCCCAGCACGGTCTTGTCACGTGGAGGCCCCCCCCCCCCCCCCAGCTGCATTTCCCTCCCCTCAGGCCTTGTTCCTGTATGAGCGGCTGTCCCAGACCAGCAGGCCGGCCGAGCTCCTGAGGTAGGGGAGCACAGCTCACCAGCTCTTTGGAGTCTGGTTTTCCCCAAGGCCCATACCAGGTGGGCTATGCCCTCTTGTTCTCCTCCTTCCCGCTTCACCCAGCTGCTCTTCCTGGCCCCGTCTTGTTCTCCAGTGCCGGGCAGCTGGTCCAGGGTGTGGCGTGCTCCCACATCCACGCCATGAGCGCCGACTCCTTCCTGGCTCTCTTCCAGCATTTTGAGAACAACCTCTCCCTGCTCTCACCGCACCAGGTACCTTTCTGCTCCTGCTTCTCCCCCCGGGAGCTGAGCCTGCTTGACCGGCTCTGAGGATGTTGATGCCGGCAATATTCTGGTGCAAATGATGGTGTGGGGCCAAATACCAAGCCAGGCTTTCTCCAGTTTCTTTCCTTTTTAAAAAGTATGTTTTTATTGATTTCAGAGAGGAAGGGAGAAGGAGAGAAACATCAATGATGAGAGAGAATGATTGGTCGGCTGCCTCCTGCACGCCCCCTCCCGGGAACGGAGCGCTCAGCTCGGCCTGTGCCGGTCGGGGAATCTGGTTCCTAGGTCAGCGCTCAGCCACGGGCCACGCAGGCGGGGCTCAGTTTCTTTCTCGGCGGCTCTGAGCCCCCCCTCCAGAGCCAGAGGTTTCCGAGGCTGGTCGGTTCACTGCGGGGCCGTGAGGCACCCGGAGGCGCAGCGCCGCATGCTCACAGTCACCTCCGAGACCGAGGGCCTGGGTGGCCAGGAGGGCGCTGCTTTAGGGGTCTTTTCTTTTCACTTAAACCTGCCTTCTCCAAATGGCCACAGACACTGCCCCAGTCTGGGGAGACGGCAGGGCCCGCGTTGGTGCGCTGAGCGCTCGGGTGAGGGAAGGCCTCCTGGGACATGCTCTTCTCACAGACACACACAGGGTGCAGGGACACTTCGGTGCTGGGCATGGCTTTGGCCTTGACTGAGGTCATGGCTTCGTGGATGTTCTCATACGTCCCAAATCACCGAATTGTACGCTTCAAGCACAGTGTAGTTCTTTGCATACAATTATAGTTCAATAAAACCGTCAACAATACAGGTTGCTGGCTTTCTCTTAGAGCAGGTCTGGGGGACCCCTGTGGGCTACCTCCTCACTGCTGCCTGGTGGGAATGTCCCTCAGCAGCATGTGAGCATCCTCCCGGCAGAGGTGGGGGCGGGGGAGGCTAGCCGCTCAGAGGCGGCCCGATGTCCGTGCGGAGCTCCCCAAACACCTCCTCTGCTGGACTCGCCTGTTCTTCAGCCTTCAAACACCACGTCATCAGGAAGGCTGCCTTTTTTCTTTATATTTTTTTGCTAAAAACACATACTTATCATATAAGAAATAGC
Organism: Antrozous pallidus; assembly: GCA_027563665.1. Taxonomy (NCBI): domain Eukaryota; kingdom Metazoa; phylum Chordata; class Mammalia; order Chiroptera; family Vespertilionidae; genus Antrozous; species Antrozous pallidus. Next base: position 118,346,436 of record CM050512.1, on the reverse strand, counting down.
AAGAAAGTAAAATTTCCCTAGAATAGTGGCCCCCAGCAGTTCTGCTGTCACACTTTGAGGGAGGTGCTCCTGGCGTCAAGTGTGTGGGGGCCAGGGCTGCAGCTTCACACCCCAAATGCAGACGGCAGCATCCAGCACAAGGGACCCTCCCGGTCTCCGTGCCAGCACCCAGCACGCGCCCCCCCCCCCCTGCCCGGAGCCAGCAGGGCTGCAGCTTCACACCCCAAATGCAGACGGCGGCATCCAGCACAAGGGACCCTCCCCGTCTCCGTGCCAGCACCCAGCACGCCCCCCCCCCCTGCCCGGAGCCAGCAGGGCTGCAGCTTCACACCCCAAATGCAGACGGCAGCATCCAGCACAAGGGACCCTCCCCGTCTCCGTGCCAGCACCCAGCACGCCCCCCCCCCCTGCCCGGAGCCAGCAGGGCTGCAGCTTCACACCCCAAATGCAGACGGCAGCATCCAGCACAAGGGAACCTCCCCGTCTCCGTGCCAGCACCCAGCACGCCCCCCCCCCCCCCCCCCCCGCCCGGAGCCAGCAGGGCTGCAGCTGGACTGCTCCACAGGCAGCTGCAGGAACACCGGCTCCTGACTCTGAGGGTTGGGGCGTGTATAAAACACACTTACATGTAACTTAAAAAGCACAAAGGAGCTCATAACTGTGTGCACTGTTTTCTTTAACTTGCTATACAACACATTATATATGTATAAAATAGGGCATGGACATCATTGCATATTAACATATGCAAATCTACCTGCGGAAACAGGCAATAGTGTAGTATTCTGCTGTACGGCTATCCCATAATTTGCCCACTGAGGGCCATGACGGCGAATCTTCCTTTCGTGCCGTTATAAACAAAACCATGGGGAGCATTCTTAGACTTAACGTTTTGTGTTCATCTTTAAGCTATTGCCTCAGTTTCCTTATGCACAAACCAGCACAATGGTGGTCCCCGCACCCTGGGATGTTCTGTAAAGACACCTTTGTAAAGGGCTCGGAGTGGTGCTTGGGCCAGACAGCACGATCGTGCTCTTCCCATTTCACCAAATCCTACAACCTTTCCGTCTTTCAGGTCAACTGTTTGGCGTGGAAAGCCTGGGAGGCCTCCAGGTCCCTCATGCCGCCCTTCCTCTTGGCTGCACTCCCGTGAGTGACCGCGCCCCTTCGGCTCAGCAGGCGGCCTGAGGGGAGCCGCACAGACCAAGGTGCTCCTCTCCCTGTGGGTCTTGTGAGGAGCCAGAGGCCGGGCGGAGCGTGCCCTGGACAGTAACGCCCTCAAGATGCAGGGTGCAAATTCCCGGCCCCACAGATCTTTCAGACCCTTGCTTTTTCTTGTTATTTAAAAACGGAAGCCAAAGCAGCCCAGGCCCGGGAAGCAGATCCGGCTGGGCGGCCTCACCCAGGGCCCATGCTCCAGCAGGCAGGCCTGGGTGAGCTGCGGGGCTTTGCCTGGTGTGTGTGGCTACTCAGGCCTGGGGCAGTCCTACTTTCAAAATATGGTCTAGACATGCTTTCTGTTTTTCTCCTCTTGCTGTTATTCTCTTCATTCATTCAAAAATATTTATTGAATGCTTACTATGTCCTAGCTCTTAGAAATAACTAAATTTTCCCCATGAAGAGCTTACAAACTCATAGAGGAAAACTGGTAAACATGAAACCAATTATAGTATCAAGTTGATATGTAGTTGAAGGTGATAGAATCTTAACTCAAATTGGCTTAGGCAATAAAAGGCAATTTTGCATTTAGGCAGATGGAATTTCAGGCATGGCTAGATCCAGGGGCTAAAATTATGTCATCTGTCTCTTAGCCCAGCTTTCTTCTGTAGGATTCTCTGTCAGACAGTCTTTCTCTGTGGTGACCCCTGGCAGATCCAAGGTTACATCTTCCTAGTTTTCATGTTTGAGGAAAAGAAAGACTTTCTCTTCTCATTCTTCTCAATAAGACTTGGGTTGGACTCTCGTGGGCCTACGTGGGGCCAATTTGCTGCTCTTGACCCAGTCACTGGGTTTGGAAGGATGGGTAACAGCTGAGAGTGGATGGGCACCACCTCAAAGCACAAGGTCTTAGAGTGAAGGGGGATTTTTGAGAAAGCCAGTGGGAATGGGGAATGGGCACTGGAGCAGAGGAGGGAATAGCAGTCTTTTCTTCAGACAGGAAGTCAGAGCTTGAAGAATGAGGTGGGTAATGAGTTTAGGAGGGACACTCCAGGCCGAGGCACCAAGCACCCCACCCAGCAGAGATACGTGCAGGGAAGAGCCCTGGGGCACATGGTCTGTGACCCACAGAGTCGGTGTCAGAGAGAAGGCCAGAGAGGCAGGGACAGTCAGACCAGGGAGGGCTATGTGAGCCCTGAGGGTTCACTGTGTTCTGGAAATGCCAGATTTATGTTTCGGAAAGGCCATCACTGCTGCCCCGTGGCAGAAAGCAGGGCCTCAGCAGAGGGCGTGGAAGTGTGTCTCTGTAACCTGGGCCTGCGCTGCCAAAGCAGGGGTCTGCGATATCTGTGGGGCCATGCCCCAACCTGCACTGCAGCCCACAAGCTGTGCCCACCAGCCTTCTCCATTGCAGAGCCATTCACTCTCCTCTTCACGTGTGTCAGTCACTGAAACTACCTGTCTTCTCCGCTGCTGGCAGGCCCCCCCCCCCCCCAACGAAGCATCCTGCCAGCAGGGGCCTCACTTCATGTCCTGTTCACGGTGACGCTGGTGCCAGCACAGTGCCTGACACACAGCAGATGCTCTGCCTAAAGAGTGAGTGAATGAATAAAGAAATAAAGGGAACCGGGAATGGAGAGGCAAGGGAGATAATATTAAGGCGAGTGCAGGGACATTGGGATAAAGGGAAAAAGGAGTTTGGGATGGCATAGAGGAAGAAGAACATGTCAAATTTAGTTTTGAAAGAGTCACATGGCGATGAATTAGGGGACCTGGGTCTAGAAGGGTCTTTCTTAACTCTTATTTCATTATTGCCTCCCTAAGGATAACATTTTAATTTCTCCCCAATGAGAGAAATGGTGAATAATTTTGTTGAGTAGGGCTGAGCTTGGTAGGTCGCAGATCATTGTAATAAATTAGCTTCCCTCCCTCCCCTCCTGCCCGGAACGTTCTCTGCCGCGGGGGCTCTATTGCACCCGCTGAGGACACAGTCAGGAGCTGAGGGGCAGTTCTGGCTGGAGATGCTGGAATTGGGAGTCCTTTCTCATGCTCTCTTCACTCGCTCCTCACATTTCTTTCTCACTATTTTATTCTTTCCTCTTTGTCACTTCCTTTTTCTACTTTATCTTTTCATTTTCTCCTCATCTCTCCTCAACTGGTCCATCAGTCAACATATGTTTATGGAGATAGTATTCTGAGATCAATGCAACTAGAGCATAGAAGAGGAACATGATGGAGAGTTTGATTTCCGCTAACAGGAGAGGATCATGATAGGAAGTTTGGTTCCCATCCCTAGTACAGGAGCATGATGGGAAGTATTTTCCCATCTGAGGAGAAGAGCATGCTAGGAAGATTGGTTCCCATCCATAAGAGAGGAACAGGATGGGGAGTTTGGTTCTTATCCTAAGAAGAGGGGCATGATGGGGAGTTTGAATCCCATCCTGAGAAAAGAAGCATGATGGGAAGTTTGAGTACCATCTGTAGGAGAAGAGCAGGATGGGGAGTCTGGTTCTCATCTATAGGAGAGGAGCACAATGGAGAGTTTGGTTTCTTTTCCTAAGAGGGGATCATGATGAGAAGTTTTTTTTCTCATTTATAGAAAGAAGCATGATGGGAAGTTTGGTTCTCATAACCAGAAGAGGAGCATGTTGGGGAGTTTGATTCCCATCCCTAGAGGAGGAGCATAATAGGAAGTTTGGTTCCCATCCCTAGAAGAGGAGCATGATGGGGAGTTTGGTTCCCATCCATAGAAGAGGAGCATGATGGGGAGTTTGGTTCCCATCCATAAGAGTGAAGCACGATGGTGGGAGGCTTACAAACTAGCCAAAGGAAGCACATCACTGGGAGACCACATTTTAAAGAACCCCCGGTGATAAGCTCTTGTGCATGTAGACCCTGGCTTTCAGGGCAATGCGAGCCTTGGGTCCCCACCTCTCTCCAGGGCTCACTACCTGGCATCCGTGCCAGCCTCTGGCTGTGTGCCCCTTCTGATTGGCCTCGGGAAGATTCGATTGGACTCCTTGGTGTTAGATCCCCACAAAAGGACTCGGGTCCTCAGGAAAGTGCTGCAGTGCTTGGTAAGGAGCCTTTCTGGGTGACACTTTCACCGATGTCCCTACCCCCCTCTTCGGGGCCCCCCGGAGAACCCTGGGGATCTGGCTGGGACCTCAGCCCAATGTGGGTCTAAAGCTGGCTCTGAAGCCGCTGGGTGGGGCGATCTTGTCCCTGGTGCTGGAGAGTGCTGTTCTGGGGCCTGAAGGAGGGCAGACTGCTCTGGGGCAGGAAGAGCCCAGCACAATGTCTGGGCTCTAGACACGCCTCTGCAGGTGGCCATCTAAGGGCTGTGGGAGAGTCACCTTCCCTCCCCGAGCCCCAGTCCCTGTCTGCAAGTGGGCTGAGCACTTCCTGCACAGAGCTGTCGAGGGCCCGGGGTAGGGAGGTGCTGTTCAGTACAAAGCCTAGCGGGACCCTACCTTGCAGCCAGCTGGCGGTACCTTCATCTTTAAATGGGGTGGTATTAGCAGTTACAGTTACTCTGGAGATGAATGTGGACCAAGACCTGCAAACACTCAGCATGGGTCTGCAGAGCAAGCACTTGTAAATGCTAGCTCTGCCTGTCATGTTGAGAAAGAGCTCTGAAAACTTTCAAGGGCCACATGCACTTGTGCTGCTTTTCCTGTTTATGTGCTATTGTCACAATGGTTCCAATTCGGGGGTCTTCTCAGCGCAATGGCAACGATGCCAGCCCTCATTCACCCCACTTACCATGTGCCAGGCCTCTGTCCACACTGGCTTCTGTGGGGTCTCCCCAGAGGTCACTCAGGTCTTCTGGGGCAAGGTCAGGCCCGGGCTATCTATCTGTATTTGTCCCTGGCAGGGTGGGTGGGAAGGTCCCAGGGTTTCCTGAGGTTTGGGGATGGGAAGTGATTTTAAAGAGTCACCATGTCGGGCCCCACTGGGTCCTGCCACGCGCCACTTGTCGGTTTCAGAACAACTCCATTGCCGATGAATACACTGTGGACATCGTGGGGAACCTGCTCTGCCACTTGCCAGCGGCCGTCATCCAGCACGGAGTGTCCCCCAGGGCCTGGGCCACTGCCCTGCATAGCCTCAGAGCCTGCCCAGACCTGACTCCTGAGCAGGGGGCTGCCGTGAGGCTGCGGCTGCTGGAGCGGCATGGGTGAGTGGGTCGGGCGCAGCGCCAGGTGGGCCTGGCTGGCAACGGGCACAAGCCCTGGCCCTCCTGCCTTCAGGCACAGAGTTTCTTGCCTAGGATGAGGCTAGACGCTTGCATTTATTCTGCAAATTGGCCTTTTTCTTTGGCCTCAGACTCCCTGCAAAGTGAGAACCATGGTAGCTGCTTTCAGGCCTCACATGGCTGTCCCCACGTATCTTGGCACATGGAAAGGAAAAGCGTCGATGTTATGACGTAATAATAGTGACAATGGCAACTATCTAAATGATCGAGGTATTGTCACTCTCAGTGAGCGAGTTCCTTGGGAAAACAGAACTGTTTTTTACCATCTCGAATTTTCTGAAGTTTGCTCAGGTACTTGAGTAGGGCCTAGCCATCAGACAATGGTTAGACAACAAATGTTTTTGAAGAAAGGGCTGTATTCCAGGCACTGTACGGTGGAGTTGGGAGCAAAACTCTTTGAGTTAAAATTTTGTTTCTATCACCTACTGTCTGTGTGACCTGGGAAAAGTTACCAATATTTTTTGCACTCTATTTTCGTATCTATAGAATGGGGACAGTGATAGACCCCATAGGATTGGTGTGATGATGAACTGAGTTAATGCATACACAGTGTTACAACAGTGCCCAGCCCACAGTACTGAGATGTGGCAGCTGTGCTCCTCTTAGAACCACAGATGTAGCAGTTCATGCGATGGGTGTGGTTCCCGTCTGCACAGAGCTAAGGTCTAGTGGGAGGACACATCTGTGTACTGGAGGCCCGACACACAAAGGTTCTGCAATGGGCCTTCCTGCCCCTGCTGCTGGCATCGTTTTCGCTCCGGCAGGAGCTGCCTTTCCGCCTGCCCAGAGGCCCAGAGCAGCTGGAGCAGTGTGGAACGCCTGCACTGTCACCATGGCGATGACACAAGTGTCCTGCCTTGTCCCTGGCTGCTCAGCCCCTGTGTATGCAAATTAATCTGCCATCTTTGTTGGGTTAATTTGCATACTCCTAATTGGCTGGTGAGTGTTGTGAAGGTATGGTCAATTTACATCTTACTCTTATATTAGTGTAGATATTAGAGCCGGGTACACTAATTTGTGCACATTGAAAGGAAATTAATTAGAAGAAATATTTTATTTTATTTTATTTTTTAAAATATTTTATTGATTTCTCACAGAGAGGAAGGGAGAGGGATAGAAAGTCAGAAACATCGATGAGAGAGAACCATCGATCGGCTGCCTCTTGCACACCCTCTGCTAGGTATGTGCCAGCAGCCAGAATCGAATCTGGGACCTTTCAGTCCGCAGGCCGATGCTCTGTCCACTGAGCCAAACCAGTTTCGGCTAGAAGAAATATTTTAGAGGCTGCGGAGAGACTGTGGGAGGTTGGCTCCAGGGTGTGTCTGGCGGCTTGTTAGCATCAGTGTAAGGGCTGCTTTTAAGACAAGGAGCCCGAGTTTTCTCCCTGGTTGGCACCTCTGGGCCACCAATCGATCTCTCATCTCTGTGTTGAGGATGGGTACTGGTTCACCAGGCGAGTTTCCAGCTGCTCAGAGAGTGAGCTGGGTGGTTTTTGCTGCTGCAGTAAAAGCAGCCCACTGCTCCCCCTGCCTGGGACGGGAAGGCCCAGCCCCTCCATGATTTTACGGAGGGCAAGTCATCCCCCCCAGGGTGTGTCTGGCCCATTTTTCCCAATCCTCATGGCTGGACCCCAGTAGCAAGCTCATCTACAGGTCAGAGCATCTGCCTCCTGGTGGTCAGTGCATGTCATAGCGACTGGTTGAACAGTTGAATGAACAGTCAGATACTTAGCATATGAGGCACACACACACACACACACACACACACACACACACACACATTGTTAATCCTCACTGAGGATATTTTTCCATTGATTTTTGGACAGAGTGGAAGGGAGATGGAGAGACTGAGAGAGAGAAACATCGATGAGATAGAAACACATTGTTTGGTTGCCTTTGCACTCACTTCCTGACCAGGGCCGAGGATTGAGCCTGCAACTGAAGTACATGCCCTTGATTGGAATCAAACCCGAACTCTTCAGTCTGTGGGCCAATACTCTATCCACTGAGCCAAACCGGCTAGGGCTGCGATAATATTTTCAGTCAAAGAGCTAACTAAGGGGGAGCTTTTTGACCAGGGTTGCCTTGCCTAGGCCTAAGAGAGGGGTTATCACTACTAACTGGACAGCCCACCTTCAGAAATGCCACCGAATGTGGCATGTGGAACTTCACTGTAGACATTTGTGGTCTCTGTAAGAGCAACAATAGATTCTTTGTTAGTGCTGTCAGTAGTCTGTCAGCATTCAAGAGGACATTTGTCTAGTTATAAGGGAAGACTCTTATGGCAATTTAAAGAAACACATAGATCATTACTATTCTATTGAAGAAGATGAGGAAGGGAATGACTGAAATTTAACAATTCAATTCAAGCTGCAAATGGCAATTTGTTGAGTTCAGAAATTGAATGTAATGGAAAAGTGCAGGGATGATTTTAGGCATGGTTGGATCCAGGAGCTCAAATGGTATCCTCAGGAATTTTCTCCTACCACTCAACTCTGTGTTCTTGAGTGTGGTCTTATTTTTACCACTGGTGATAGGAACGGCCTCCAATATCCTTTTTACTACTCCGGATACCAGAAGAAAGAGAGAGAGAGAGAGCTTCTTTAGTAGTTCCATCAAAATTACTAGGGATGATTCTGATTGGTCAACCCGTTTCAGATGCACATTGGCTTAGCCAAGGAAGTGGGACCATGTGATTGGCAGTCTCTCCACACATGAAGATAGTCTGTTTCTGAAAGAAATGATGCTGGGGACAAGGACTACAGCACGGCTTCTGATTTATTGCTTATTCTCTCTTCTTAGACCCCCTCAGAACTGGACAGCCGAGACCATGAAGGACTTGGGACCCTTTCTAGTATTTTTCTCAGGAGATGAATTAAGCTCTGTTGCCATAAAGGTACCTGTGTGTTCTCTTGTGAGAAGGTGGGAGGAGTCTGGAGGGGAGACAGTGTGGTTCAGTACACTCCACTGGGTGTGCTGTCAGTTTGTTTTCTGACACTTCCTCCCTTCCCCGAAGGGCTCAGATGTTGGCAGCCCCACCCCAGGAGGCCAAGGTGCAGGATGAGGGAGTGAGGCCCTCGCTGCCTGAGCTCCCCTCCTTCCACGTGCCTCTCACTCTGCTCTTTCCACATGGATGCTTGTTCCGGGTCTCACACGCACCAGTGCCATGTGAACACACACATGCCGGCCTATGTAAAGGGCGTATACTGACATTATTGCACATTTGCTGAATTATTATGGAGGTTGAGTATTGTTTTATAAGATCCTTTGTAGAAACCAGGTGGGTTGGGCTAGGGATTAAATTTATGTGAGAAGCTGCTATGAAGGAAGGAAAACCTGAGCCAGTAAGTCCTGATATAGCTTAACCCTGCTTTCAATTTGTGTTTACTGTGCTTTATTCCTTTTTCCTCCTCATTCCTCTTCTCCACCCCACGCAGTTTCCTGATATCCTTCAACAAACAGCCTCCAAGATGGTCGGGATCCTGCCCCCCAGAGAATTCCTCTGGCCTGTCTTTGAATCTGTTCGGAACAGCAGCGTGAGGGGCTCTGACACTGACCCCAGCCCTGGTGAGTGAATGGGGTACCCGAGTCTGTGCCGTGGCAGAGTGTTTCGGTGGAGTCACTGGCATCAAGAGGCCTCCTCTCTGGGGGACTGGTGAAATGATTGCAAAGCAACAGGGTAGCAAGAATCCACACACCAAAGGTCCCCCTTGAATGGTGACTGGAAGGGCAACTACGCGCCTGAGCCCACTGGCAGTGTACGGTAGACACAGCGTTTCACAAGGGCTGGCTTAGCGGGCCCCGGTGGGCAGCTGTTCGCAGTGTCGGGGCCAGGCTGGGCGGGCTTGAGCCCTGGGCCTGCCGCGTGCTGACTGTGTGACCTGGGTCAGCTTTTTGACTTTTCTGTGCCCCAGTGTTCATCCTCTGTGAAACGGCAGGAAAAGTTCCGCCCTGTAGGCTATGCGAGTGTGCCAAACTCATGGCCGCGGGCCGCATGCCTGTTTGCTCTGCAGCCTGTGGGTTCCACATGCCTGTGTGAGAACCTCTAACATGTTCCCACAGAGCCTGGCCCGTAGGAAACGCTCAGGGAGTTAGGTGTTCTTATTAAAAAATGCATTTTTATCGATTTCATGCTCAAATGTTTTGGGGTTAGCCAGACAATAAATGGCGCAGCGGCATGTTGAGTGACGCTAAGTGCCACGAAGGAAAATAAAGTCAGGGAGTATGGGTGGGCGTGTAATTTGAAAAGGGGTGTTTCAGTGAGAAGCTGACACTCGAGTAAAGGGCTCCTGGGGAATCCAGCAGAGAACACTCCGACTTGATTTGTTTCCCCGAGTGGCCGTCACTCCTCGTGCTGTCTCATCCTCCCTGCCCTGTGTGTGGGCAGCGTGATCTCCCCCATTTCTCCCCCAAGGAACTGGGGGGTTAGAGAGACAGTGAGACGTGGCCACAGTCTCAGCGTGAGTAAGTGGCAGCTCTTGGGTGTCTCCCCCAATATGGGGGAGTTCACCACTGACCGCAGAGCCTTGCAGCCAGAGGTCAGGTGGCAACCCTCCTAGTCTGTGTACCCAGTGCGTGACCTGAGCTGCCAGCAGTGCTCCTGGGTTAGTTACCACTGTGCTTATAGTAGCTGACAGCTTAGCAGGTTTACTGCTTGGCTTCATTTCACTTAACCTGTGTGTGTGCTGATTCATCCCACAAACATATCCTGGGCACCTGTCCTTGCCTGGGAATGCAGCGGCGGGACAGCTCCGAGTCCACACTGCCCCCCAAGCCTGCTTTCCCGGAGAGAGGGGGCAGCATTTGGAGGGACCAGTCTCACCTCTTGACTGGAATCCAGGGAATTTGCGTTGAAGATGCGGTGAGACGGGAGTGGCAAAGGCTTGGGAAGCGCTGGGTGGGGCTGGTGCTGGCGGCTTGTTAGCATCAGTGTAAGGGCTGCTTTTAAGACAAGGAGCCCGAGTTTTCTCCCTGGTTGGCACCTCTGGGCCACCAATCGATCTCTCATCTCTGTGTTGAGGATGGGTACTGGTTCACCAGGCGAGTTTCCAGCTGCTCAGAGAGTGAGCTGGGTGATTTCTGCTGCCGCAGTAAAAGCAGCCCACTGCTCCCCCTGCCTGGGACGGGAAGGCCCAGCCCCTCCATGATTTTACGGAGGGCAAGTCATCCCCCCGACCCCACTCTTAGGAGAGGTCCTTTCTAGTAATCCTGAAACCCTCAACTCTGGGTTTCAAACTCAAATGGATAAAAAGCGTGTGTGAGTGCTCACTGCCCCCCTGACACCACGTGCGTCATGGGTGACACCATGTAGTCATCACAGAAGTCCGACAAGGGGATCCCCTCATTGTCCAGGCGAGGAGGCATGCACAGAGGGTTGAGAGCTGCGGATTTGAATTTGCATCCATGATCTCCACCAGCAGCTTCTGCTGCCCTCAAGGCACTTTGCAGTCCTACCTGTGATGTCAAAAAACTCCTACTGTGTGTGGGTAGCTGTGCAAAACATGGGCATGTTCACCATGTTGTTACTAGGTGATTAGCAGGAAATGGCAGAAGTGGAGCTCACGCTGTCCCTGGGTCCCTGCTGTCCGTTCTCCATTGCACTGCCCCTCGGGGATGAAGCTGATGGGTACATTACTCCCGTCGACACAGAAACACATTTCCTGAGCTGCTTTCCTCCTGCCTCCCCTGCGGCTCCCGTTTCAGGTTGCCATGGAGTTGAGGCCCCCTCTTCCGATGACATCTTCAAGTTGGGTGAAGCCAATGCCTGCTGGGCCCCCCAGGACCTGAGCTGCCTGGAGGGAGCCACGTTCCTCAGGAGTGTGGAGCTCCTGGGGGCCGTTGGGGGCTTCCTCCGGCCTCAGCTGACCGCCCTAAAGGAGAAGGCGATTCAGGTAAAGTCCACCTGAGGGAGGGATGGTTAACAGGAGGAGAACCACACCATGCCCCAGCCCATCTGCCACGGAGTGCCGAGCCAGCAAGGAGTGTTCCCCTGTTTTTTTGTTGCACTTTCGCTGCATGGAGTATCCAGGCCTCCCCTCTGTACCTCAGTTTCCTCCCTAGGCTGCACAAAGATCGTCCAATGGGAGCTCCGTGAACCCCATGTGTGGGTGAACCCCAACTGTGGGTAAACCCCATTGTGGGTGAACCCATTCTTTCTGTGGGTATATCACATTTTGTAGGTGAATCTCATTCTGTGGGTGAACCCCATCCTGTGGCTGAACCCATCTGCGGATAAATCCAATCCTGTGGGTAAATCCCATCTGTGCATTAACTCCATCCATGGGTGAGCCTATCCTAGGGTGAACCCCATCTGGGGGTGAACCCATCCTGCGGGTGGTTTGGGCCTGGACAGGATGGTTTCTAGAAGTGCTCTTTTTCTTCCTCTCTGGAGAGCCCCAGCTGAAGAGAACCAGAAGAAGTTTGCCATGTTTATTGTTTCAGCTGTGAGGAGAGTTGTAGAATATGTAATTATAGAGGCCCAGTGCACAGCATTCATGCACAGGGGAGGGAGTCCCTCAGCTTGGCTTGTGCCCTGTTGCAGTCTGGGAGCCCTGGGGGGATGTCTGACTGACAGCGTAGGCCTGCTCCCCATGGGAATGGGCCTAAGCCATCAGTCGGACATCCGTAGTGAGTGCGGAGGTGGGAGAGGCTCCTGCCACCCCACTGTGCTCTTCAGCTGTGAGCCGGGCTTGTGCCTCAGTGGCGCTCCCCCTGTGGGAGTGCACTGACCACCAGGAGGCAGGCAGCTCCTGCATTGAGCACCTGCCCCCTGGTGGTCAGTGTGCATCATAGCAATCGGTCATTCCACTGTTTGATTGATTTGCATATTAGCCTTTTATTATATAGGAAAACCAGTTTTCCCTTTAAGAAGCCTGTGCCAATGTATGTTTTCACCATCAACAAATGAGGGTATCCTTTACCCCATATCTTTCCAGCACCAATAAATGCTCATTCTTTTCACTTCTTATCAGTATCAACAGCCAACATGGTGTTCTTTGATTTTTGTTAATGTTCATTTTTAAAAAATATATTTTTATTGATTTTTTTGCAGTATAACTTATAATTATTAGTAGTACACATTTTCCTTTCCCCCTCCCCCTTATCCTCTCCCCAGCCTCCCCTCCCCCCAGCACATATCCCCACCGTCCCCCTCCCCGCCCCAGTGTCTTTCATTCATTGGTTATGCTCATATGCATGCATACAATCCTTCAGTTGATCTCCCCCAGCATCCACCTCCCATCCATCCAAGCCTTCCCCCTGTAGCTTGACAGCCTGTTCAAGGCCACCCTGCCTCTATATCAATCACTCTCCCCTGTTTCTTTTCTTCAAAAATATCTTGCCTCTGCATACAAGAAATAAATGTATAAGAACAAAAAATGTTTGAGTCTCAGTTTCAATGTCCAACTGTTCTGAGTCCCAGTTTCAGTGTCAAATAATTCTTTATGTGTATATGTCAGCAATGGTATCCAGATGGTGGACACATCGTGGCAATGCAAGATCCATCCTCTCTGGTTTGGTCCTGGGCTGCCTGCAGCCATGCACAGCTGCCGACTGCTAGCATGGCAAGGTGTCGTCAGTGTCCCCCATCTCTGGACCATCCTCGTGACTGAAACAAATCCGTCAGTTCCTCACTGTCGCAGGAACCCACATGGTCTTGGAGTTGTTCTCTGAAAACACACAAATACACTCTCGACCAAAAGTTAACAAAGGGATCCTCTCTGCAAAATAGACTTGGATTCTTTTTATTTTTGCCTAAATGATTTTCCTTTGGCTTATTTTGACACCATGTGTGTTTTTTCATGGGTGTCCTGCAGTTGGTTTTACAAATGGAATTTACTTTTCTGGAGTAAGAATTTTCTAGATGTATTTTACTTACTCGATATTTTTTTCCCTTACATGATATTACCCCACTGCCCCCTCCCCTTTTTTTGATTAATGGGGACTTTTGGAAATTTTATATTGCAGTCTTGGTAAAGCTATGACTGAGAGGGAATTTCCATCCATATGTTTATTTATTCTTTTACGAATTTTCTGTTCATGTCTTTTGTCTATTTTAAGAACAAATATAATTACCTTTCTGTTAATGATTCACAAAGAAGTTTATATATAAAAGTGGTTTACCCTATATCTGCTTTAAATGCCGTCAGTAAAGCTCAGTCTAAGCTGGCTTTCTTCCCTCGGAAGGTCTGGGGCATGCCTTCTTCCTGGAGAGAACACCATATCGTCTCACTGGGCCGCATTGCCCTCGCTCTTAACGAGAGGGAGCTGGAGCAGCTGGACCTCAGCTCCATCGACACCGTGGCTGCCCTAAGCCAGCAGTCGGGATGGGCCCCAGAACAGGTAGGAGATGTTGCTGCAGAGGATGACGCCCAACAAACTCAGCTACCCCATCCAGGGCTGGCTCTTTTAAATACTCCATCATCACTGTCATTTTGAATCTGTTTTCATTGAGTAATTTTTCTCCTAATTATGAGCCATGTTTTCTCATATACAAGCTTAATAATTTTGACTGGCTGTTGGGCACTGTGAATTTTGAGTGCTTGATTTAGTTGTACTCCTTTGAAGAGTATTGGGCTTTGTGCGGGAATACATTGAGATTACCTGCAGATCAGTTTGATTTGGGGGCCTTCCTTTTGAAGTTGATTAGGGTGAGTGTGGAGTGACCTTCAACCTGTGCTTAGCTCATCCTTATGACCGAGACGTGGTTCTGACAAGAGTGCCTAGCCCTGCTCGGTGTTTCAAGACCTCTCTCGGCAGGTGGCTGGGATGGGAATCTCTCCGGCTCCCCATGAGCCCTGAGCCTTGTCCAGCCCCTGCTTTCGATGCCTCGGCCTGACATCTGAGTGGAGTTTCGCTTCCTGCCTGTGTAGGTCAGTGCTCCGCTGACTGGAGCAGGCCTCCCTGCAGGCCTCAAGGGTGAGCTGTCTGTAAGGGATTTCCTCGCCAGCGCTTCCTCACCGATTATAGGTGCCCGACCTCTCCAAAACATGAGCCTCTGTATTCTCAACTAAGCTGCACCACTGGGCGTGTTTGGGTTCCCTTCCCTGCTCCATGGACTGGAAACGGCCTTTGGGCAGGGGGCAAGGGCAGTTTTAGGGGTCACCTTACATGCTTTTCTTTTCTCGGGATTATAGCCCTGTGCTGCCCAACATCTGAAGACATTCCTTTTATATAATTTGTTCAGTTTTCTTGTTGTTTTTTGTTGGAGGGTGAGTCCTGTGTCGGTTAATCTTTCGTTGCTAAAGGAGTTCTCTCCAGAATTTGTTTCAGTTGGGAAGGAGTTAGTCCACTGTATTGGAAGTGAGGGGTCTTAGCCGCTCTGTGTTCTCTCATTCTCAGGGTCATCTTTAGCACTAGGCTTCCACATTATCTGATTAACAATCCACAAAAACTACCCTTCCTCATCAGTCTTTGAAAAAGTCCTAACATTGCCCTGGCCAGTTTGGCTCAGTGGGTAGAGTGTCAGCCTGGGGACTGAAGGGTCCCGGGTTTGATTCTAGTCAAGGGCACATGCCTGGGTTGCGGACTTGATCCCCAGTAGGAGACATGCAGGAGGCAGCCGATCAATGATTCTCTCTCATCACTGATGTTTCTATATGTCTCCCTCTTTCTTCCTCTCTGGAATCCTATCTAATAAAAGTAATATGCAAATTGACAATCACTCCAAGACACAAGATGGCCACCCCCATGTGGTCCTAAGGGCCACCGGGAGGGAATTGCGTAGGACCATCCACAGGGAGCAGGTTAAGCAATCAGGCCAGCCAGGACAAGGAGAGTGGTTAGGGGGAGGATCAGTTTGGCAGGCCAGAAGTGGTTAGGGGCCAATCAGGCAGAGTCCGGTGAGTGGTTGGGAGCCAGCAGTCTGGATTGTGAGAGGGATGTCCTGACTGCCCTACCCGATATGGGCAAACAGCCCCAGGCAACATCCCTCGAGGGATCCCAGATTGAGAGGGTGCAGGCTGCTGAGGGCACCCCCCCCCATGCACAAATTTTGGTGCACTGGGCCTCTATCCTATCTTATATAATGAGTATTATGAAAATTGACGTACCTTCACTATGGCCACACCATGCCCACCATCCAATCAGGTGTGTGGGGTGTGCCAGGCGCTGGGCCTGGGGGTCCTGAGGAGGCATAACCGAGGCCCAGGTCAATGGGGCATCCAGCACCGACTGGGAGTCCCAGGGGGGACTTGAGGCATGTCCATTCGGCCAGCCACAGGGGGCCTGGGAGCTTGGCCAAGGGCACATACCTGGGGCCTGGTGTGTGCCGAGGCGGCCCGGACCTGGGTGGGTTGGACTGAGGCCTGAGCTGGGGGCGAGCTGGCTGGGGCTAAGGCCCTGGCTGGAGGTGGAGGCGGGCCTGGGATGGAGGCACCATCTGCCCCATTGCAGGCATGCTGGGTGCCCAAGCCTAAAGCCTCAGCCAGAGGGCTCCCGTATGTGTGAGGGGCAGGTTGCTGAGGATCACCCACCCCTATTCAGCAAATTTTGGTCACCGCCCCTATCCGATCTAATAAAAGAGGAACATGCATATGTACTGTACTGGCCCTACTGCTATACGACCTCCATTGGACTAGGGGTTTAGAGCTACGTCAGGCCCCAGGAGCGGAGATAAAGTGGCGAAGGCATCAAGCGCCCAGCCCAGGCACGGAGACCAAGCGGAGGCAGTGATGGCCAGAACTCACCACAGCTGAGTCAACTGAGGCCCCAGGGCGCGGAGAATGAGGCGGTGGCTGAAATCACCACAGCTGCGTCTAATGAGGCCCCTGCATTGCTAATATTACGTGTAGCTTCAGCTGTTTGCCAGCAAAAGCGGAAGGCAACCGTCAGAGGGAAGGCCCCCGAGTCCCAGCTTCAGCATCCCAGCTGAAACTGACAACAGGTAGGAGGAAGTCCCACCCCCACAGAATCTGTCCAAATCAGCCATTGGTCACACTGCTGAAAGGCCTGTCATTCTCCTCTATCTCAGAACGTGGCAATAGAGAGGTGGGACTATGTCCAAAGAAAAACTGTTGAAGTTTGCTCAACTCTGTATTTTGGATACAGCTGAAGCTACACGTAAAAGATTAGCAATCCCAGCAAACCAGGCCTGCTCAGAAAGACTCATAATCAACAACCTCATGCATGAAATAAATGAATTAACAAAATCGTACAAGATGCTACATGAGGTAGAAAAGGAAGCCTAATCTGAAGCAGCAGCAAAAGGGATAGCTCCCACGGAAGTAACTATGGCAATTAAATATGATTGTAATAGTGACCCAGGTAGATATAATTCTCCCCGTGTAACCGAGGTTGCTGTCATATTCAGAAACGAAGTTGGAGAACCTCCTTTTGAAAGGGACTTGCTCATTCATTGTAAACCAGATCCCAATAATCCAAATGCCACTAAAGTGAAACGAATCAGTATCCTGTTTCCTACATTAGATGCAATGACATATCCTATTCTTTTTCCACATGGTGAAAAAGGTTGGGGAACAGATATTGCATTAAGACACAGAGACAACAGTGTACTCAACAATAATACTAGACAAAATGTAAGAACACGAGTCACCCAAATGCAGTATTATGGATTTCATCTCTCTGTGAGGGACACTTTCAATTCTATTTTAAATGCAGGAATATTAACTCAACAGTTTATTGTGGATTCGTATTCAAAAATGGAGGCAAATTGGATAAATTTCATTAAAGCAAATCAATCTAAGTTGAGAGTTGAAAAATATAGCCGTTTGATGGATTATCTCAAATCCAGATCTGAAAATGACAATGTACCCATTGGTAAAATGATAATACTTCCATTGTCTCTTGAGGGTAGTCCCAGAAATATGCAGCAGTGATATCAGGATGCTATGGCAATTGTAACGAAGTGTGGTAAGCCTGATTTATTTATAACTATGACATGCAACCCCAAATGGGCAGATATTACAAACAATTTACAACGCTGGCAAAAAGCTGAAAACAGACCTGACTTGGTAGCCAGGGTTTTTAATATTAAGCTGAATGCTCTTTAAAATGATGAATGTAAATTCCATTTATTTGGCAAAGTAATAGCTGAGATTCATGTCATTGAATTTCAGAAACGTGGACTGCCTCATGCTCACATATTACTGATATTAGACAGCGAGTCCAAATTACGTTCAGAATATGACATTGACCGTATAGTTAAGGCAGAAATTCCAGATGAGGACAAGTGTCCTTGACTTTTTCAGACTGTAAAATCACATATGATACATGGACCATGTGGAATACAAAATCCAAATAATCCATGTATGGAAAATGGAAAATGTTTAAAGGGATATCCAAAAGAATTTCAAAATGTGACCATTGGAAATATTGATGGATATCCCAAATACAAACGAAGATCTGGTAGTACCATTTCTATTGGAAATAAAATTGTCGATAATACTTGGATTGTCCCTTATAACTCATATTTGTGCCTCAAATATAACTGTCATATAAATGTTGAAGTCTGTGCATCAATTAGAAGTGTCAAATATCTATTTAAATACATCTATAAAGGTCATGATTGTGCAAATATTCAAATTTCTGAAAAAAATATTATCAATCATGACGAAGTACAGGACTTCATTGACTCCAGATATGTGAGTGCTCCTGAGGCTGTTTGGAGACTTTGGAATGCGAATGCATGACCAATCTCATGCAATCACAAGTTAGCTGTTCATTTGCCAAATGCACAAAATTTGTATTTTCATGCCGATGATTTTGCTGAAGTTTTAGATAGGGCTAAAATACATAACTCAACTTTAATGGCTGGGAGACTGTGATCGCAGGCACAAACCTGGCCCCAAATCTGGCCAAGCCGGTGCTTGGGGCTGCAGGGGTGGTGATGGCAGCCACGAACTAGCCCCAAGCCCAGCCAAGGTTGTGCTGGGGGCCACAATCACAGCCACAAACCCGGCCCCAAGCCCGGCAATGGCCGCGTCGGGGGCTGCAGGGGTGGCGATCGCAGCCACAAACCCGGCCCCAAGCCCGGCCATGGCAGCACTGGGGGCTGCGGGGGTCGCAATTTTTATATATGAGGATGTTTATTCAAATGTGCATAGAGTCTTGCTCTTTTCTACTTTCTGGCTTGCTTGGGGGTCCTTGGTGTCCTGCCTCCCAGATCCATGTGGCGCAGAGCAGGATCCTCGGCTCTGGCCCCTTTTTGGGGCAATTCATCAAGGAGTCCCAGAGGGATGGGCGGGGCTCCTGCATTGTGACAGGGTACAGGCCAGGCGGGGGGACCCGTCCCCCCACCGAGTGCACAAATTTTGTACACCAGGCCTCTAGTATATACATAAAAGGCTAAGTGCCTGTTTTACAGGTAGCTGTGATACACAGTGACCACCAGGGGGCAGACACTCAATGCAGGAGCTACCATGACATACACTGGACACTTAAAAGTAAATAGCACAATGGACCTGGCACCGACAAACCAACATTCAGCTTCCCCCAAGCGGGACACAGGACCCACCACCAGCTTGAGTGACACCTCTCCAAATCTCAGCCAACACTGCCAAGGCCCCATAGCGCAAAATGTGGCCCACAGCCCAGCCCAACCTAGAAAGAGTTGCTCTGGGTGCCAGGTAATGACATCACATAGCAACGCCCAGCTTCCTCTCTCTAGCGACTAGCCTCCTCGGAGTTTCTTCAGCCTCGGTGCAAACATTTTACACTTTAACCAAATGTCTGTGAAGCGTTTTCCCGTGCCTCATCTCATTTGGTCCTCACAGGGTCCTGGAGGAGGTAGATAGGAGACTTGGTGGAATCTCATTTTCTTTTCATTAGCCAGAAAACGGAGATTTAGAAAATTTAGAAACTTAGCCCGACTGAAGAGAAACAAGAAATGGTGGAACTTGAAAATGACTTCAGGTTTCCTCACTGCACAGAATATAGTCAAACACTGCTGCTGTTAAATATTTTACCCTTTGTTCTCTGTGTGTGGCCTACAATAATAATCTGCTTCGGGTTGATATTACTGCTGTGTTGCTGACAGTTACCTGAGACGTTGGGGTGCTTCACTGGGCTGGAAAAAGTTTAGCTAAATCAGAAAGCAGGTCTAATTAAGCAAGTTTATTCCATATCCTATCTATTAAAAGAGTAATATGCAAATTGACTGTACCTTGGCTACACCCACCAGCCACGCCCACAACTCACGCCCACAAGCCAATCAGGAGTGGGGGGCAGGGCCAAGGCAGCCTGGGCTGCAGGGGGGTGGGGCTGAGGTGGTCCGGGTCACTGGTGGGTGGGCCGAGGTTGGCCGGGGCAGGGGTGTGGGGGAAGGTTGGCTGGGACGGAGCCAGCCATCAACCCCATTTCAGGGCAATGGCTGGGTGCCCAAGGCCTAAAGCCTCGGCCAGAGGCTTTAGGCCTTGGGCAGGCTGGGGTGAGTGGTTAGCAGGACATCCCCTGAGGGGTCCCAGTATGTGTGAGGGGGCAGGTTGGGCTGAGGGATCACCCACGCTCAGTGCATGAGTTTCATGCACTGGGACCCTAGTCCTATCTAATAAAAGAGTAATATGCAAATTGACCGTACCTCTGATCAAGCCATGCCCATAGCCACACCCACCAGCCAATTGGGAGCAAATTATGCAAATAAACCACAATCAATATGGCTGCCACCACTGAGAGCAGGAGGGAGGCTTGGGTTTCCCTGGCAATGGAGGAAGCCAAGCTTTCTGCCTGCTGTTGCCAACTTAGGCCTCCACTCAATGCTACAAAGTTTCAATTATAAAAGATATATAATCCCAACAGAAATGGTGGCAGCCATGGAGCTGGAGAGAGCAGAGACTAGGATTGCCCAGGTGATGGAGGAAGCCAAGCTTCTGCAGCCATGGCTGGCCTAGGCCTCCACTCTAGGCTACAAAGTTTAAAATGACTGTCGCCACAGAGCAAGCAGAAGGCTTGGCTCTGCTCCAGGCTACAAAGTTTCAATTGTAGAACATAAATTAATCCCAGATCCCAGGGTCTCCACTTGGGTCGCTGGGGGGTGTAGCTGGCCTGCAAACCTCAACAGGCCCCTTGCCCAGGCCACCCCATGCCCCAAGGGAACCCCCCACCCTGACCCAGTACACTTCAGGGCAAACCAGCTGGCCCCCACTCATGCACCAGGCCTCTATCCTATCTAATAAAAGAGTAATATACAGATTGACCATCAGTCCAACACACAAGAGGGCTGCCCTAATATGGTCATGTGGTATACTGCCCCCATGTGGACACAAGATGGCCACCATAAGATGGCCAGCAGGGGAGGGCTCTTGGGAGATTCCAGGCTTGCAAGAGGGCAGTTGTGGGCGATCAAGCCTGAAGGGGAGGGCAGTTAGGGGTGACCAGGCTGGCAGACGAAGGGAGTTGGGGGCAAACAGGCTGGCAGGGGAGCAGTTAGACATCAATTAGGCTGGCAGGGTAGTGGTTAGGGGGTGATCAGGCTGGCAGGCAGAAGCAGTTAGGGGCAATCAGGGAGGCAGGCAGGTGAGCAGTTTGGAGCCAGCAGTCTTGGATTGTGAGAAGGATGTCTGACTGCCCATTTAGGCCCAATCCTACCGAGATTGGGTCTAAACGGGCAGTAGGACATCCCTCAAGGGGTCCCAGATTGGAGAGAGTGCAGGCTGGGCTGAGGAACATCCCCCATCCCCCATGCACAAATTTCGTGCACCAGGCCTCTAGTGTGTGTATGTGTGTGTGTGTGTGTGTGTGTGTGTGTGTGTGTGTGTGTGTGTATACAAGGCTAAGTTGACTCACACATGAGTGATACATATAAAGTTCTCACTGGTGCCAATCATGTGTGTTTTTGTCTGTCATTGTTGATTGAATTTGGTTGACACTTCTCTTATAGAGAAAGGGTGAATAGTGATATTAAAATATTTCTTCTAATTAATGTCCTTTCAATATGCACAAATCTGTGCTCTAGGACACTAGTCCTATCTATATAATAAAAGGCTAATATGCTAATCGACCAAACAGCTGAACAACCAGTTGCTATGATGCACATTGACCCACAGGGGCCAGACACTCAATGCAGGAGCTGCTCCCTGGTGGTCAGTACACTCCCACAGGGGGAGTGCTGCTCAGCCAGAAGCAGGGCTCATGGCTGGCTAGCGCAGCGGCAGTGGAAGGAGCTTCTTCTGCCTCTGAAGCAGCTCTAAGGATGTCTGACTGATGATTTAGGCCTGCTCCCCACTGGGCTCCCAGACTACGAGAGGGTGCAGGCCAGGCTGAGGGACCTCCCCACAAGCCCCAGTGCAAGCATTTCATGCACCAGACCTCTAGTATAATATAAGGGTAATATGCAAATTGTCCCCTCAACCAGGAATTTGATTGGAGTTCGACCAGGGGGTGGAGCAGGCCTGCCAACTGCCTGCCCCCCTTCCCCCTGGCCAGCCCGGCCTGATCAGGCCCTATCGGGGCCGGCCAGCTGAACCCCACCCACGCAGAAATTCGTGCTTGTATCATTTGTGCTCAGTATATATAAAAAGAAGAAGTCTCAGCATTGACTCACTCATGTGACTGCCTCTCCTGTCTACCACTGTGGTCATGGATAGAGTAGGCTGGCTGGCTCCATCTCACCATGTCCATATGAACTGAGAGTGGGGTAGGCGTATGGTGGGCTTCAGACAGGTCCCCAAAGGTGTCTGGGTCCGGATCCCTAGAACCCGTGTGGCAAAGGGCTTTGTAGAGGGGATTAATGTAAGGACCCTGAGATGGGGAATTATCTGGATTGTCCAGTGAGATCACACATGTTCTAAAAGGAGACAGGAGGGCCGCAGACAGGCATGTGATGACAGAGACCTGAGGTGTGGTGCTGCTGGCTGCGGATGGGCTGAGTCAGGGGTGGACACAGCCTCTGGAAGCCAGAGGCCAGGGGAGGACTTCTCTCAAGGCTCCAGGAAGAAACATCCTCCGCCCCACTTTAGGACTTTGGCCCTCAAGGACTGTGATGGAATCCGTGTGTGTGTGTGTGTGTGTGTGTGTGTGTGTGTGTGTGTGAACTCACTACATTTGTGGTAAGTAGTTAGAGCAGCAAGAGGGAATGAATACTGAGTGGTTTGTCAAAGGCATGGTGTCAACAAAGAGAGAATGGAAACAGGGCAGACAAACCAAGGCATGTCCCTCACTCTCAGGACCACGTGCCATGTGAGGCTGAATGGCACCCCTTACACAGGACACGTGTGAATTGTGTCCTCTGTAGCTGGCTGATGTGGAGGTCCTGGCCACAAGGGTTAATGAGCTGATACACGTGAAACACTTAGAACAGTGCCTGGGGCAGAGCATTCAGTCAAAATTAGGTGTTTTCATCGTCAGCATCAGCACTCCGTGGTAGTCATCACATTCTCTCTCTGGCAGTTGAATAGTCGCCGCATTTGCAAGATAAGTTTAGATGCAGCATTCAGGTTCCTTCCTCACTGACATTCCGTAGTTCTGGGGTTCTGCGATTCTCAAACTGGTTTTGACTGGTTTGAGAAGTGCCATACCATATTTTTATATTAAAACCCTTCTAGTCACACACAGTCTGAGAGAAAGCAGAAAAACATACCCAACTTGGAAGCTAGAGTATCTCTTTCTTTTTGCAGCAATTTTAGTTTCCATGGGTCGCAGTGAGATTTGTCAACATGTTTGAAGAAAATATGCAAACCTAATATTTGCTTGTATCATTTGTGCTCAGTTCCTTACCATTAGCTGTCAATCAAACCCTTAAGTGCATGTCCTCGATGAACAGACCTGGCAGAACTACATTAACAGCGAGTTCAGTTTAAAAGTGGCAGCAGGAGAAATAACCTCTTCCAGAAGCTGGCAAATGAGCAGAGCTCAGCGCTTCATTTTCCAGTGCTTATTATTGTCTAAGAGTATTAGTATTAATCGTGTTGGGATCATTACAGATACTCTGGTCCTGCCATTCAAGTAACTATGTTTAAGCTCAGCACCGGGCAGGCTGAGCATGCATTTTCCAGCTTCCAGTGGCAAGGGCAATTTAATACCACATCTTCAAGTCATTTATTTAAAGTGCATTTTTGCACTTTCATTTTAAAATGGGCATGCCTGATGGTTGGGGAAGCACATATTGCTATGAGCCAACTAGTGAAACCTGGTTGTGAAGGCTCATAAGGAGAGTTTATCTCTACCTTTTCTCCGACCCGATGTCTTCAAGAGGACAGGCCCTGGGGTCCACCTGCGAGTCTTATCCCAGCACTGTTCTTTACTAGCTGTTACCTGGGCTTAGTATCTCTGTGCCTCAGTTTCCTCATCTGTGAAAAAGGGATGATATTCACACTTACTTTGCAGGGTGGCTGTGATGATTAGTGAGATGGGGTATGTGACGTGCTGGCACACAGCAGCATTCAGTATCATCAGCTATTATTTTGGGTGAATATAATGCCAGTCAAACACACTGAAGTGAGTGTAGTGTCACTGAAGTCACCCATGAAACTGTGAGCATGGTGATCACTGAGGGCAACTTCCTGGGGAAACATGGGAAATCTCCCTGAAGCCAATCCACCCCTTGGAGGCAGCATCGGTGCCATTTCCCACAATTCCCACAACTTCTGTAGCTCGCTGGTTGGCTGTTCTTCATTCCTCCCTCTCCACTGTTCACCAGGCATTGTGCGAGGTGCCAGGGATACAATAGTGAACTGGCTGGATGAGGTGTGTGTCTTTATTGGTTCTACTTGGTGATACAGACAAAAAAGTGAGCAATTAAGGTGGAAAATTTAAACAATTGTAATAAGTGAGAAGCATCAAATGGACAAAGTGCTCATAGAAATAGCAAGGAGGGAGGCTACTTGAGATGGGGATCCAGGCAGTCTTCTCTGAAGAGGTAGCATTTAAACAGACCAGAGAAATGGGAAGGCAACAGCCACATGAAAACTGGAATTCCATTGCTACAAGTCACTTTTTTTTAAACATCCCAATCGCCCAAACGTTCAGTGCTGTCTGGTTGTCCTGGTGTGATGGGGGTGGACTGATGCTAAAGGACATGGAAGGTCACGGTGTCCCTGTGCTCCTCATGCCCATTCAGGAGGCATTTGTCCTTGGCTTCCCTCCCCACGTTGCCTTGAGCTCTTGTCCTCTTGTATCTTTGCACCCGCCCCGTGAGCACTGAGGGCACCAGACTTTCCGAGGCAGCTCTCCTCCAGTAAAGTGACCCGGGTCCTTCTTCAGGACCAGCGCAGGCAGATCAAATACATATCAGGGCTCATTTCATTACAATGGCAGGAAACCCAACTCAAAGTGGCTTGCGCAAGAAAAGGAATTTATTGATTCCCATAAGTGAAAAGTTCAAGTGTAGAGTTCAGGTATGGCTGGATCCAGGGACTTCCACACTATTATTAGGACTCTGTCTCCCACTATTTAAAAAATATTTTATTGATCTCAGAGGGGAGGGGAGGGAGAGAAAGACAGAAACATCAGTGATGAGAGAAGAACCATTCATTGGCTGTTCTCTGCATGCCCCATATTAGGGACTGAGTCCCAGCCCGGGCATGTGCCGTGACACAAAATCTAACCATGACCTCCTGGCTCTTAAGTCGATGCTCAACCATGAGCAACACCGGCTGGGCTCCCACCATTTTGGACCCAGCTTCCCTTTTGGTTGGCTCCATAAGAGGCAAGCTCTTTCAACGTGATGAGTTCTAGTAGATTCAGGTGCTTCTCCTTCCCAGGTCCAGTCTAGAGTAAAGGAAGCTTTCCTCTCCTAATTTTGCCAGCTAAAGTCCTGGTAGGTTTTGACTGGCTCATATGTCCAATCTAGAACCAATTACTGCAGTCCAGCTAAGAGATGTCTTAACTGGTCAGGAGCAGGTCCTCGAATGACCCTGGAACGCAGAATGCCCTCCAGAAGGGTCATAAATAGTGGATGGCCATCATGCAGAATTTCAGGGACCCCTTACATGAAAGCTCATTGGAAAGATCCTGTGTTTTCCAATACCACAGCATTTGATGTGCTGCTCTCTGGAACTGAAGAATGAGGGCAACTTAGGTAGGACCTTAGAGAAAGAAAAATTCATTCTGGCTCAGATAGTCAGGGAAGACTTCAAGGAGAAGGTGACGTTGGACTTGAACCCCCCCCCCAAAATAAAATAAAAGGATGGTTGAATTTTAATAGTGGGAATGAGGAATGGTATTTCAGATGGAAGGACTGATTTGAGCACAGGCACAAGGCAGACGAGTGTAAGGTTTTGTCAGAAAGCAGTGGAAACAGATACTAGAAAAGTGTGAATCCTCATGCAGAAGAACTTCAATGTCCAAGCTTTCTGAAGATTTTGAGCAATTGAAGCAAAGCCAGGAGGCAGTTCCTTTAATGCTGGTGGAGGCTGGAAGCACTTCCCTGCCTGTGGATGCCTCAGCAGACCAGAGCGCAGATGCGGAGGCCAGCTGGTGCCATGGTTTGGAATGGGCACTGGGTCTAAGAGTGGAGTGGAGGGTCCATCAGGAGGCTGCTGGCCTCTTGCTCATCACTGGGCACTTCATCCATCCCTCTTCATTTTTGTAGGCCACATCCATCCTGCAAGGCTTCCTGGCGGACTCAGGCTATCGAATCCAGGATCTGAAGAGCTTCCACTTAGTAGGACTCGGTACAACTCTGTGTGCCATGAACGTCACCGAAATCTCACTTATAAAGGTCTCAGAATTCAGGTAACCAAACGATAGTGTGTGGCATGACCAAGGATGGACGGGCTATTCCTTCAGCAAGACCCTCCACTTCTGATGTATGGCCACCCTTCCGGGCACAAATGGGGTGGGTCCTTTTCTGGTGCTGAGCTGACCCTGTTTGGGCTGGAGAGTCTCCCAAGCTCACGCCATGTCCCTCCCTCTTAACCAGGGTAGTGGTGGCCAGAATCGGGACCCTGCTCTGCAGCACCCCTGTCTTGGCCGAGTTCAAGAGGAAGGCAGAAGTGGTATTTGGGGATCCCACCAAGTGGTCTAGCGCCGTCTTGCAGGAACTCGGAACTATTGCCGGTAAGTCACCTTGACCGCGCCCTTCTCTTTTTCTGACCTTATGCCTGGGCCAGGAAAAGAACCCTGGGCTTGTGCAGCGACATCGTACAGTTCCAGTAAAGCCTGAAGTTGCAGAGGGTGGGGTCGCAAGTCTGCCCTTTGAACAAGCTCCCTTGGCGGTTCTGTGCACCCAGAGTGGTTTGGAACGTGATGGATTGACTGCTCAGCAGGTTTACACTTGGTCTCGAAATGCGTCTTCTGGGAACACATTTCATCGCAGGAGACCAACCGGGGAGGACTCCGGTGACCCACGCTGTTTTCGGAGTTGACTGGGACACAGTTCCCAGAGGGTTATCTCAGGGCTTCTGTAGGAGGGATGCGCACCTCCAGCGTGCAGACCTGTACCCTCTGCCACACCATTAATAAAACAAGTTGCGTTCCACTGTCTTGAAGCAAATCCTACGGTTCCTTTTTCTCCCCAGCTGGATTAATGAAGGAAGAGCTCCGGGTGCTTGACAAGGATTTGATGCCGTATTTCCAGCCATCAGCAATCAGATGCCTTCCTGCTGAGATATTCAAAGTAGGTCCTCTGCTTCTTAAGTGAGTTGGAGCTTGACCCCATTTCACATCAGCCCAGGAAGCAGAGGGCAGGCCTGGCATCCTGTGGGCACGCTGGCTTCTGCTCAGGGCCGGCAGTGAACTGCGTGCCACCGACGAACGTGTCATAGAACTTCAGTATTTTTTAAGAGAGTTTTTCTTAAACGTTTAACTTATGTTTTAATTGTATTAGTTATTCATTTTAAAATATTTTTTTATTGCTTTCAGAGAGGAAGGGAGAGAGATAGAAACATCAGTGGTGAGAGAGAATCATGGTCTGGCTGCCTCCTGCACGCTCCACACTGGGGATGGAGCCCACAGCCCAGGCCTGTGCCCCGACCGGGGACCGAACTGTGACCTCCTGGATTATAGGCCGATGCCCAGCCACGGAGCGGCACTGGGCAACCTAGTTGTGTTTCTTAAAGTTGCATTCTCTTCGTAGCAAATGGCACTGACTTCCTGTTTATAATGATGTGACAGGTCCACATTCCCTTATCCTCAGCCCGTAGGGACAGGTGTATTTTAGAATTCAGAATTTCCTAGATTTTAGAAAGATCACATTGTGACTGTACAATATGTAACTTCCCAGCCTCAGCGTAATCCGGGGAGGCACCAATAGGCACACACATTGCTATTCCTGCAAGGAAACGGATATTCTGGCCTGTCCCACTAACGGAGAGAGACTCTAGATGCCTTCACATCAGTTCAGGTCAGGCTCAGCTGGCAAACAAATTTGTCTTAAATTTTAGAAAAACTTTTCATTTGCAGACTTTTGGGGATTTCAGAGTTGGAAATGGGGGATTCAGTGAACACAGTGAATTGACTTAGAGAACGTGTTTAAAAAGCCGCAGCAGGACAGGTGACAGTCTACCACGGAGAACATGGAGAGGGAGGAACCGGACCCCGAAGCAGGGAAACGGGGTGTAGGCACAGGCCCTCGCTCCTGCCCAGGTGCGGCCTGCGGAGGGGCAGCCTGTCCTGGTAGGGTCGGCCCTGGCTAAGTGGGGACACGTCCCGCCCGAAACTGGATCAGGCACATGAAGGAGCTTAGACAAGCTCCCGTGATCCTCACCATTGGTTCATCTCAAGACGGGGCACCCGAACTAGCCCGCGCCCAGGCGGCTCCCAGCGGCAGGTTCTGGCCGCTCCGTAATGCTTCCAGCGCCATTGAGGGGCGGGCCTGCGGGGGCAGGCGGCCCGTCCCCAGTGCCGGGGCTGGTGTCTCAGTCTAGTGTGGAGCTGCCGGCCGGACTCCGGAAGCCCACTGACCACTGCCCCGGGCGAGGCTGGGCCCCGCGCCTGGGCTCGCCGGGGAGGGCTCGCCGTGTCCGCAGGGCCTGGAAGAGAACCCGGGCTGCAGGGGCCGGTGGGCGGCGGGCCCGGGGCTGGCAGGGCGGCGGCGGTGCGGGGGACGCGGGCCGGGCTGCAGGCTTCCTTCCACTGCACGCTGCACTGTGCGGTCGCTAGGCGTGGCAGCAGCTTTGAATCTGTGTAAAACACAGTGCGCCGGGCCTCTGGGCGGCCAGCAGCACGGTGAACGGCTAGTGCTTGTGACACAGGCCGGCCGTGGTAGATGCAGGGGAAGCCGAGCATCCGCGGGGTGTGCGTGTGTGTGTGTGTGTGTGTGTGTGTGTGTGTGTGTGTGTGTGTGCGCGCGCGCCCGAGTATGTGTACGGAAAGGAGCGATGCCCCAGGCAGGACAGGGAAGAGGAGGGGGGAGAGGAGAGGGGGGAGGGGAGAGGAGGGGGAGAGGAGTGGGGAGGGGAGGGGAGAAGAGGGGGAGAGAAAGGTGGACAGGAGAGGTGGGGGAGAGGCAGAGGGAGGGAGAGGAGGGGGAGGTGAGAGGAGGGGGAGGGGAGAGGAGTGGGGAGGGGAGAGAAGGGGAGAGGCAAAGGGAGGGGAGGAGGGGGAGGGGAAAGGAGGGGAAAGGGGGAGAGGTAGGGGAGGGGAGAAGAGGGGGGAGGAGGGAAGGGGAGGGGGGAGGAGGGTGGCGGACCCCGGGCGGCAGCCACCCTGGATTCTGGAGTGAGGCGCGGGGGAGCGGCGGGAGCCTGAGCCGCCCCGAGTGGTGGGGGGCGGGGGGGGGGCAGGGGAGGGAGGAGGAGTCCGGATGGGAAAGAGGCGGGAGGAGAGCCGAGGAAGACGAGCCGCTCCTGGGCCTTGGGGGCCTTGGAAAACCAGCCGTGACGCCCGCAGCCGCTGCACACCGGGAATCGGCGCCCTCCGAGCTGAAGCCGCTTCGGAAACGGCGTGCTCGGGGCGCGGGAGAACCCCCCCCCCCCGGGCGGTGCCTGCGCAGACACCCCGGGGAGACCCCGCCCGCCCCGCCCAGGGCCGGAGCCGGTGGAACCCGCACCGCGGAGCCTTCTGCACCGCAGCCGCCACTCGGGAGGTCCTGTGACCGGAATCCCGGCTGCGTGGCCGCACGCGGCTCGGACCCTGGGCCTCTCCGCGGCGCCCTCTGCCCGCACCAGCTCTGGCCCCTCGGTCGCACGGAGCTCAGTGGGGGGCAGCCCCCTTAGCCCGTGACCCGGGGTCTCCCCTGGAGCTCAGCGGCCTTTAGCGCCCCCACGGCGCCCCTGACCCCCGCGCTCCCGGCGGCGTGCGGCCGGGCGGCCAGCTGGCTACAGCTGTGCGACGTTGACCTTTTCCTTTTCGTTAACGGTTGCTGATGGCCAGCCGTCCTGGGCTTGCATTGTTGGAAATTTTTTAGAAGATATTTTTTTCGGTAGCGGAAGTGTCTGCTTTTAAGGAGACACTGTAAAGCGGACGCGGCCAGGTCCCGAGGCTCTGCCCTCCCCCCACCCCCGCAGGAGCTCTCCGCCCGGCAGATCGCGGCCCTGGGCCCCGAGAACGCGGCCGCCGTGACCCCGGCCCAGCGCCGCCAGCTCCGCGCGCCGCAGCTGCAGAGCCTCCAGCAGGCGCTAGATGGCGCCAAGACGCGCCCCTCGCTGGATGCTCCTCTGAGCACAAGCCCCAGTCGGACCCTGTCCTCCCATGCTCACCTCGGTAAGCGGGACGGCCCGTGCCCACCTACCCCTGGTCCCCATTCGTGTCCGTTCCTGGGCCTTGGCGGGAATGGCCTAAGATGCAAGATGGGGGCCTCTGGATCACGGGAGACTCTGCCTTCAGAGAAAGGCCTGTCTTTCCCAACACGTGGCAGTGACTCAACTCCCCACTGCACTGGAAGTCAGCGGTGCAGGGCAGCTTTCATTTATCTATTTATTTTAAAAATATCCTTTTACTGATTTCAGAGAGGAAGGGAGCGGGGAAGATGGAAACATCGTGATGAGAGAGAATCACGAATGGGCTGCCTCTGCCCGCCTCCTCCTGGGGTGGCGCCTGCAGCCTGGTCATGTGCCCTGACTAGGAGTCAGCCCTGGGGCCCTTCAGTCTTCAGGCAGCTGTCTGTCCTCGAGCCAAACTGGCCAGGACCAGGGCAGCGTTTAAAAGCCACCAGTGTCCCGGCCTCACCCCGCACCCACCGAATCAGAGCCACTTAGGACCAAATTCACCTCCCTGGTGCCTTCCCACTGTGCACTGTTAATTACCAAGTCTAACCAATAGGGGCACCTGCTGTGTGCCAGGCCTGTGGGAGGGGCTGGGGATACAGAGGTGAGCAAGACAGGCCCAGCGCTCTTGTAAATGAACAAGATGATTTCAAAGCTGGTACAAGCAGGGAAGGGAAGAAGCGGGAGGTGAGTGACTAGGGGCTGAGCTGAGCAGGGAATGGGACCTGGCTTCCTGCGGTTCCTCCTTTCCTCCACACCCCTCCCCCGCAACCCCGGCTTCTTCCCTCACTCGCCCACCGTGATTCCTTCTGTCTTTAGTGAGCTCTATCCTGGGGCTAAGATGTGGGAAGACAGCTGTGAACAAGCCACTCTGTCCTCCGTGCTCAGAGTGTGGGGCAGGGAGACATGGTACCCAGGGGGCGTGAGGCAGGTCTATGGCGGGAGCACAGGCATTGAGGGAACACTCGGGACGCAGCCACCCAGCGAGGGGCACAGGGGAGGGCCGTGAAAACGTCCCAAGACGTGTTCTCAGCCGGGTGTGGGCGTGTGGTCGAGGGAACAGCGTGAGCAGACACCCAGAGAGAAAGAGAACACGGACGTAAGCCTGCACTCTACCTCCTCCAGCCTCCTCTCGGGCTGGCGAAGTCGGGGGCTCCCAGTCTCTGCTGCCGCGGTGGCCAGAGGCGGAGCCGTGCCCTGTGACTGTTATTTTTAAAACGTCATTAAGAAACAATGCATACGTTTGTAAACTACTTTTAAATGGCGTAGTGCTTTGTGTGTATGATACACACAATAGATAATACATGTTTCATGACCCCATCAGAATCTGAAAAGGGATGCCGTGTCCTCCCCCCCAGGCGGCCTGTTGCCAGCGACCTGAGCTGCCTCAGATGCCCACCCTCGCTGACCTCGTGCTCTGACCGAGCTTACACTTTGTTCTGACGTCCTGCGTTTTTCACTGGAAACAGTCCCGTGTCTGCCTGTAGGGCTGTGCAGTTGCTGGTTTTCTGATGCCATAACTTACAATTCACTGGTTTCTGGCTTTTGTTTTTTACTGATGCAAAGGATGCAGCAGCGAGTGACCTTGTATACTTTGCATCTGATCGAGTTTCAGGATCAACTCTGCGAGTGGGCCAGCCAGGGATGCGGGTTTGGGCACTGACTGTATTGCCATATCCCCGGCAGAGCAGAGGCAGGGCAGAAAGTGGCCAGGGCCTTGGCAAAGCCATCCCTCTCGGTGCTCAGCCGGGCGCCATCCTAGACGCCTCTCCCCTCCGTCATGGCCCAGGCCGGAGCTGCTGGCCGTGGCGGACACTTCCAATGGGCCAGGCCCTGAACCTCTTGCTTCCTAAACGTGCCTCATGCTCTGATCCTTAGCGCTCAGATTCCTGGGCCGTGCTGAGCCAGAATCTGCTGGGGGCGGGGGGGGGGGGGTCGGGCTGGGGTCTGCACCGTTAACCAGTTCCACAGGCAACTCTGTGAAGGCAGCTCTGTGTTCCCCTTTCACACACTCTCGGAAATCCTCATCCTCCAGTGTGGGAACCCCTTTTCACGTCCCGCAAGATTCAGGGTCCCTGGTTCAGGCTTCGGGTTTCTGGAGGAGGCCGAATACAAATGAATAAAGAGACTCATAAAAATATTAATTTGGAAAATGGGGGCCAGACGGTAGTCCAACTCTAGTGGCAGAACTCGCTGACTTCACTCCTTTTATTAAGATTAAAATCATAAGATTCAGCTGTATCCTCCAGGCCAGAGACACCAGTAAAAGCCAATCAGTAGATCCTCTTAGGACTAACAGCTGGGGGCTGCCTCAACGAACACCCCGGTAACCAGCTCCGACCCTCAGAGCAGTCGGGGTTGGCCGGCCCTCCAGACTCCCTGTCCCCCGATCTGTTATTAAAGCACTGACCGGCTTCCGGCACTCCGCTTTGGGCATCATTCCCATTTCAGAGGCGGAGGAGTGGGTGTGAGCCCCGTCCCTGCTGCGAGACCTGTGTACCTCCCTGTGTTTCCTTACAGGGGCCTCCGCCTGCCGGACCCTTTGGCTTGGCTGCTGGCTGCTGGTCTCAGCGCCCACGACCCCGCAGTGAGCAGCCGCTGGTGCTCCTCCACCGCCCACGCCGCGCAGGGGCCTCGGCCCAGAGCCCCCACCGGGCCGGCACGGATGAGGCTCCTGGAAGGCCGCACTGGCTCCTGCCCGGCCCAGTCCTCGGCCCATCCCAGCCTCTGGCTGCCAGGTGGACAGGAGCTTGGGGAAGTGTATGGGTGGGGGGAGGGGGCGTTGCCATCGGCCTGGGGACCTTCCTCCGGTTGCTGCCCTTTCTCCAGGGGGAGGCAGACAGCAGGGCCCCGGGATGGTCCCTCCCGCCCCCTGGGGTCTCCTCGGAGCTGGCAGGGTGGACCCAGGTTCTGCCTGGCTGCTAGCATTCACCAGCGTTTGGGGGCGTTCCATTGCTTGGGAATTAAAACCTTTAACATGATTCAACATGAAATTGATTCTAAAGTACGTTTTCCAGACGCCCGCGTTCCACTGGGAGCCGGCCCGACGGGCTGCCGGTCCCGTGAGCTTTCTTTGGTGGCCCCGGCCCCGCTCCGGCCGGAGGGGGTGGCTGGGATGAGGGAAACATTGCGAAGCGAATCACAGGCCGAGGGCAGCAGGAAACGACAGCCTTTTGGGGGCTGGGAGGGGCACTTCTCCAAGTTTCGGGCGCTCTTGGCCTTCAGCTCAGGGAGGCAAAGCTCAGGAGGGGCGCTGTGTGCTGCGCCCAGCCCGCCTCCCGGGGGGCAGCCAGCTGCCCTTGTCAGTGTGCAGTGGCGGCGGGCTCTGGGCACTCCCCTCCCCCAGCACATCCCGCTCCTCTTGTTCCCTGACAGGTGGGTGGGCTTCTCAAAGGCGCGTGGCCCCAGCCCGTTCGGCTCAGTGGATAGAGCCTCGGCCTGCGGACTGAAAGGTTCCGGGTTCGGCTCTGGTCAAGGGCAGGGACCTCAGCTGCAGGCTCGCTCAGGCGTGGGAGGCAGCCAGTGACACAGATCTTTCTCTCTCTCCTCCTTCACACTCTGAAAACGCAGTGGGAGAGTGTCCGGGGTGAGGACCGACAGCAGAAGCAGCATGGGCAGGCCCCGGTCGGCGCTCAGGGGACGGCTTCGCGCTGACACGCCAAGGTTGCGGCTCGATCCGGTTAGGGCACACACGAGTCAACCAGAGGGTGTGAGTAAGCGAAACGACACACCTGTGTGTCTTTCTCGCCCTCTAAAGTAATAACGAGAAAGACACGACAAATAAAGAGGAAAAAGAAGGAAAAAACCTCTCCTCTCCTCGGAGGACCCTGGCACTCCGGGTCCGAGTGGGGCGGAGGCTCCGGCCGCCCAGAGGCAGCAGCATGGCCACCCCGGGCGGCCGGAGCCTCATGCCCAGTGCTGGCCGGACGCCTCTGGGGCGGCGGCGGGCCTCAGCTCCGCTCTGGCCCGAGAAGACACAGCAGCGGGCAGGCGCCGCGGGGGGCCTGGCAGAGGTGAGATGTGCAGGTGTGAGGAGGCTGGCGTCCGGAAGGGTGGCCCACATGTGGACCAGGACCGGGTTTCCTGTCGGCGGCCGGGACCCCCGGCCAGGCCAGGCCATTTCTGTTGTACAGGCCACGCCCCCGGGCAGCTGGAGCAGAAAGGCCCTCGATCTGCTGGGATCCCTCGGTCCCCGTCCCCTGCGCTATCCTGGCAGTGAGAGCGAACAACCCTCCTTCCAGTGAGCCTTCACGCCGCCAGTGGCGTGTCATTGTGTCTCGCTGTCCCCTCCCGTCCTGTGTTCAATCTCTTCCCGGACCCGGGCCTGTTTGGAGGGCCAGCTCTGCCGGGCACTGCTCTGAGGCTCACCTCACCCTCAGCAGGCCTTCCAGGGGGTGGTGCTAGGATCCCCACTTTCTGGGTCAGGGAAAGGAACTCTGTTGCAGGCCGATCTCGTGGTGGGAATTGAATGCTGGTGATTTTTTTTAAAATCTCCTGCAGAGCAGCCTCCTCTAGCTTCTCTAATAAGTTGGATCAGAGAGAGATTCTATAAATTCCTTCACCTCTTCTGGCGGGCGGCCAGCTGCCTCACAGCACATATAATTGGCGATGGCCTCAGGCAGGAAGACAAATCCCGCTTGTGCCCCCAGGCCCCGGGGGCAGGGTGCGGGAGC
The DNA here is from genome assembly GCA_027563665.1 of Antrozous pallidus. NCBI lineage: Eukaryota > Metazoa > Chordata > Mammalia > Chiroptera > Vespertilionidae > Antrozous > Antrozous pallidus. The sequence continues at coordinate 118,311,815 of CM050512.1, read as the reverse complement.
AGTCCTGTGCACGCCGGGAGGGCTGCTCCGCTCCCCTTGCAGTGTCAGCCCTGGGGGTGCATCCCGTCTCCGTCCGCATCCCCAGCTGGAAGCAGGCATCACAGTCGCCTGCAGGCAGGCACCGGTGCCAGCGCTGGTTCTGACTGCTCAGCGCTGGGCCATACTGGCTGTGCTGAATATCACCCCGAGGTCCTTCAGCTGAACCCCCCCTTGCGCCTGCTTCAGACACTGGGCCTGGTGTGAGGGCAGGGCCTCTCTCCGAAGGCTTTCCAGGTCAGCGGACGGCACGTGGAGAGGCACATGGCCTGTCTTCGGGAGACCGCATCCGGGCGAAGAAGCCGTGCGCTCCCAGGCGCGTGGTCGTCCGGTCTGCTCACGCTCCCGTGGGGTCCACTGCATGTCCATCCACTCCCTGCAGGCCAGGCTGCATGGCCGGCTCTCCACACTGCCCCCCCCCCCCCCATGACCGGCCCTGAGACCCAGGGTCCGGAAACCCGAGGCTGATGGCAGCCCAGTGGGTTCCATGGGTGTCCAGCCCAGCTCCTGGGCCCATGTCCCCGAGAAGAATTTGGGATGGGAAGAATGGCCACTCTCCAGCACGGACCCTAAGCTGCTGTGGGCAGCAGCCCTGTCTGTCAGCTCGCTGCCGGGATTTCCGGCCACAGCCCCAGCAGCTGGGCCAGGCTGGTGGCCGCTACGTATTTGTTGAATAGATGAATGCACCAAACTGAGCTCAGCAGGACCTTTGATCAGACAAATGTTGGGCAAGTTCAATTCTAGGGCACTGGGAAGTACGACTGGCATATATTCATTTAACAAAACTTCCCGAGAAACCCCCCCGCCCTGCACCAGGCACTGCGCACAGAGCACAGGGCACAGCCGGCCACAGAGCCCCGTCTGCTGGAACAGGTGACCCTCAGCAGGGAGTGAGAACACACGAGAGAGCACTAAACCTGAAGGAAGAACTGGGAGCTTCAGGTGGTGTGGTGACTGGGGGAGGGGAGGTGGGGCTGCAGAACAAACTTTAAGTAAAAATCAGGTGGTCAGGGGAAGCCTCATAGAAACGAGGATGACTGAGCAGAGAGTTGAGGGAGGCAAGGAAGTTCATGAATATCTATCATTTATCTAATCGCCTGTCTATCCATCTAGTCATCTATCAATCATCTATCATCTATCTATCTCTCCATGTGTACTTATCTACTAGCAGGATCTCCAGGCAGCAGGACAAAAGAGAGCGAAATGGAATAGAAGAGACATTTGTTTATGGAGGGCAAGGGCATGCAAGCAATAAACGTCAGAAGCTAACCTGGCGTCTTTCTCTTGTTGAATGAGGTGGGCATTTCTTAGGGTCCCATCTGTTTATGAAATCCTCCTGGGGAAGCTGGCATTTGAGGTCTTGGCCGGAGGGGTCGCTCCAGGCGGCCCGAGACAGCTCTCTCCCAGTGACACCGGCTTCCTGGAAAAGGGCTGGGGCTCCTGGGCTCTGCTGGGCCCGGCTGCATTCTTTACAGGGCGTCTGGCTTCCCTCAGCTGCTTCCTTGGAAAGGGGTCCTCTACCATTTCAGTTTGACGAACTCATGCAGGCAGGAGATTTACTTGGGACTTGGCGTCCTGGTCCTTGCCTGGATCCTAGACACGGGAGAGGCTCTGTCCTCGCTCCGCGCTGCTCCTTGCTGGCAGCAGGCTCCTCTTGCTCCCACGGCAGTGGGTAAGCAGGGAGTTGGTGGAACCCTCTGAGTCACCTGTAGGGACCCTCTCGACTACATCCCTGCCGAGAGCCAGGGAGGGTCCTGAATTCAGACCTGGCCAGACCCAAAGGCTCCCACCAAGTCCCCAGAATTGGTTTCCCTCCTGTGGCTTCTTGGCTCTGCCTTCCCTCAACCTGGCCTCGCTTCTAGGTGGGCTCTCTCTGATGGCAGCCCCAACAGCATCAGATGGAGAGCCGGACACTTCAGCCACGGCGAGAACGAGGGCGAGGGCGAGGGCGAGAGTGTCTTTCCTGGTCGTGCCAGCAAAGGCCCCTGGATGTATTGTGATTGGGCTCACCCATCGCTGAACTGACCGCTGTGGCCAGGACGAGGGCGCACACACACTGGCCTCGCCAACTGAGATCTCCCTCAGGACTGCCCATGATCACACGTGCTGGACAGGAAGAGCTGATCCCAATAGAGTTCAGTTACCAGGGTGTGGTGGGCAGAACTCAGATGGCGCCCAGCTCCCCGGCATGCATGCCCCGTGAAATCGCACTCAGAGGGGCAGGCAAAACCTGCCAGGTGACAGAATGTCACTCCCAGGACTAGGTTGCTCATTGGTTAACTCTGAGTTAATTAAAAAGGAGCTATCCAGGTGGGCCCAACCTAATCAGGTGCACCCTTTAAAGGGACGAGGCCCTTCCTGAAGTCAGAGATAGAGTGTGTGACAGCCCTTGGAGGGCCGCATGGCAAGGACTAGGGTGGACTCTGGGAGGTGAGAGTCCCTGACTGACAGCCAGCAAGGACACAGAGAACTCAGTCACAAGTCATAGTGGCTGAAGTCTGAAAACAGCCTGCCATCTTGGAAGAGGATCCCAGTCCCAGCTGACACATGATGCCTGCCCAGTGAGACCTGAGTAGAGGACCGAGCTGAGCCAGGCTCAGGCTTGGCTTCCTACCGACTGACCGACTGACCGACTGACCGACCGACCGACAACACTGCCTTCGTGAAGTGTACTGCTGATGCTGCCACGTTTCTGTTGATTTGTAGCCATAGCAAGCTGACACACAGAATGAGGAGAAAGGAGGAGAGACATATCTGGTGAAACATACTAGCTCTGGAATTAAAGCTCAGCCTGGAAATGGACCATGCCCAACAGCCCTGCCCGTCCCAGGAGAAGTTTCCTAGGGAGGCCATGCTACTCGTTTTCAGTCTCTCCCTCTAGGATCTTTTGCTTCTTGTAAGAAGGGAGGCCGGGATGTTTATCTTTTGCTCTTGTCATTTATAGGGACTTACCAGCAGTTCTTCCTTCCTCACAACGTTGTGAATTTCCTTAATGGAAATATCCCTCTGAGACTGTTATTCATGTGAATTGGGGGGGATTAATCCTACCTTTGGTTCCAGGTCTAGGCTCCTGATTTCCTTAAACCAATCAGCACATCCCATTCCTCAGGCCACAGTGATTGATTTAGGCATGGACCAATGAGAGCCAGGCTGTGGATTTTTATTCAAATACTAGAGGCCCGGTGCATGAAATTCCTATGGGGAGGAGTGGTGTCCCTCAGCCCAGTCTACACCCTCTCTAATCTGGGACCCCTCGAGAAATGTCCGACTGCCCATTTAGGCCTGATGCCCATTTAGGCCTGATCCCAATTGGGCCTAAATGGGCAGTCAGACATCCCTCTCACAATCCAACTGCTCGCCTGCCTGCCTTCCTGATTGCCCCTAACTGCTTCTGCCTGCCAGTCTGATCACCCCCTAACCACTCTCCTGCCAGCCTAATTGATGCTTAACTGCTCCCCTGCCAGCCTGGTCACCCCCAACTGCCCTCCATTGCAGACCTGGTCCCTCCCAACTGCCCTCCCCTGCTGGCCATCTTGTAGTGGCCATCTTGTGTCAACATGGGGGCAGGATCTGTGACCACATGGGGGCAGCCATCTTGTGTGTTGGAGTAATGGTCAATCTGCATATTACTCGTTTATTAGATAGGATAGAGGCCTTGTGCATGAAATTCGTGTGCAGGGGTGGGGGAATGGGTGTCACTCAGCCTGCCCTATGACCTCTTGCAGTACGGGAGCAGGGATGTGGGTCTAAGCTATCAGTCAGATATCCTTAGTGCTGTGGTAGAGCTGGAGAGGTTCTGGCCACCACCTCTGTGCTCACCAACTGTGAGCCCAGATCAGGGCTTCTGGCTGAGTGGTGCTCCCCCTGTGGGAGTGCACTGACCAGCAAGGGGCAGTTCCTGCATTGAGCGCCTGCCCCCTTGTGATCAGTACATGTCATAGTGACTAGTCATCCTGCTGTTTGGTCAATTTGCATATTAGCCTTTTATTATATAGGACTAGAGGCCTGGTGCATGAAATTCGTGCTTGGAGGGTGGTATCCCTCAGCCTGGCCTGCACCCTCTCCAATCTGGGATCCCTTGGGGGATGTCTGACTGCCAGTTGGACATCCTTCTCACAATCTGGGACCACTGGCTCCTAACCACTAGCCTGCTGCCTGTCTGATCACCCCTAACCACCTCTGCTGGCCTGATTGCCACCTCACTACTCCCCTGCTGGCCTGATAGTACCCAACTGCCCTGCCCTGCTGGCCTGATTGCCCTTAACCACCTCTGCCTCAGCCCCCACCACTGTGGCTTTGTCTGGAGGGAAGTTAGATGTCCAGAAGATGGCCGGTCACCCAGTCTAATTAGCATACCCTGTTTTCTCAAAAGTAGGACATCCTCCGAAAACAAGACCTACTCACTGTAATATAAGGCATCTCCCCCGAAAATAAGATCTAGCGCATCTTTGGGAGCAAAAATTAACATAAGACACTGTCTTATTTTCGGGGAAACAGGGTATTTCCCTTTTATTAGTATAGATTGGAGGAGGGGGGAAGCACTGACTCTTTCCTTCTGGACATGAATTGGCCAGTGATCTTGAAATTGTGAGAGGAGAAGCTGTGTGAAGGAATGGGATTGAGACGCTGAAAGAGGAATGGAATTAAATGGTGTGAGAAGAACCAGGAATAGTAGAAATCATTGGAGCAGGGGTGGGGGAATGGGTGTCACTCAGCCTGCCCTATGACCTCTTGCAGTACGGGAGCCACACTGTTGTGCTCAGGACCATTGATATGTGAAGAACAGACTCCCGATACCTACAGCTGGATGGAGAGATTCCTCTCCCTGTTTATTCTTAATTTTTGGTGTCTGTAGATTGTTTTAATTTTTAAATATTTTTATTGATTTCAGAGAGGAAGGGAGAAGGAGAGATAGAAACATCAATGATGAGAATCACTGATCACTGTCTCCTGCACCCCCCTCACCAGGGATTGATCCCACAACCCGGGCACCCCCTTCCTCCAGAACATAATCAAACCTGGGACCCTTCGGTCCTAAGGCTGATGCTCTATCCACTGAGGCAAACCAGTCAGGGCCACAGATGTTCTTTATTGTGGATGCAGCTGATCATGAAGTGCCCTTTGCTCTCTAACCAGTAGGTATGGACATGGCTATACACAGCCCCTAATAGCCCCAAACTTTCTCCTGAACCTGGCTCAGATGAACTTGGGTGATGGATTACAAAGACCCTGTTTTTGAAAACTGTCTTTACATAGATGACAAAATGAAAAAATAGTGTTTAGGTTTTTCCTTGCCTTGAGCCCTGGGCCTGTTCTGGAGATTCCTGTCATCAGATATTTGTCCCCCACTCCCAACCCCCAACTCCAGGGGAACTCTTGTCAGGAATTTGGCCTCAGGGGCTGAGTCATACCTGACTGAGTCCAGGTACTCAAGTCCACTTTTCCCTGGGCCAGGCCCTATCCCCCGAGGGCACTCTTGTATGCTGCTTTTCTTTCTCCCGAGAGCCTGACAAGACAGAGCGCTGGGGGCGGAGGAGGCCTTTACTCTTCTTGCATGGCCAGGGTTTGCTGGCACAGCCACCAGCTCTTACCAAGTCTGCTTTCCTAGGTGGCACCCAGCAGTGGCTTGTCATGTGACTTCCTGTGACGTGGCTCTGGTCTTGGCACAGATGCTGGGCTTTTCTTCTTTTCAGTGTGTAGTGTGTGACTGTCCCCGTGACCAGACCCCCACACTGGTCTTGTCAGTCCTTGGCTATGGAAGCGAAAGAGCAGTATGTAGTGATGCTGCTCCCTGGAAACATGCTTGCCCGTCTTCCCTCGGCCCCGCTCCCCCCTGCCCCAGGCCTGGCACTCTTGCATGTGCACCCCTGGGGCGTGCTCAGCGACCTCTGCAGGCTATGGTGCTGCACATCCAGTGACACTCTAGTTTTGAGCAGTCGGAGCTGCTTCCAGTGGCTCAGGCTCTGGGTAGATGCAACAGGGTGGGTGAGGGCGGGCACTTCAGTCCTCTTAAGCAGAGTGCCAGGATGCACACCCTTCCCTTCCAGAGAAGACCTTCGTGTAAAACGCCGTTTGGGTGTTTCCAGGCAGCTGCTGAGAGCCTGTGGCGTCTGCTCATTCCCAGAACTGATGACTCCTGTACTTGTTCCAAGTTCAGAAGAAGCCGCCTGGCTTCTTGTTTTGGGTTCTCTCCCCTCTTCCACTTTACTCTTCTGCTCTGGCGTCCAGTGGGAATGGCTGAGAGACCCAGCAGTGGAGTGGAGGGCCTGGCCCCTCCTGCCAGCGTAAGTTTCTGTGCATCCTGGACTCCACAGCTCCCCGGGTGGCTCTTCCTCTGGTCCCAGAAGCCCCTCTCTCCCTTTTAGACCTGCTGGTAAGGGCTCCCCACTGCCGACAGTTCCAAGGCACTTCACATCCCATGTTTTCTCTTAACCCTGCCCACACCTCTGTAATAACCCCTCCATTAAACCGCCCTCCATGACGCCATCTGAGTGTGCCCCCCTCTCCCTTCCAGGACCTGACCTGAGACTTCTAGTTACTCCTGACGTCGCCTCCCTAAGTTGTTGACAAACCCCTCCAGCTGTCCAGCAGAAACAAGGACCCTCTGTTAAGCCCAGTCACCTTTCTTAGGGAGCGATGTGGGTTACAGATTGACCAGATATCGGTTACCTAAGTCTGCCAGCATCTTCTTGTACATATTGTTCAACAGCTTAAAGCTATTGAAGAATGCATGCAAATAGCATTTTAATAGAACAGAGAAAGTGCCCGATGACATTGTTTTGATACCACTGTGTATCAATAACAGGAAAGGCACAAGGGGAAGGCCAAATAGGATAGGCATGCCATTTGCCAGGAAGCTGAACGTTAACACTCCTCGGGGTCTGGAGAGGACAGACACATGGCCAGTAAGGTCTGGGGACATAGGGAAGGTAGTTGTCTGCCAGTCACACCTGGGAACAGGTCTGTGGCCAGAACAGGTGTGGCCACTGCAAGCACGGAAGATCTGAAATACTGAATATCCTAAACAAGGGAGTTTGCACTCTTGCCCCAGGTTTGCATTCTCGGCTTGCAGGACCCTCACACACCTGCGGTCGCTGATGGACTGCAACCAGCCTGATGCTACCCCAGACCCAGCTTCCACCGGGGAATGGAAACTCTGTACACTGGCTCTGCACTGCTGAATCCCAGCGGCACCTCTTCCCAGATGGGATTAAGGGAAATGGGACTTTAGGAACCCAGGTGTGTCATTCCACACAACTGAAGACCACTCACTCTCCCCTGTAGGTCTCAGAAAATTCTCTTTCGTCAGATATAGCAAGAACCCCACTCCCATTAGCGATGGAGAGCAGATATCCATCCATTTCTCGGATAACAGTCTGATTCCAGCTGTTGTGTCCCGTGTGAAGGAGAAGGACATTCCGCTGAAGAAAGCTTTAAGCCCTGTGCTTTATGGCATTTCGGTTAGTATCTTAAGACAGGAAGGCCGCTACAGAAATGCAGTTAGCATCATTCTTGGAAAAACATAGGCTAGAAGAGAATTAAAGACCACATGTCATCCACTGTCTTGATGACATAACTGCAGAGGCGGAGGCTGTGAGTCTCTCAGTGAAGCTGCGGGAGCACAGGGGAGTTCTCGAGGTGCAGGCTTTGATTTGGTTGGTTCATATGGGGAAGTCCCGGGAGAGCTGAGACCATTAAACCCCTAACACAGTCCCTGCAAGAAAGAGAAATGCAGGTGTTTAAGCATGTTACCTGCCAGCAAAATGCAGTGAAGTCATTGTAGTGATGGCTGAAAAGAGAAAGAGAACTAAGGAAAACTTCAGGAGAAATTATATAAAAACGTATCAGAATTGGCCATTTCCGACTCTTCACTATGTGTAAGCCACCGCCAGCTCTCACTTGGATCCTTCCCAGGACTCCCTAGCTGTTCCTCCGGTCTCAGGTGTGTTCCTTTAGGGTTTCCTTTTTTAAAAGAATAGTTTATTGATTTCAGAGAGGTAGGGGGAGAGAGAGAGAGATACATCAATGATGAGAGAGAATCATTGAACTGCTGCCTCTTGCACACCCCACACTGGGGATTGAGCCTCCCCGCCCCCCCCTCCCCGCCCCCTGCTCCATGTGCCCTGACCCGGAATCAAACTGTGACCTCCTGATTCATAGGTTGATGCTCAACCCCTGAGCCACGCCAGCTGGGTAGGGCCTACTTTTACCACAACAAGAATGCTTCTTTTAAAAAAGGTGGAAACAACCCAAAAGTCCATCAAGTGACAATGGATCAACAAGACGTGGTCTATCCATGTGATGGCGTGAAACACTGACATGTGCTGTAACATGGATAAGCCTTGAAAACACTATGTTCCATGAAATCCAGTCACAAAAAGCCATCGATTGTATGATTTCATTTACATGAAAGGTACAGAATCTGTAGACAGAAGCTAGCTTGGTGGTCGCCAGGAGTACTAAGGGGCTGGGTTTCTTTCTGGGGTGATGACAATGTTGTAAAATCGGTCGTGGTGATGGCTGCACAATTCTGTGAGCATGCCGAAAGCCCGTGGACTCGTACACTTTAACAGAGTCCTGCACGGCGTGTGAGTGATGCCTCAGTTACAGCTCCCAGAACAAAGATGTGTGTGACAAAGCTGGACTTGGGGGTCTCTGGGTTAGCCAGGCTTGCGCGAGAATAAACTGTCTGGCGACTTGACATGGAAGAGCAAGCAGCTCTTAGAATTCAGTAACATGTCACAAAGATGACGACAGGGACAGAAAAGGAACGACACTCGTCCGTTCAACATCTTCAGGGGTTTCCCATGCTAAAGTCAAGACTGAAGTTCCTGAGTCCCTCCGAGGCTCAGCACTGGCCCCGCGGGCTCCGGCTCCCCCCCCCCCCCCCCCCCCCCCCGCCTCTGGGCTCTCCTGCCGGACCGCCCGGGGGCTTCGCAGGGCCTCTGCCTGCGGTGCACCCTCGGAGCGGCTCCGCCCCTGCTCCGGGTCGCGTCTTGGCCACCTCGGGGCCCTGCGTTGACGCTGCTGCCCGTTTGGCGGCGGGCGCGCGGGCGGAACGGGTCCTTCGATGTGAGAAACGCATTCGGGAGGCCCACGCGTGGAGAGGAATTTATGGGGTAGAAACCGAAGGCCGCCAGGCCCGGGTCCTCTCTGCCCGTCTCCGGAGAAAACGTCCAGCCTGCCGTCCTCAGGCCCAGAGAGGCCAGCGCCCGGGGCGGCCGTGCGTCTCTGCCCGCGGGGCTCCCCAACGCCGCCCTGTCCCGCCAGACCCCGCGGGGGCTGCCCTTGGGGCCCCGTGGCTACAGCGTGAGAACCAGGCGGTCACCCCCCACCGAGCCGTTTCCAGCTCTCCTGGGGTTCTGCTTCCCTTATCCAATCAGATCCTTTCCCCAAGCTAGGCTCCGCCCCTCATGGCGCCATCTCAGTCCCCATTGCACTACCTCAAAGTGGCAGCGCCTCCTGAGCCCAGCAGGAAACTGCCTTCATTTGCTCGTAGTCTGGATGAGTGGGTGGGTGTACCCCTGGAGACTGGAAAGCTGGTCGGTCCCCCATCCGCACTGGGGGCAGGAGGGCTGTTAATCCCCTTGGCCGGCGGGGCCCGGTCTCTGGGGAGCCTAGCAGTCCCGCAACTTCCTAGGAGGCAGGCTCCCTATGCTCAGTCATGTCTGATTCCCTTTGCTCCCTCCTTTATTGCGAACTACCTATGTTTACAAAGGCACGTTCCTGATATTTTCAGCTTTTCCTTCCTGCTTCAGTCTGCTCTGTAGCACATATGACCCATTACATAGCTTACTTAACTTGGTGTTTATTGTGTGTCTCCATTCCCACCCAGAATGTGAGCTCTGTGAGACAGGTGTTTTTGTCTTTTTTATTTTATGTTGTTTTGTTTTTACTGGTGTATCCACAGTACCTAGAACAGTGCCTGATACATAGTAGACACTCAATAAATATTTGTTGGATGAAAGAATGAAAAGCTACCATGTTTTCAAGCAGTCATTGCTTACAGCATAGAAAACAGTACCTATTAAAGAAATACATCGTCCAGCAAATAGTGTAGGACAGTGGTCGGCAAACTCATTAGTCACTAGAGCCAAATATCAACAGTACAACTGTTCTGGGCTGCAAAGACTGCACAGCTTCTCCATTCCTGAAGGCAGAATGCCCTGGGACAGAGGGAGGTAGAGTGGGTCACCGAACGATGGGTTGGTTGGAGTTTGGAGGGAGGTGGTGGGTCACACTCCGGCGAAGCATGCCCAGGCGGTACACCTGTGCCCTGAGTTTCTCGGAAACGGCTGAAATAGCTTTTGTAACCTTTGGGTTGTCATTGTAACTGTCCTCTTGTGGTTTCTGAGTATAAGTTTGCTGTGACACCTGTGGTCTGCACTGCAGTTTTGGCTTTACCATGGTGAAGTGCTGCAACTGTAGTCGCTGGCCAGCTTAATAAAGGCTCATAAATGTTGATCTCTGTCCCTGGTGGTTGTCTCTTGCGGGTCGCCCCATAACACAATTGAAATTTCTTTTGAGAGCCAAATTTCCTAAACTTAAACTTCTAATGCCACTTCTTCAAAATAGACTCGCCAGGCCGTGGTATTTTGCGGAAGAGCCACACTCAAGGGGCCAAAGAGCCGCATGTGGCTTTCGAGCTGCAGTTTGCCGACCACGGGTGCAGGAAAATGCCATGGAAGTTGCCAAATAGATTAAAATGTTCTTTTGAAATTGCAGACCCTGGAGGGTAATATAAAAATAAGGGCAAACATTCCTTTATTTGTACAACTTTCCCCTTATTTTTCCACTCTGCCTCTCATGCAATTGCCTGGAGAGTCATTAAACATCATTTAATAAGTGATTCTTCACTGCTCTTATTCCAGAATATACAGAGTTGTCCACATGAGATACAGCTAAATTTCAAGTTAGTAGTTAAGAGTGGCTGTCCCAAGGACCTGAGTAGACATTTCTCAAAAGCTGGCATACGAGATGACCCTAGATACACAAAAAGATGCTTAACATCACTAATCACCGGGGATATGCAAATCAAAACCACAATGAGATGTCACCTCACACCTGTCAGAATGGCTGCCATCAGTAAATCAACAAACAATACGTGCTGGTGAGGACGTAGACAAAAAGCATCCCTTGGACACTGTTGGGAGGCGGGGAGGAGGGTGTAGATGGTGCAGCCACTGTGGAAAGCAGTATGGAGGCTCCTCAAAAATTAAAAATGGAACTGCCTATTGACCCAGCAATCCCTTTTCTGGGCATATATCCAAGGGAAATAAAATCAGCATCTCAGAGGTACCTGCACCCCCATGTTCCTTGCAGCATTATTCACAATAGCCCAAGACATGGAAACAACCCAAATGTTTTTATAGAGAGATACTAAAAAAGAAGAAAACCTTGCTATTTGTAACTATGTGGATGAACCTGGAACATGTTGTGCTGAGTGAAATAAACCGAGATACAAAGCATGCACTGTACGGTTTCAGTTATATGTGGGATCTAAAGAAGCTGAACCTGTAGAAGCAGAAAGTAGAACTGTGGTTGCCTAGGGCTCAGGGTGGGAAACGGAGAAGTTGGTCAAACAGTACAGAGTTTCAGTTATGAAGAGGAGTAGGTCTTGGAGAACAAAGGAATTTGCTCTCTTGATTCTTTTGGCACGTGACTCCTGACTGGTGGGGCCCCTTTTCTTCTGCTTCCCTGCGTTTGTCCACATGGCCCATGTGGACCCCACACGCAGTGGGCTAAGGGGCTGCGGCCAGCCTGAGGCTGAACTGGACCTGGTTCCAACATGGGGAGGAAACTCTGGACACTGGCTTTGCCTTTAACTCTACTGAAACCCCAGCCACACGTCCTCTGTGACTGGACCGAGGGGAATGGGACTTGGATACACAGGGGTTTAATTCCATGTAATTAAAAATAACTTGCTCTCCCGTGCAAGTCTCACAAAGTCTTTTTTCTCAGGAGAGTGTAAGAAGTCAACCTTGCAGCACCCAATGGGGAAGAGGGGGAAGAGGGCACATTTCTGGTATCATTTCCACACACAGGGTAACTCTGTGAAGAGGTGGGTGTGGTAATTAGCTTGATTGTGGTAACCATTTCACCATGTAGAAACATTGCCAAATCAGATTGTACACTTTATTTTATTTTTTAAAAAAATATTTTATTGACTTTTTACAGAGCGGAAGGGAGAGGGATAGAAAGTCAGAAACATCAATCAGCTGCCTCTTGCACACCCCCTGCTGGGGATGTGTCTGCAGCCAAGGTACATGCCCTTGACCAGAATCAAACCTGGGACTCTTCAGTCCGAAGGCCGACGCTCTATCCACTGAGCCAAACCGGTTTCGGCCACATTGTACACTTTAAATATATGCAGTTCTATTTCTCATTTATACCTAAATAAAGCTAGAAAGAATATTTCACAGAAAAGGAAACAAAAGAGGGGCTGCCCAGTCAATACAATAGACCAAGCTTCTCTGTACAATACTGATGATCTTTTCTTGTTGACCCAAGAAGCATTTAAACCTGTAAGATTTTTTTTTGGTGAGCTTATTTTAGTCAAACTGATGATAATTGCCAGGAAGCAGGGTCTCAATAGATTGAGATAATGCTCCAGGGAATGGCAGTTTATACATTACAGTCAAAGCAGGAGGCATAGGGGGTTACATGAAATTTATTGGTGATAGATTAGGAAGGAGGGAGAAAGCAAAGAGGGGAAATCGCGGGGATTGGCTAAAAAGTAAAAGGAATAGACATATGCTTCTTTTACAGAGGTGGGTACCAGATATCAACAATCGACACAATAAAAATAACAATGAGGAGACTGTGGTCTCCACAGAGTGGTGCTGTGCTTTGAGGGATCCGGAAAGAAGGAAATGACTTTGATCTTCCAATGATATGTTATGTTATCGCCGATGCAAAAAGACAACAGACAGGCTCAGTGAGGGTAAAGACTGACCTTTGTCGGGGATGACATGACTATCAGCTATGACCTACATTTGGCCAGAGCGTTTAATTTCAGACCATCCTCTGTGGTCACTTTAGGTCTCTGAGTGTGTAGGCTGCCAGGCAGGCCTCCTGGAGCTATCAGGGTTAGTGTGTGGCCCCTTTCCTCCACACTCTGCTGGTGGCATATGAATATATGGCACGTCTCTGGGTCACAGAGGCCTCTCATAAAACTCCAGAGCAACAGTCTGTCTCTGAGATCCTCCAAGAGACACCAAGGTGAATTCCCCACAGGCCACATACCTTATATTTTACATCAAACCCACCGAAAGCACATCATTCAACTTTGCTGAAAGTCTCTCCGCCGTCTCATGTGACACTGTAAGATAGAGACTCAATTTCCATTTGCTGAGACCAAGGTTCTTTGGCGTTCATCTGGCCACCAGACTATTTTGTGTGTGGATGTGTAATGCCACATTTTCTTCATCTCTCAAATTGCATTATGCGTTTACAAAGCAATCTGTATATGTCAAGGGATGAGTATTCTGGGAAACATTTGTACTTCAGTTTCTAGGTAAAATAAAATGAGAAAGAATGGGCCTTGTACTTGTGATATATGGAACTGTGAATCCAAAGTTTAAAACAAGGGTGAAGGCTGAGAGACAATAGCAGGGAAGGGCTGGGCCCAAGGAGGGCTGCAGACCAAAGCCCTGTTCACATCTGGGAGTGGGGGCTAGGGGGTTGACCTCTAGGGAGTCAGGCTACTCCTGGGGGTGTCCAGAGCCAGCGTTGGACCTACAGCTTCATTAGGTGAATTATTTCAGTTCAGATGAATTTCATAAAGTGCCTCCCTGTGGGGGGCGCCCTCAGGCAAGACACCTTGAACATTCTTTAAATCTGAATCCAAGGCACCTGGCAAAACCGCATCTTGGAAAAACACATTCACCAACAAGGCTGAATATGTTTATCAGCTTGGCCTTAACTTTGCCTCAGATGTCCAGGCAAAAACAGTCTTGCCCCAAGAATGGGGGAATGAATAGGGCCTAGGCCCACCAAAACTCCTTTGATCCTAATGTTGGAGAAACCCCTTTGTGTTGTGCAATATAAATAAACATGTCTTTGTGGGCTTGGAGTCACTGTCTCTCCATTAGAGAGAACAGATGTCCTACCCAGCCCCAGCTTTTTATTTCTCTGTTTCTGCGTCTTCTCTTCTATTCCTTTATTTCTTAATCCCCAGCTCCTCTACTCAGAAACTGAACCCAGTCTCTTTCCATGCTGGATGTGGAAAGAGAGAAAAACACCTATACCTCCCTGCTGCAAAGAGTGGGCTGATTACCAGAAGGCTGAAGTCCTTTGGACCAGGCCAGATGGCTCTCCTAGTGATCAGAGCGAGGACTGGACTTGTCCCCACTCGTCAGCTTGGCCAGCTGCTTTGTGTGGTGCATGCACAGCCCGGGTGCTGGAGTCCAGGGCACCTGCTCCCCCTCTTCATTGCGGAGCTCAGCAACTTGGACAGCTGAGGAAAGCATTTTACACTATAAATGAAGCTCAGGTAGACCTGTGGGCAAATAAGGAATGCTGTCCTGGTGAAAGGTTATGTGGAACTGGTAACACCCACCTGAGTCAGGATCTAGAAGTTTCACTTGAGATTTGCTTATCTGTCAAACTGGTTCCTTTATTAGAGAAAAAAATTGACATTTCAGCGGAATTTGAACGTGTTTGTGTATATTCTAGGCTAATTTGGAAATTGACACTTGAATACATGTAAGAGGGACCTACTTAGTTTTATTTTATTTATTTATTATTTTTATTTATTTATTTTGCTTTTAAATTTAATAAATATTTATTGTTCAGATTATTACAATTGTTCCTCTTTTTTTCCCCCCATAGCTCTCCTCCACCTGATTCCTACCCCATCCTTGGCCCTTACCCGACCTCCTACTGTCCTCATCCATAGGTGTATGATTTTTGTCCAGTCTCTTTCCACACCCCCACACCCCTTTCCTCCTGAAAATTGTCAGTCCACTCTTTTTCTATGCCCCTGATTCTACTATATTCACCAGTTTATTCTGTTCATCAGTTTTTTTATTCACTTGATTTTTAGATTCAACTGTTGATAGATAAGTAGTTGTTGTTCATAATTTTTATCTTTACCTCTTTCTTCTTTTTCCTCTTCTTGAAGAATACCCTTCAGTATTTCATACAATACTGATTTGGTGGTGATGAACTCCTTTATCTTTTTCTTATCTGTGAAGCTCTTTATCTGACCTTCAATTCTGAATAATAGCTTTGCTGGATAGAGTAATCTTGGTTGTAGGTTCTTGCTATTCATCACTTTGAATATTTCTTGCCACTCCCGTCTGGCCTGCATCATATCTGTTGAGAAATCCACTGACAATCATATGGGTGCTCCCTTATAGGTAACTAACTGTTTTTCTCTTGCTGCTTTTAATATTCTCTCTTTATCTTTTGCTCTTGGCATTTTAATTATGATGTGTCTTGGTGTGGTTCTCTTTGGATTTCTTTTGTTTGGGGTTCTCTGCACTCCTGGACTTGTAAGTCTATTTCTTTCACCAGGTTGGGGAAGTTTTCGGTCATTATTTCTGCAAATAAGTTTTCAGTATCTTGCTCTCTCTCTCTTCTTGTGGCACCCCCATAATTCTGATGTTGGTATGCTTGAGGTTGTCCCAGAGGCTCCTTACACTATCTTCACATTTTTGGATTCTTTTTTCTTTTTTCTTTCTGGTTGAGTGTTTTTTGCTTCTTTGTATTTCAAAATCTTTGACTTGATTCTTGTGATCCTCTAGTCTGCTATTAGATCTTTGTATAATATTTTTTATTTCAGTCAGTGTATGCTTAATTTCTAGTTGGTCCTTTTACATATCCTCGAGGGTCTTGCTAAATTTATTGGCCTTTTCTAGGAGATTCTTGAAAAACCTTATAACTATGATTTTGAACTCTATATCCAGACATTTGCTTTCCTTCATTTCGTTCATTTGTGATCTGTTTCTTTGTCTCTGCATTTTCACTGCTTCCCTGAGTTGATAGAGTGGCTTTGTGTGCTAAGTGTCCTATAGGGCCCAGTGGCTCAGCCTTCGCAGTCACCTGAGGTGAACACTCTTGGTGCACCCCTTTGTGGGCTGTGTGCACAGTCTTGTAGTTGAGCCCTGATTGTTGTTGGTATCATTGGGAGGAATTGACCTCCAGGTCAATTGCCTGTGAGGATCAGCTGTGTCTATGCTGGGAGAACTGTGCTGGAGACACCCTTATGAGACAAGACTTGCAAAAGCCCCTTGCTCAGCTTGGATGGGGCAAAGTCTCAGGGCAGAGCAGACAGCATTTTCTTCCTATCAGCCTGCTCTAATAAACCCCTGTGTCTCAGTGTTCCATGGTAATTGCTCCAAGCACCTCTGAGAGAAAGTTGCCCTCGAGTTCTACCCACTGCCAGACAGTCCAGTTTCTCCCAAATGCGTCTAGGTCCCAGGAGTCTCACCTGGAACTGAAGTTCAATGCAGTTGGGAGTTTTTGTCTCCCTCCCACTTGAGAAAGCCAGCCATGCATTCAGTTGCCCACCATTTCCGTGTGTGTCTCAGTACCTCCGCCTCCTGCAACTCCTCTGAATCTCAGCGTGCTTTTCTTTTTCCTTCTAGTGTAGAATCCACTCAGCCAGCCTTCCTATGGTTCTGGATGAAGCCTTTTTTGTCTTTTAGCTGTAGTTTTGAAATTGGTGTGCCAGGCAGCAGTTTAGGTGTTTACCTATTCCGCCATCTTGGTTTCTTGGGACCTACTTGGTTTTAAATAGTCTCTTTTATTCTTTGTGGAATATTGGTAACTATGAGTTCATTTAGCCCTAAATAGTTCAGAGCCTTTTCTGTTTGAGCTCTGGGAATAATGTTTTTCTTCTTTTCAAAGGTGTAATACTTCTGCTAACAGTAAAGGAAGATAAAAAAGATAAGAACCTTCAGGGCTCTTTGAAGATAAAATGGTATTTAGAATCAGACATTCATTACAATGAAGAGTCATCTCTACTCGGGGGCCTGTGACTTGAGGTTTGTCTGTCTGATGCATTGCTTTGTTGAAACTTCAAGTGCACGCATGGTCATTTTGAAGAGAAGAGAGATGAGCAGCTGCTATTTGATCTCTATATCTTCTCAGAGACACTTAGAGATTTGCCACCGGTTTGGTAAGTTTATTTTCCATACTGTAAGATGAGGGCAGGATGGTGGTTCCTTCCCCCCACACCTCAGAAACATGGGCGTTTCTTCACTTATACATTCCAGGGCCTCAGAGGAGGAGGGCAGAGGTTCTAGAAGGGTTAGAAGCAAGAGTGGGGGTAGGGGGAGAGAGACCCTAATTTCCATGGGAATAGGGAACTGTGTGGGAGAGTTTGGAGTAGGATTGCTGGCTTAACAGTGAATTATTTTACCTAACTCTTGGTGCCATGAGAAGATTTAAGTAAGGTCACGGACACAAAGAGCTTGGAAGTGTCTGGTCGATGTCAGTTGCTATGTTATCTATTCGCAGGATTCCAAGTGGGCTCTCCGGTGTATTGGAGGAGGGGTGCCCAAGGTGTTGGGGGAATGCCTGCGTGGCTGGCCATTGGCCCAGTGAGCTCTTTAGGATTTAGGCCGAGGAAAGAGTGGAGGCCCTGGGAGAGCCCAGGGAAGGAGACAACTATTCCACAAGAGCTGGGGATGGGCCACCACGCTGGCGGCTTCTGGGACCATCGTCTCACAGCTCAGACTTTGGCAAGGGACACGCGTGTGGTGCTGTGACACCCGGGCTTCTCCTGGCTCGCAGCTTTGACGAACTGTGAGGCATTTTGTTTTCTTCGAAGCATGCAGACACACAATCACAGCGTGTTTTCAGACTGATCACCACCATAAGAAACAGCATAAGATTCACGAGTTATACCTTTTCTTTATACCCACCACCCATTTCCCTCAATCATATTCTCCCAACCTTCTACAGTGTCAAACTAGGAAATGGCTGTTACATAATACTACTCAATGTATTTATTAATTGCATAATTGGTTTAATCTGGGCATTATCCAGAAGCAGAGACCTCAAATCTTAGAATTCCTGGCCCATGAAGTTGCAATTAGGCTCCATGAGAATAGCCAACAGCTTATACTCTGGAAATTTCCATGGTGACTTCCCCTTGTTGTGTGGAGTCAGTGTGGGTCTTCTCACCATGGCCACTCTTTCTTCAAACCATGAGTGTGGTTCCAGAGTAGCTTGTTGGTGGGAATTTTGTTCTTCATTTGTTTGAGCAAATAAGGTAGCAATCACGATAGGGACCGGGAAAATCATGTCAGCTGATCTCATTGTCATAAAATATAATAAAAGATTAGGGACTGTTGACTAGGCAGTAATATTGAAAGGACCTACTTGCTGGTAGTAGAAGAGAACCCAGCTCTTTGCTCAGCTTTGTGGAAGGAATTGGTTTGGATATGAAAGCTGATGGCTGGAGGACTTAGGAACCGAAGAGGGGTATGACCTCAGAATTGCCTGGAAGGAAAGGAAGTTTGGGTAGAGGTGAGTGGGTGGCAAAGAGAAGACAAATGCTGGCCCAGTTGAAGAATAGCAACATTACAAACGACAAAGTTGGAGACATGGGTAAAAAGGGGAGACTCATAAGAGGGCAGTCATGAGCATTGCCCATTGATGCTCTCCATGTATTAGCCCCTCAGCCAGCACCAGGACCTGGAGAGGTAAGTGGTGGTCTTATTCACAGGAGGAATCTGAGGCTTGGGTATGAGATTGAGAGGTCAGAGAAGAACGGGTTTTCAAACCCATTTCAGTTCTACTGACATTCTCAACACTCTCTCCTCTGCTCTGGACAGTCATTCTCTTTCCAAGTGTTGTCTCATCTACCTGCAAAATGGGCCTCCAGTTCATCCGCTCCTGTGTTCCTCCTCTGCCATCACTCTTGGTCATGTTAAAACCCTGCCCTGCAATGTGGTGCCATTAGGAGGTGGGCCTTTGGCAAGCAATTAGAATTAGCTGAGGCCATGAGGGGGAGCCCTAATGAGTGGGATTAGTGCCCTTCTGCGAGTCCCCAGAGAGCTTGCTTCCTCTCCCTGCTCTCTACCAGGTGAAGACACAATGAGAAGGTGGCGGACTATAATTTGGAGATGGATTCTCACCAGCACCCAACTCCACTGGCAGCCTGGCCTTGGTTTCCAGCCTCCAGAGCTGTGTGTAAATTTCTATTGTTTATGGGACACCCAGTCTCTGCCGTTCTGTTATAGCAGCCCAAACAGACAAAGACAGGGACTCACCTAAAATGCCAGTTCTCCAGCGCTCCAAGTTAAAGCAGGCCTTCTGTATTAATTTAGAGTGGTATATTTTTCTTCACAATGCATCTACAATGTATAGTTACATGTTTGTTCAGTGATTTGTGTCATAAAGTCCATGGGGCCAAGAACTTTTGTATGTCCAGGGCCCACACAGAGGAAATAGGGGCTCAATAAATATTTGTCATATTTGTCAAGTGATCAATGAATTAACAAATGAAAGACTGACTGGATATGTATAGGATTGCTGACAATTATGGCTTTTGGGCCGTTAGTATCATTTTTTCCCCATTTACTTTCTTAAAAAAAAGCAAGTTTAAAGTTATACCTTAACCTGGAAGATATGAGTTTGAAGTAAAGATTTGAAATCAGTGATATGTGACAAGTAATGGCTGCATGTCCGCATAGCCCAGTGCCCTTGAGCTGTGATAGGACTTTGCCTAGGAGTCTGCAGGGTGAACTTGACCACGAAGACGCGAGTGCAATGCCAGCCACAAGTGGCAGTAAAGCAGCAGCGGCGGTGTCAGTCTTAAAAGCATACCCTATTCTGAGCTGCTGTTTTAGAAAGGACCCGTTATGGAGCTACTGAAATGGGCCCAGACCGTCTGTCTCCGCTGGTGAGGAGGCTGAGCAGGGACCGTGTGAAACCCGCGCTGGAGAAACGCCGCAAACCACGTGCGTGATTTCGGAGGCCAAGCTTGCACACCCTCTGCCACGCAGAAAGCCTTGGTTTGGAGCAGCATTGTGAGAAGTCCAATCAGACAGTCAGGGTCAGGTTGGCATCCCTGGAGGACCATGCAGTGGCAGGAAGCCTGGGCCTGGGGCTGTGGACATTGTGGAAGGTATTTTGGGTCAGGAAGAGGCAGCTAGGGTGAAAAGGTGCCTTTGGTGAGTGGCGGCGCATCAAGTGGGTTCAAAAGGAGCGCCAGGGCCTGGGGAGGGCCAGCAAGCAGACCCACGCATTCATGAAGGAACCGTCCGCACGCCGGGGTCCCAGCCTCAGTGTCAGGACGTCCCGCGGTGCTCATGCCTCCCGAGCAGAGTGGCACGGCCGCCGGCCTTAAGGGACAGAGGCTGCCGCTCCGTGAGGTCTGACTTTTCAGAAACAGAAAGACCAGTGTACCGGTGTCTGGTTAATGATTTTGAGGGGAATTCTCATTTTTCCCCACGGTCAGTCATTCGTTTACTCTCTCATCAGAAGGATGAGGATGGTGTGTTGCGGGCCCTGGTGCAGGTGTAGGCAGTTCCGGGTGCTCAGTGAGCCTGACACCTCGCTCCTCTGCGGCCTGCGGACCAGGCCGTGTGGCCCCTTAGGGAGGGTTTCTCCTGTGTACATGCATGCATTTCCTTTTTCCTATGCTCTCGCTCTTTAGGCCAGATTCACATAACAAAATCCACCATTTTAACCACGACTGAGTGGCTTCAGGTCCGTTTACACATTGTGCAGCCGCCACCTCTAGCTTCTCCCCAAGCCGCGCTCTCCTCTGGGCCTAGGGCTGCTTCCACGGCACAGTACGGCCTAGGGATGCTTCCACGGCACAGTACGGCCTAGGGATGCTTCCACGGCACAGTTCGGCCTAGGGATGCTTGCACCCCAGGAGGCACGATCGCTCTTCCTCCTCCCTTCTGTGGCGCCCTGTGCCAGGCCCGGGGTCTACTGCCCAGCTGCCAGGAATACAGAGCCGGAGCCGGAACAGGAAGCCCAGAGCCTGCGCTCTCAGGGCCCCAGCTGCAGCCGCGGCCACGCCCGAGCTGGTGGAGTGGCCTGCCTGCGCTCGGGTTGGCGGGCCTGGGCTGCAGGGGACTCTCTCAGCTCTGCTCTGCTCCAGCGGCAGCTGCCTGCCCTCTCCTGCCTCTCCTTTCCCTTCTGGCCATTCCTCCCTGGTGTCCCTCTAGTGCTGTCCTGGCCTCAGCTTCTCATGCGCCACCCAACACGCACCAGCCCGCAGGCCGCCTCTGGCCTGCCATGGCCACCAAGTCTCCGCTGCTGCAGGGGCTGCTGTGCAGCCTCGCACACGCCGCGCCTGCGGGCCTCGGGGGGCGGGGGGCTCCCAGAGCTCACGCTGTGGGGCAATTTCAGTTTTGCCTACAAGCTTTGGTTCACATGGCTGGACAGTCCCATCATGCAGGGAGGAGACCATTGTTCCCTCACACCCTTGTCAGCGAAGTGTGGGGTCACATTGAAAAAGTTCCCAACTTTATAGGTAAAAAATACAATGTCCTAGTAGTTTTTTGTTTTTTTAAATATGTTCTTATTGATTTCAGAGAGGAAGGGAGAGGGAAAGAGAGGGATAGAAACACCAATGACGAGAGAGAATTGTTGGTCAGCTGCCCCTGCACGCCCTCCACTGGAGACTGAGCTCAGAGCCCCGGGCCTGTGCCCTGACCAGGAACTGAACTGTGACCTCCTGGCTCATAGGTTGACGCTCAGTCGCTGAGGCCTGCCAGCCAGGCTGTCCTCAGAGTTTTAATTGCTTTTATTTTTATTGTGAGTGAGCTTGAACAGATTTTCAATGACTTAAAAGTGATGGCAAGCAAGCCAAAGCCGGTTTGGCTCCGTGGATAGAGCGTTGGCCTACAGACTGAAAGGTCCCAGGTTCGATTCCGGTCAAGGGCATGTACCGTGGCTGCGGGTACATCCCCAGTGGGGGGTGTGCAAGAGGCAGCTGATCGATGTTTCTCTCCCATCGATGTTTCTGACTCTCTATCCCTCTCCCTTCCTCTCTGTGAAAAATCAATAAAATATTAAAAAAAAAAAAGTGATGGCAAGCAAAAGAAATCAGGACTTTACATTAAAACAGGTGAGTGTGTAAACAACTTGCACTAAATACAATTTTAAAGGAAAAAAATAGCCCTAGCCAGTTTGGCTTAGTGGCTAGGGCCTTGGCCTTGGCATGAAGGTCCTAGGTTCAATTCCAGTCCGGGACACATAGCTGGTTACAAGCTCGATCCTTGGCCCTGGTCGGGCACATGTGGGAGGCAACCAATCGATGTGTCTGTCACATGGAGGTTTCTCCTCCTCCCTTTCATTCTCTCTAAAATTAGGACACTAAGTTTGTTTAGTTAAAAGTGTACAGTGAGTGAAAATAATTTTTTGTGTGCTGTCTTGAGCTGGTGATTAGAATGTACTAATGCCGACCAGTAATTAAGTCCTGCTAGCCTCACCAGATACAGGGCTTTGCAGAGGATCTGTGTTCTCCTGTCCTGAGGAGCCAGAAAAGAGACCCAGGCTCGTGTTTCCTGTGAGGGAAAGATGGTGGAGAGCTGTCCTGTCTCAGGACAGGAGTGTGGGTGGAGAGGACGCTGGGAGAGTCTGGTCAAGGCTGGTGGGATTGGTGCTCGATAGCCATTCGTTTGGATGCTGTTCTGAGACTCAGTTTCTCTTCCTGACTCCCTAGGAGCAGGGACTGGTGAGGTGTGTGTTTGCCTAGAGGCTGAGCTGCTGTCCTAAGGAAGCCCTGAGTGCAGTGCTTCAGAAACACGGTTCCAGCTCCCTTCTCCTCCGTGTTCCAGCTCGGGTTGGCCCCAGCAGGGCAGGAAGCTTGGTCCCATGAACTCATCCAGAGTCTCAGCTTCCTTCTCTGTGTCTGCTTCGCCTGTCCCTGGGCCTGGCCTAACACCGCACCGCTCCCAGCTCTGGGAGGGGCCAGAAGAGGCCGACTGACGATTGTTGAGGACCGTTATTCTCCGTCTGAGGACAGTGGAGACTCTGACACATCCCCTCCACTCACAGCTCCTTGACGCGAGTTTAGTCACATGGTCATGCTCAGTTGTCGAGAAGTGAGATTCCAGCAGGCGGCCACGTGCCCTGTGGGAGCCTTGGGAGATGCACAGAGAGAAGGGGTGGATGTGGGAAGCAGTGAGCCTCTCTGCCCCTGAGCTCAGAGTCTGGCAGATGCAGAGAGACAATGGTCTTGCATCTGTCACCAGTGCCATCCACTCCAAGCGTCCTGAACTGTCCCAGGAGAGGGCAGGACAGTGAGGAAGAGAAGGTGGTGCCACTTTCTTCTTTGATTCTTTTCCTTCTTTCAGAATCTGTATCAAGGATGCCAGTTATGTAATGTGGAAGCCATTCAGACAACAAACAATCGATGGAGCACCTGCTATGTGCCAGGCATTGCCTAGGCACTGGGCACTGGCAGGTCCCCATGGAGCTCCCAGGAGAACCGAGGAAATGGACACGCATCAGAGAACTGCAGCTAGACGTTTAACCACAGTCACGATGCGCTCCCTGAAGGAAAGAGTAGATGATTCCATGGAGGAGGCTGAGGCATTGATCTAATTTATGTTAGAGACTGAGGGAGGGCATGGAGAAAATGGAATTTAAGCTGAGACCCAAAAAGTGGATGTGTTGTCCTGCCAGTTTAACTCAGTGGTTGAGCATCAACCTATGAACCAGGAAGTCACGGTTCAATTCCTGGTCCGGGCACATGCCTGGGTTTCGGGCTTGATCCCCAATAGGGGGTGTGCAGGAGGCAGCCAATCAATGGTGCTCGCTTATCACTGATGTTTCTCTCCTTCTCTCTCTTCCTCTCCTTTCTTCTCTGAAATCAATAAAATTATGTTAAAAATAAAAAATTTAAAAGTAGATGTGTTGGCGTTGCCTGGTGGATGAGGGAGGGGAAAAAGTGATCTAGATAGAGGGGTTAGAGCAGTGGATGGGGGAGCGGGGTGAAGTGTGGCTGGAGGGAGAGGCAAGGAAAGAGCCCCCAGCATCTAGGCCATCTGTGTCTTAGCTACACACTCCAAAATGTGGTGGCTTCCAGTGACAGCGACTTAGTAGTTTATGGCTCCGCAGGTTTGCGAGTTAGGCTGGCTCAGTGTGGCTTCGTTTTGTGATCTAGGCTAAACGCTCTTTGGCGTCTGTAGCCAGCTACGCGTCAGCAGGTGCCTCTGCTTGTGGGGTAGCTGGTCACTGGCTGGGGCACTCCTCTGTGTGGGCTCTCATCTCCACTAGGCTAGACCAGGTGGGCTTGGCCACGTGGCAGTAGGGGTCTAAGAGGAAGTGGAAGCAGGCAAGGCCACTTGAGACTTACTCTCAGAACCAGCATTCCATTATTTCTGCCACATTCTATTGCCCAGAGCGCATCCCCCAGCCAGCCCAGTCCAGGGTGGGAGGCATCGCCCCCTCTTCGAAGGAACTGAGAGCCACATTGTAAAGGGTGGAGTGGAACTTGAGGCAATTTTTGAATCACGTAAGGAATGTGTATGATTGGAACACAGGACACTTTTACGCAGGAACTAGCAGGAGCAGGGCACGTGTCCGTGGGGATGGGGACTGTGCTGTTCACGTCTCACCTTGCCATCTGGGTGGTGGGCTCTTTGGATGCAGGTGTGTGGTCCCGTCCATCGGTCTGGACACAATGCCCATCTGCCAGCACAGCCCCTCAGCGGGCAGCGGGTAGGGAGTGCGTTATGCTTTCAGCATCTGTAGGCTTCCCAGCAGGGTGCTGTGGAGGGGGTTGCCGTCTAGACAGCTTAACTGTTGCAGTTGCGAAGCTAACGCCTCACCATGAGCTGAGCTTCCAAGAATCGCACACTTGTCTAAATTATAATTTGTTGGTTGGGCCTTGAGGAGGTCTTGAATGCCGGCCCCAAATTCCCTCTCACAACAAACATATTTGCCCAAACAGATTTCTCTTCTGAACACCTTTTAAGGCATTATTCTGCCAAGTGTGGTGTGCTGGTTGTCAAGCTCTTGTCTCTCAATGGCCCAGTTCGTCTAGACCGCAGTCTGTGCTGCCAGCTGGGTGTTCTGTTGGTAGGAAGCCAGCAGGGAGGAGGCAGGAAGGGACCCCTCCTTCTTATTTGCTTGCTCTCCCAGAAAGCATCACCAGCACTGGCTCCGTTCCTTGGCGGGAAGTAAGTCACACCCGCAGTTGTCCAGTCCTCTGTTTCTCTCCACACGCCCAGAACCAGCGTCAGGAGCCCTCAGAAAGACCAGCATTGTCTGGGTGTAGTCTCCTCCTTGAAGGTCTGAGCCCCAACTCCATCTCAGGGCTCTTCTTTCAAGCTCTTGAGTTCCAGCAGCCTACATGCCGCTCTCTGCTCCTGAAGGAGGCGGCTGTCCCACAGACACACTCCCGGGCAGTCGGACATCCCTCTCACAATCCGGGACTTCTGGGTCCCAACCACTCGCCTGCCTGCTTGCCTAATTGCCCCTAACCACTTCTGCCTGCCAGCCTGATCATCCTCTAACCGCTCCCCTGCCAGCCAGATCAATGCCTAACTGTTCCCCTGCCAGCCCGATTGCCCCCAACTGCCCTCTCCTGCTGGCCATCTGTGACCACATGGGGGCAGCCATCTTGTGTGAGGGTATGATGATCAATTTGCATATCACCTCTTTATTATATAGGATGGTAACAAGTTGAACATTCATAAAATATTTGAATGGATATTTATTTAGCATATTGTGTATTATCAAAAGAAATAGATAACAAACATACCAAACCCGTTAGCTGTTATATATTATTGCTTAAAATTAAATAATACATTAGAAGGAGCTGAATTGAAGAACAATGTTAAGCAGCCAGTGCACAGCCAAACAGTGGAGATGGGATAGAATGAGAGGTGGAAAGCACGGAATGAAGCCATCCCACCTGGCCCATTACCCTAGTAATTAGCTCTTTTAGCAGAAAAACTGTCTTGGTTCCAAAAAGAAACAGGATAGAGGAAAGATGAAAAAAGCCACAGAGTTTGATTTCCCGCATCTCTTACTGTTCCCCAGGCCCACGTGTTATCCCAGCAGATTCCAAGGTGCAGCCAGGCCCACTTTGCCCGGCACTGGGCACCAGGCACTGGGTCAGCTGACAGCTGGCCTGCTGGCCCTGCAGAGCTCTCCGCTCCGGCCCCCCTCCCCGCTCCCCGGGTGCGGCAGGCACCAGGACACTGCATTGCTATGGAGCAGTGGGACCACCAAGAGTTAACGACGGTGCCCGGACCCCGTGTCCCACCACCATGAAATCGCTGCATGCAGGCGACACTCTGGAGGCCACGCCACACCCGGAAAGACGGCGAAGCGAGGTCGGCGGAGGGAGGGCCACTCAAACCTGTCTGGCCAGTAGCTGAGATGACACCCTGCGCCGAGAAGCCCAATTCCATCTTCTCTTGCTTCATGACAAGGAATCCGGGTGGGGAGCAGGGCGCACAGTCGAGGACTGAGACTCGGGCCTCGGCAGGGGACGGTGCCGGGCGGAGCAGGCAGGAGTGGACGTGGGTCCTGACCTGAGCAGGAAGGAGTGGAGCTCAGTGTCTTTGGAAAGCCGTTGGCAGAGGCGGGCACCCAGTGTGGGGGCCTGGCTCTGATTTCAGTTCTGAGAGGACAGCTAGATGCGGTAGGTGGACAATGTCGGACAGGAAGGGGTGGGAAGCGTTCCAGGCAGCCCTGAGGGTGACAGCAAACACCTGCTCTGTGACAGGCAGCCCTCTGCAGACACCCTAGCCTCCAGGGAAGTCTGCCGGACAGGCCCTTCGGCCTGCAGGAGACAATCCTCTAGGATCAGAGCTCAGTGTCAGGGGCAGAGCAATGGAACCGGTTTGCCCAGCTGGTTAATAGCACCCCCTGGTCAGCACGTGACAGGAAGCAGCCCCTGCGTTTCAGTGCGGATGTAACCTCTTGGGAATACTTTCCACACTGTCTCCGAAGGACAGGCTTCTATTCACTGATAGGGTTTCCTGAATGTCTCGCCACCCAACATCCTTTAAATCACAAAACGGGCAAGTGTAGGGACAAAGGACTCAGGGCAACTTTCTCCTCCCAGATTTCTGAAATACCTTTGACTTGTTCCTTTCTCTGCCTTATATCTAACCAGTTGTCTACCCCACATCTGGGCATTCAGCTGGCAAATGTTTATTGAGTGCCCGGCATGGCAGCCTTCTCTCTCCACCTGGAGGCACTTAACCTCTAGTTTCCACTCAGAGCTTTTCGTGGGGTGCTCAGCTCCCAGAACAAGAGGCACCTGCCACGGCACAAGAGCTATAACCATGTTGACATCTGGGTCAGCACCGGGATGAATGCGCTGGGTCTGATAGCCCAATAAAGCCACCATCGTGCGGTGGTCCCGAATCCTGATGACGCTCGTTGAGGTTCTCTAGAGGAAGAAATTTCTAAATATGAGGAGGGTGGAAGGAACCCCCTTCCTGAAGTAATCACCACCAAGCAATAGCAGCAACAGCAACTGGAGAGGAGGGAACGAAAACACTGCATCAGAGAGCACAATTGGTCCAACTGGGAACCTGAAACCTACCGAAATCATTTGCACAATGAAAAGCCCAAAGCATGCAGATTAGTCTTTGCAGCTCCAGACCACAGGCTCCGAATGAACCTATGGGATGCACCCGAGTGTGTGCACCATGTCAGCACCCAGGCTACATTCTCAGATAGACGTGACGGAAGGTACTTTTTGCCATCTGCTTACGGAAACCGCCAGGTGAGCTGATTAGGGAAGTATATCCTATCTAATAAAAGAGTAACATGCAAATGTGACCGTACCTAGGCTCCTGACTGGCTATGCTACCAGCCAGTCGGAGCAAGGGGTGGGGTGGAGAGGCGTGAGCGCCAGGCCCCAGGATAAAGTGGGGAAGTCATCAAGCGCCGGGCCGGGGCACGGAGACCAAGCGATGGCAGCTGCGGCCAGAACTCACCACAGCTGAGTCAACTGAGGCCCCGGGGCGCTGAGAACTGCGGCGGGAGGGTTGGCGGCGGGAGCGGTGGCGGCAGGGGCGGCTGCGAAAACTCACCACAGCTGCTTCTAATGAGGCCCCTGCATTGCTAATGTTTACGTGTAGCTTCAGCTGTATGCCAGCAAAAACGGAAGGCAACCGCCAGAGGGAAGGCCCTCGAGTCCCAGCTTCAGCATCCCAGCTGAAACTGACAACAGGCAGGAGGAAGTCCCACCCCCACAGAATCTGTCCAAATCAGCCTTTGGTCACGCTCCTGAAAGGCCTGTCATTCTCCTCTATCTCAGAATGGGGCAATAGAGAGGTGGGACTATGTCCAAAGAAAAACTGTTGAAGTTTGCTCAACTCTATATTTTGGATACAGCCAAAGCTATAAGTAAAAGATTAGCAATCCCAGCAAATCAGGCCTGCTCAGAAAGACTCATAATCAACAACCTCATGCATGAAATAAATGAATTAACAAAATCGTATAAGATGCTACGTGAGGTAGAAAAGGAAGCCCAATCTGAAGCAGCAGCAAAAGGTATAGCTCCCATGGAAGTAACTATGGCAATTAAATATGATCATAATAGTGACCTAGGTAGATATAATTCTCCCCGTGTAACCGAGGTTGCTGTCATACTCAGAAACGAAGTTGGAGAACCTCCTTTTGAAAGGGACTTGCTCATTCATTGAAAACCAGATCCCAATAATCCAAATGGCACTAAAGTGAAACGAATCAGTATCCTGTTTCCCACATTAGATGCAATGACATATCCTATTCTTTTTCCACATGGTGAAAAAGGTTGGGGAACAGATATTGCATTAAGACTCAGAGACAACAGTGTACTCAACAATAATACTAGACAAAATGTAAGAACACGAGTCACCCAAATGTAGTATTATGGGTTTCATCTCTCTGTGAGTGACACGTTCAATCCTATTTTAAATGCAGAAAAGTTAACCCAACAGCTTATTATGGATTCGTATTTTAAAATGGAGGCCAATCAGATAAATTTTATTAAAGCAAACCAATCTAAGTTGAGAGTTGAAAAATATAGCGGTTTGATGGATTATCTCAAATCTAGATCTGAAAATGACAATGTACCCATTGGTAAAATGGCCCTGGGGCTGCAGCATCTCCCGTTTCTCAGCTCATGCCCTCTCTCCAGGAGACTGGGGAGAGCATATATGGTAAAGGTTTTTATGCCACGGCAGTCAGAGTAGTGGGACTCGGCCAGGCAGGCACATAGAAGGGCTGGGGCCCTTTCTGGCTCTGGGTTTAGGCAGCATGCCCTATGGTCCTGGGTGCCTGTGGCTGCGGCCGGCCTGAGTGAAGTTGGCCCAGGTCCTGGGTGCCTATAGCTGGCCAGAGGGAGGGAAGCCTGGGTCCCAGGTGTGGGGCAAGGCAGAGGCAGTTAGGAGCAATCAGGCCAGCAGGGGAGCACTTAGGGATGATCAGGCAGGTAGGCAGAGGTGGTTAGGGGTCACACATCCCTGAAGGGGTCCCTGATTGGAGCAGGTGCAGGCTGGACTCAGGGAACCCCCCTCCATGCACGAATTTCGTGCACTGGGTCACCTGTCAGGAAATAAAAGCACAGAGCAGCTCATGCATCCTTGGTTTCATTTCTGTCACTGACCATGAATGGGACATCCAGCCACAGTGATTCTTGGAACACCAGCTACTGGTCAATGGGTGCACAAGACACACAGCTGAAGGAGCACCTTCCATGGCAGCGTGACGTGAGAAGGAAGTTAGATGGGGAGAGGATGGAGTGCCGCCTGGACTCGCCCTTATCCCTGCAACAAAGCTCTGTCCAAACCACCCCACCTCATTGTCTCACTCATCTTGTCAAACCACCGTGTCTGCACATCAGACATGTTTTGGAGAAGACCTGTGCCCAAGATATGATGCAGCTGGTTACAAGTTGGAGCAGAGTCACCCATAATGAGCTGCCTCCTTCACATCACTGCACATGCTCTGAGCCGAGTTTCCTCTTGGTGGTTTAAAGCAGGAATTGCAGCTTGTCCTTATCCCTTCAGCCGAAATGGTATGAAACTGCCAACACAGTTCAGTGGGGTCTGTTCTCACCCGCCCTGAACCCTCTGGTGCAGTCAGGATAAACGCCTTTTGGGGATCCCCATGGAACATTAGTGGCTGGAAAGCATTGTTTTTTGCGCCCCCCCCCCCCACTTATAACTTTAACTGAGAAAACGTCTGGGCCTGGAAGGGAGTCTCTGGCTCTTGACAACATATGACGTCTCACTTTGCTGGTGGCACTGCACTCTTCCTTGACTGTCCTCGTTGGCATCAAAAGTTGGACCAAATCTTGTAAGGAATCTTGCCTAGTGCCATAAAAGCTGGCCTTTTGAGATGTTTTGGTCCCAAAATGGATGCATGATATTATGAGTTTCTTATTGAAAGAGGTTTGTTGCACAAATCCTCAAGCTGCTGATTGGACATTGGACAGAATTTCCACTTTAGACTGCAAATCTGTCACCTGGACTGACTCGGAGGACTTTATTGGTCGCGGGGATAAAGCACATCTTTCCATTTAGGGTCCTTCAGTTGCCATTGGGGATGCTGCAAAACAAAAACAAAAACAAAAAAACCCCCATGAGTTTGTTTGGCTAAACAAGTACGCTGCAGGTGGACAGCTCTCTACACCTCCGGCGGCTGCGCGCAAGTGCTGTTCAGACTCCTGCCCAGGATGCTGGCCCTGTTCATGCTGCTTGGAGCCCAGCCACCCGAGAGCACCGAGCTGGCCTAGGGCCACCTGCACTTACTCTCTCCCAATGCAGTCACGTGGCTTCTTCCCTCTTGACCCAAACTCCTTAGCACAGGAAAAAGAGAGCAAGCAGCATGGATACAACTTAAAATCTCTGGGAACATTTCGTTTCTATTGACACAGCCCCACCCTAAACTGGCAAAGGATGTTAATTTCTTCTTTCCCTATGCATTTTTGGGGCTCAGAGTTTGGACTCCTGCTGCCATTTAAATATAAATCTGAAACTGATTTGGCGTTGAAATCAAAGACCACTCCATAATTCCAACTTTTTATGCCAGACAAGCAATCACAGCAATCTCATTAAAATGTGATTACAAGAAGATGGGAAAATTTTGGGGTTATGTGCAATTTTAGAGCTATTCCTGGTATCACTCAAATAGACCTTGTATCTTAAAATAAGTTACAAAGAAATGAGACCAAGACTTTAAAACGACTTGCTTCTAACGTCTCTATATGCAGAAAATAAATACATTTTAAATGTATAAAAATGTAAATGCACAAGTTCTGGAGTGTCCTTTTCACATCTGAGCACGCTCTATTCACTAGCTTAAGCCTTCTCCCCTCTCTGAGGCCTTGGCCTGTGTTCCAGCCGATGCCCCACTTCATAATCCTAGTTTTCCTACTGCCTGGACACTTCTCTGACTTTTTTATGGGCATTTCATCCTTGTTTCACGTGAATACACGACTATCCTCAAGATCCAGTACTGCCCTCGGCTTGCCTGCCACATCACTTCGCTTCCCACCTCCCGAGGAGCCCTGGCCGCCCCGCTGTGCTCGGCCGGGTGGTTCAGTAGTTCTGCTCTCATTGCAGTGTGGCTTTACTTCAACGGCAAGGAGCGCTGGTCTCCAATGACATTACTTAAGTGAAGTTTCTGCTTAAAACGCAATTGAAAATGGAGCTGGAAAGCAGGGGCCGGCACACCTTTTCTGCCAGGGGCCAATCAGTCAATGTGGTCGGCTCTGTGGTCTCAGCGGCAGCCACTGGCCCTGCTGGGCGTGGCCACACGGGCCTGCAGGCCCGGTCTGCGGCGTCCTGGTTTGAAGGAAGTTATTATTGAAACTAGAGTGCAGGGAGTGAGTGCACACGGCAGAAATCACCGCTGGGATGTAAATGCATCCGTGTGAGCGGTTTTTTAAAAATGCTGTGTGCACTCAGAGAGCTGGGAGCGCGTGTCGCCGACCACCTGGGCCCTCCTGCCCAGGTCGCTCCCCACACAGGCCGGCACTGCTTCAGTGGCAGATCTGGAACGGGATGCTCTGGCCCAGAAGTGGAGCACGCTGTGCCCTGCGAGCCTCTGTGGGTCTGGGGGTCAGGAAAGTCCCGGAGGGCCGGGGGGAGGCAGGTTCAGGGTGGGGGCGTCCCAGAAAAGGGCGAGAGTTCTTGGACTTCCAAGGGAGCATACGCAGCCCCCCACATGCCTGGGACATGCTCACCACACAGAATGTCTCATTGCTGTTAACCCTCACCCGGGTGGCTGTGGGCATGCTGACGAAGAAAAGCCCCCCTGAAGGTTGCTTGGGAAGGAGTTTTGGCCCCATCTCAGATCTTTCCGGTGCAAACTGGGTTCCGAGGCGTGGTCCTCGGCTTTGCAGCGAGTGGTTCCTGCCGGCAGGCCTGGTTGGAATTTTGTCTTCTTTTTTTCTGATGAGTTCAGCCTGCCTTTGTCAGGGATATAAGGGGGGAGGGGTACACAGTTACTAGAAGCTCTAAGATTAATCGTATGGGGCACCACCAGAGACGGGCTGAGTCACACAGGCCGGGGGGCGGGGCGGGGGGAGGGAGAGGACAGCCACAATTCCAGGTGGTGACAGCGACCTCAGGAATGCCGCCAGGTCTGCACATGTGTGTGTCCTGTGGGCGTGCGTGTGAGCCGGCATGTGTACAATGTGTGCGCGTGCTCGGAGAACAGGCTGTGCTGGTCCTGCAGAGCACCCCTCCCCGCCCTCTGGGCCCCTGGCCTGTGCGTCACTGCACATGTTACGTCAGCCTGCGCCCACACTGTCCATCAGGAAACGGAGGTCCAGGAGGTCACAGCGCAGGTAAGTGGAGGGAACGGGGCTTGACCCAAGACCCACATACCTGACTGCAATGCCGCCTGTGCCCCAGTTATTAGCTAGAAGTGGGTTCTTCCCTCGGGTGAGTCAGTGTAACATAAACTGGCCTGTCTTTGGGAAACTGTCAACCTTTGTACACGCCCTCGGTGTCCTCCCTCACAGTGTCCGCCACGGCGACTCGAGTGTCGTAGACAGCAGAGCCTGGCTGGTCTGCACCAAGGCGGGCCGAGGACCTGCTGCAGCCAGAGGCCCAGCTCTGGGATGGTGATAGCACTGGTCTGACCCAGGGCCGGGGCACTTGCCTGCTTCTGGGCACAGCAACCTCGCAGCATCAGCAATTACACTGCATGTCAGGATGCACATCGCGAGATGTTAGACCCTCTGAGCACTTGGCATGTGTGGCACGCATAAGTCATTCATCTGCATAACCATTTGGGGGAGCACATTCATTTCACAAACTGCCACAAACTGGGTGGCTTCAAACAACAGAAAGTCATTCTCTCGGTTCGGGAGGCTGGGTCTGAAAGCCCGGCAGCGGCAGTGCGGGCTCCCTCCCAGGCTCCCTAGAGGGGCCTGCCTGCCGCCTGGCGCCCGTGGGCAGCACCCCTTGGCTTGGACGGCCATCCCCCCTTATCTGCAGGCTTGCCTTCTGAGATTTTGCCTCTGTCACCACATATGGACTTCCCTGTGTGTCTGTCTCTATGGCTCCAAGTCTCTTCTCAGGATACCGGTCATTGCATTTCGTGGCCACCTAACCCACACTCACCTCATCTTAATGGTGCCTGCAAAGACCCCATTTCCAGGTAAAGTCCCACTCGCAGGCACCAGGAGTGAGGACATCAACATATATTCCTTGGTGTCATATGACCCCAACAGGTACAATTATTACTTCCATTTCACCGAGGAGGATCCAAGGTCCTGGGAGGTGAAGAGTCTTCCCAGGACCAGGGCTTTGTTAGCGCAGCCAGCATTCAGGCTCAGGTTTGCTGGGCGTCGTGATCTTGGCTGCTGTGCTCACAGCTGCCTGGCCTGGCACTTCAGGCATGCCAGCCTCTCACAGCACGTGACCACAAACACGCACTGGATCAGCTGCAGGTCCTTGTCTAAAGCCCGGTGGCCTCAGGGGTGGTTCCTGAGAGCCCAGGAGTCCGAGGAGGGGTGGGGGCTGGGCTGCGTGCGGGGAGTTCTTCCTCATCTCTGTTGGGCTTGCAGAGTGGCTGGGTGGGCACACGCTCAGCTCCGACTGCACCTGGGTAACTGGTTTTCTGTGTTCATGTTAATAATGAACAATATTAAAGGAGGCGGGGGATGCCAGGCATACAGGCCTTGTGGAAGGAACAAAGATTTCAACGTGTGGAGTCTGGTTCTCGGCAAGGTGAGGGACGTGATAGTCGGCTGTTGAAGCAGAAGCAACTATGCAGTGGTCTTGCGCTCTCCACCCCCTTGTCATGCCGGACTGGCAGCACCGAGTCAGCCAAGGTCCAGGAGCTCTCTCCGGGGTGCATTTAATCTCAGGCCAGGCTGCTCTGAGGGGAGCAAAAGAACTCCAGGGAAGAAACCTGACTGGGTAATGCAGTTCCTACAGAAAATGCACACAATACAGGCAACCTGGTTCAGTACATCGGCCCAGAACCATGCAGTCTGCACTTTGTATTTCTTACCATGAGACCATGCCACACCCTCTGAGAACACCCACCTCTCCTGTCACCCCAAGATGTCATTCTCGAGGGTCTGTCTCCCACAGCCTTCCCTCTCTCCCGTCCGCCGGGACAGCCTCGCCTTCCTGGCTCTCACCACCGGCTGCTGTGTCCCGAGGGCTTCCAGGTCTTACCCCCCAGGTGCCTGACACTGGTGTCCCTTCTCAGTCAGTTATTATTTATTTAACATAATTTACTGATTTTTCACAGAGAGGAAGGGAGAGGGATAGAGAATCAGAAACATCGATGAGAGAGAGAAACATCAATCAGCTGCCTCCTGCACACCCTCCTACTGGGGATGTGTCCGCAGTCAAGGTACATGCCCTTGACCGGAATCGAACCTGGGACCCTTGAGTCCACAGGCCGATGCTCTATCCACTGAGCCAAACCGGTTTCGGCCCTCCTCAGTCATTTAAAGTCGTGTTGAATCGGCACTGCATTTTCAGAGCTGAAATCTGGACAGTGTCAACAGTCAGAAAAAAGTCTCCCTTCCTCTGTGTCTTGTACCTGCCTAGTTTCCACCCTCACAGGAGGTCATTGCTGGGACTTACGACTCCTCTCAGAGGCCCCCAGGAAACAGGGGATTTTCCCCTGAATGTGCCATTTTACAGACATATTCTGCACTTCTGCTCATGGCAGTGTGTAGAGACCTTCTTCATTTTTTCCCTTTTTAAGTTAATAACCACCCAGCATTCCCTTGTCTGCTGCCCCATAGTTTATTTCACTGGTCTTCTACCAATGGACATTTGAATTGTTTCCAACCACTTGCTGTTCTGACTAGTTTTTTGTGTCAGTTTGACTGGGGCCCCAAGAAGGGCCAAATATTTGGTTAAACACTATTTCTGTGAGGGCGTTTCTAGGTGAGATGAACACTTGATTCAGTGGCCGGAGTAAGCATTGACCTCTACAAACCCATTGAAGGCCTGAAGAGAATAAAAGCCGAGTGAAAAAGATATAGATATCTCTTTACTAGAGGACTGGCGCATGAAATTTGTGCACTCGAGGGCAGGAGGGGGAGTCCCTCAGCTCGGCCTGCACCCTAAGCTGGCAGTCGGACACCCTTAGCACTGCCACGGAAGTGGGAGAGCTCCAGCCACTGCTGCTGCACTCACCAGCCATGAGCCCTGCTTCTGGCTGAGTGGCACTTTCCCATGGGAGTGCACTGATTACCAGGGGGCAGCTCCTGTGTTGAGCGTCTGCCCCCTGGTGGTCAGTGTGCATCATAGCGACTGGTCGTTCTGCCATTCAGTCGATTTGCATATTACCCTTTTATTATATAGGATTAGAGGCCCGGTACATGAAATTTGTGCACAGGGCAGGGGATCTCCCTCAGCCCAGCCTGCACCTCTCCAATCCGGGATCCTTTGAGGGATGTCCAACTGCTGGGATTGTGCCTAAACTGGCAGTCGGACATCCCCCTCACAATTTTGGACCACTGTCTCCTAATTGCTCACCTCCTTGCCTGCCTGGTCACCCCTAACTGCCCTCCCCCTCCCGCCAGCCAGGTTGTCCTAACATCTCCCTCCCTGCTAGCCTGATTGTTACCCCCCACCAGCCTGGTCACTCCCAAATTCCCCCCTCTGCCAGCCTTATCATCCCTAATTGCCCCACCCTGCCAGCCTAATTGCCCCCAACTGCCACCCCCCTACTGGCCTGGTTGCCCCTCATGTCCCCTTTCTCCCCCCCACCCCCGCCCGCCAACCTGGTCACCTTATGCAACCTGCTTGTTCAGTCATTTGGTCATCCCTCACTAACTCCCCTGTTGGCCTGGTTGTAGGCAGCCATTTTGTGAGGGTGTGATGGTCAATTTGCATATTACCTCTATTATATAGAATGTCTTTATATCTTTTCATATTTATCTGTGTCTATTTCTTTCTCTCTCTGCCTGTTTTTGAGCTAGGACATTGATTTTCTTCATTCAAACTCAGGCTTAAGCTGGAACCATACCACTCACTCTCCTGAGTTTGAACTTCTGGGTGTCTATGCTCCACAATAATACAAGGTGATTCCTATAATCTCTCTCTTTCTTTTTCAATAGCAAATATCTATATCTATATTTACTCTATATCTATATCTATCTATATCTATATCCACATCTATCTATATCCACATCTAACTATCTCTATCTCTTTATCTCTATCTCTATCTCTATCTCTATATCCACATCTATCTATCTCTACCTCTACCTCTACCTCTACCTCTACTTCTACCTCTACCTCTACCTCTACCTCTACCTCTACATCTATCTCTATCTCTATCTCTATCTCTATCTCTATCTCTCTATCTCTATCTCTATATCCACATCTATCTATCTCTACCTCTACCTCTACCTCTACCTCTACCTCTACCTCTATCTCTATCTCTATCTCTATCTCTATCTCTATCTCTATCTCTATCTCTATCTTTCTCTATCTCTATCTCTTTCTCCACATCTGTGTCTATGTCTATATCTAATCTATATCTATAGAAGTATCTATAGAAATATAGATATACTGGTAAGTCCCTTAAGGGATCTAGATCTATCTCCATGGTTTTCTCTCCACACATACATTTCTAGCACCTCTGACAGGTGAGGAGGAATCCCAAAAGAGTGGGTAAGAGGTGGGGGAAAGGCTTCCTACCCATGCAGGACACTGCACTCTCTCAGGGAGAGGAACATGCCAACAACCGAAAGGCAGTGCTGGGGGAGGAAAGTGCACCTGGGGCTGGGCCTCCTGGTGTGAGAACCATCACAATCTTGACTGATTTCTACAGGATTCTGGGAAGAGGAGCCTGTGGATTGTTGTTAAAGGGAACACGTCTTGACCTACTATTGTGTCCCTTTCAAATTATGTACTGTATGTGAAAGTAGAGCTTTAGGTTAAGTGAAGTCTTAAGGGTGAAGCCCTTTCTGACAGGACTTATGTCCTTCTAAGCAGAGGAAAGGACACCAGACCTCTCTCTCTGGGGCCCAGAAGGAAGGCCATGTGAGGACACGGCAGGAGGGTGGCTGTCTGCAAGCCCAGGGGGAGGCCTCATCAGAGACCAACCCCGGCACCTTTGTCTTGGACCTCCAAGCCCTAGAACCATGAGAAAATAAATGTTTATTGTTTGAGCCACCTAATCTATGGTATTCTGTTATGGATTTTCAGCAGACTAATGTGCCCACATTGTTTTTACTAATTTCAGTGATATGTAAGTAAGATATTATTTCATTCTCCTTGTGAAAATTAAATATTAAAGAATTTTTAACCAATACCTTCTGTCTAGTTTCTCTAAACCAGCAGTTGGCAAACTATGGCCCACAGGGGCTCAAATCCACCTCTCTCCTGGTGTGTGTGTGTGTGTGTGTGTGTGTGTGTGTGTGTGTGTATGGTAGTCAACATTTCATAATATTGTTTGGCCATTTTATAAGCTACTATTCTTTATTTAAAAATATATAGCTTTTCTAATTTCAAAAAGAAAGGGAGAGGGAAAGAGAGAGAGAAACATCAACGATGAGAGAGAATCATTGATCAGCTACCTCCTGCACGCCCCCTGTTGGGGATGGAGCCTGCAACCCAGGCATGTGCCCTTGACTGGAATTGAACCCAGGACCCTTCAGTCTACAGGCTGATGCTCTACCCACTGAGCCAAAGCAGCTAGAGCAAGTCACTATTCTTTACAATTCCTTTCTGTATTTGTGGCTTATCAGATATAAACATTAAAGTTAGTGCTTTGGAACAACAAGTTTGAGATTGTATTTGTGTTGTAACATGTATAATGTGTTTCTTAAAGGACCAGCTGTATTCGACAACTGTTAGTTTGAAGGGGCAACCTGAAGACTCGGGACTACCTCCTACCAGGACAACAATGAGAGGCTTTGTTTTGACCCGGCTCTATCTGTTTTTGAAATAAAGTTTTATTGGCACACAGCTCATTCATCTGTACATTGTCTGTGGCTGCATTTGTACTCCAAGGGCAGAGCTCATTTGTCACAACAGAGACCATGGTCCGAAAAGCCTAAACTAAGAGGACTGCTGACCACTGCTCTCAACCGTGTCCAGGAGTAAGAGCTGTGACCAGTTTAGTGGGAATTCTTTCAGCTTCTATACCACTGTATTATTTGGTATGTGTATGTTCCGATGATGGTTTGTTATATCTTTCTCTGCCTTTCAAATCAGGCAGCACTAAGTCTTGAAGACTTGCTCATGTTAGTAGACAAAGATCTGCTTTGTTGTTTTCTCTGCTGCATACTATTCCAACGCAAACATTATTCATGGACATTTTGGTTGTTTTGCATTCCTTTTTTCCCTCACAATAAACAATGCTACAACAAATATCCTTATATACACCTCCTTCTGAACTTGTGTGAATAGTGATTCTCTGACTGATACTGAGTTTGGAACTGCTAGGCTGTGAGGCAGACATATTTAAAAATGTAGTTCTACTTTTTGACTAGGCCACGATTCAGAATTAAACAATGCATACAAGGTGTGCGTTGGAAACTCTCCCCTTTCTTAACTTTCTTTGCCTTCCCCCACCCTCATAGCGGTTAGTTTCTTGTCTGTCCTGTCAGCATTTCTTTATGAAAATAAACCAAAGACTGTGTTATGATTTCTCTTGCTTCTTACACAAAAGATAGCTTCCTGTATATATTCTCTATGTCACTGTCTCCCCACTTGACAAGCTATTCTGGAGATCTTTTCATTACCGTAATCCTTCTCATATACGTATGTAAAGCATTTACCCATTCTTTTCTCCAGGTATTTTGTTTGTGTAGTATTTACATTGATGTACCACAGTTTAACTATTCTCTTATGCAGGATCACTTTTTCCCTGCTTTCTTTTGCTACTACAAACAAGACATGCACATTTTACCCTTTAGTAGGAATAGGCCCGTTGCCCTCCAGAGGGGCTGTGCAATTGCATGCCAACCTGGGTACATGTTGAAGCAGCTAAAATGGAGCAGACGCTTGCACATTGTACTTGGCAAGTTCAAACTGTTCAAACTCCCAGAACACGACATGTTTTGTCATGTGTCCTTACTATCCTCTTTACCGGACTCTCCCTTTCTCCACTCTGTCTGTCTAGCTGACTCTAAAATCTTCCCCTACGTCTTGCCTTGAAAGTCTGTGGCGTTCTCCCAAGGCTTGTCTGTAGTAGAGGCGGTTGCTCCCTCTCTGCATTGCCACCGATGCTTGCTCACATCACTGCCTCTGCACTTCACACAGTATCTGTTTTACCTCTTCACCAGCCTTGTCCCCCTTTCTTCATTGTGGATTTCTCTAGTAAGAGACCATATCTTTATTCATTTTTGTATTCCTAAAACCCAAGATAGTGCCTGTACTAGAATAGCTCCTCAATAAATGTTGGCTGAATGAATAAATTAACATACAAATGATCACTCAAAACAGAGATGAGCCGACCACACTCAATTTGGACAGTGAATTTGGGAGTTCAAGCACGGGAGTGTTTACATACTAGTCTGCCCACCATGCAGAAGAGCTTATGGGTGTGTGCTGAAGGGGTTGATGTAATTTACATGCTGGTGGGGAGCTGCCAGCTCACAGAGAGCCTAAGCTTGCCTCGGAGTACACGCCGCACAGCATCAGCTTTAGCTTTGGAAACAAACATCTGCTTGACGCTGGGTAAATATTATTCAGAGCCTGGTGTTTTATGACTGTCTCTGTGATTAATTTGAAACCCATATAATTTAGTATTTGATCATGGGGACCCAGAGAACATGCTCATTACTCAAGTTTCAACTGCAAACACTGTATCTGCC
Organism: Antrozous pallidus; assembly: GCA_027563665.1. Taxonomy (NCBI): domain Eukaryota; kingdom Metazoa; phylum Chordata; class Mammalia; order Chiroptera; family Vespertilionidae; genus Antrozous; species Antrozous pallidus. The sequence goes on along the minus strand of CM050512.1, from coordinate 118,271,593 downwards.
ATCCAACACTGGCCTCATGTCTAGGAGGTGCTTTCTTGTTGGAGTGATGCTGGGATGGGCAGTTAGAATCTGTTTAGTGGCAGCCATCTGATGTGGAGAGAGCACCTGTCTCCAAGTCCTACCCTGGATAATCCTTCAGTGGACAGCCATGGAGGCCGGGACAAGGTGTCTCCCGTGGACAGCCATGGAGGCCGGGACAGGGTGTCTCCAGTGGACAGCCATGGAGGCCGGGGAGAGGGTGTCTCCTGTGGACAGCCATGGAGGCCGGGACAGGGTGTCTCCTGTGGACAGCCATGGAGGCCGGGACAGGGTGTCTCCCGTGGACAGCCATGGAGGCCGGGACAGGGTGTCTCCTGTGGACAGCCATGGAGACCAGGACAGGGTGTCTCCCGTGGGCAGTCATGGAGACCGGGACAGGGTGTCTCCCGTGGACAGCCATGGAGGCCGGGACAGGGTGTCTCCCGTGGACAGCCATGGAGGCCGGGGATAGGGTGTCTCCCGTGGACAGCCATGGAGGCCGGGGATAGGGTGTCTCCAGTGGACAGCCATGGAGACCAGGACAGGGTGTCTCCCGTGGGCAGTCATGGGGGCCGGGACAAGGTGTCTCCCGTGGATAGCCATGGAGGCCGGGGAGAGGGTGTCTCCAGTGGACAGCCATGGAGGCCGGGACAGGGTGTCTCCCGTGAACAGCCATGGAGACCAGGACAGGGTGTCTCCCGTGGGCAGTCATGGGGGCCGGGACAAGGTGTCTCCCGTGGATAGCCATGGAGGCCGGGACAAGGTGTCTCCCGTGGACAGCCATGGAGGCCGGGGATAGGGTGTCTCCTGTGAACAGCCATGGAGACCAGGACAGGGTGTCTCCTGTGGACAGCCATGGAGGCCTGGGAGAGGGTGTCTCCCGTGGACAGCCATGGAGGCCGGGACAAGGTGTCTCCCGTGGACAGCCATGGAGGCCGGGACAAGGTGTCTCCTGTGGACAGCCATGGAGGCCGGGACAAGGTGTCTCCCGTGGACAGCCATGGAGGCCGGGACAAGGTGTCTCCCGTGGACAGCCATGGAGGCCGGGACAAGGTGTCTCCTGTGGACAGCCATGGAGGCCGAGACAGGGTGTCTCCTGTGAACAGCCATGGAGGCCGGGGACAGGGTGTCTCCTGTGGACAGCCATGGAGGCCGGGAAGAGGGTGTCTCCTGTGGACAGCCATGGAGGCCGGGGAGAGGGTGTCTCCCGTGGACAGCCATGGAGGCCTGGGAGAGGGTGTCTCCCGTGGACAGCCATGGAGGCCGGGACAAGGTGTCTCCCGTGGACAGCCATGGAGGCCGGGACAGGGTGTCTCCCATGACAGCCATGGAGGCCGGGACAGGGTGTCTCCTGTGGACAGCCATGGAGGCCGGGACAGGGTGTCTCCGGTGGACAGCCATGGAGGCCGGGACAGGGTGTCTCCCATGACAGCCATGGAGACCAGGACAGGGTGTCTCCTGTGGACAGCCATGGAGGCCGGGGACAGGGTGTCTCCTGTGGACAGCCATGGAGGCCGGGACAGGGTGTCTCCCATGACAGCCATGGAGGCCGGGACAGGGTGTCTCCTGTGAACAGCCATGGAGGCCGGGGACAGGGTGTCTCCTGTGGACAGCCATGGAGGCCGGGACAGGGTGTCTCCTGTGGACAGCCATGGAGGCCGGGGAGAGGGTGTCTCCCGTGGACAGCCATGGAGGCCGGGACAGGGTGTCTCCCGTGGACAGCCATGGAGGCCGGGACAGGGTGTCTCCCGTGGACAGCCATGGAGGCCGGGACAGGGTGTCTCCCGTGGACAGCCATGGAGACCAGGACAGGGTGTCTCCCGTGGGCAGTCATGGAGGCTGGGGACAGGGTGTCTCCTGTGGACAGCCATGGAGGCCGGGGAGAGGGTGTCTCCCGTGGACAGCCATGGAGGCCGGGACAGGGTGTCTCCCGTGGACAGCCATGGAGGCCGGGGAGAGGGTGTCTCCCGTGGACAGCCATGGAGGCCGGGGAGAGGCTGTTTCCTGTGGGCCTTTGATAATCGGTTGTCCTTTTACCAGGGAGAAGGAGGTTAAAAGAAATGTGGTGAGGAAAGTACATGGATCCATATATTTTTTGACGGCAGATTCCTTTCCAGATGCTCTCCTCACATTTTCCCCTTTTTGCAACTCAGAGCACTGTGGGGTCAGTGTTATCAATGACCATTTACACATACACAGCTGGGTGAGAGGGCCTTGTTCTGGCTCTCAGCTAGCAAGTTCCTATGCCTGTGCCTGACCTACCAAAGCCCCTGCTCATCTCAGGATACTGTCCTGCTGTCCCTGAGGATGTGGTCCATGGCACTCGGCAGAGCCATCAGCTGTGACAGTGCTGAGTCTCTGCAGATAGTGCTGGCTGCATTGGCCCTGAACTCTGTCTCCTTTGCTTTCAAATAAAATCATCAAATGCCTTGTCATCTTTTTCCATGAAGTTCTTAGGAACATCATCCAAATGCTTTGGTGAAAAGCCCACTGCTGGTGGACTGGAGCATATAGCTTTCTAGAGGCCTGGTGTATCAATTTGTGCATGGGTGGGGTCCCTTGGCTGGCAATGGAGGCCATAGGAAGTTGGCTGGTCAGTGCCCATCATAGCGACTGGTTGACAGATCATTCGGTCGTTTAGTCACCTCGGCTTTTATATGTATAGAAGGTAGATATGTGTCCAAGGGAATAGAGCATCTGCTAAGCTAAGAATTCTTTCTAGCTCCATAACTGCCATCAGAATGAAAACAAAACAAAACAAAAACAACAGCTGGGCCACTGGGTTTCAACAGAATCAGCCATGGGGCTTTAAAAAATATTAATGTCTGGTCCCATCCCCAGATTCACAGATACCCTGATTCCATGGGATCTTAGACAAGCTTTCCACGCTGTTCTGATGCACCGACAGGCTTTAGAGCCTGTGATCTGGGGTATGGGCCTCTGAGTCCTCAGACCTTGAATAAGGAAACAAGGGTGCTTTCTTTGAACACATCTTTTCTTTGTCACATCAAACCTCTCTCCCTCTCTCTCATGCAGTTTTTGCTAACAGTAAGAAATTCTTAAAAGCTTTTTGGTACTAAACCATCTGCTGGAAAAACCTCCCACCAGGTTTCAAATGAAAGACTGTTCCCAGTAGCAATTTTCTTTATTATTTTGGGGAAAAGAATGAATTACATTTCTTCCCTATGAAAGAAACTACTTTAAAAATAAAAATGTTCATTATGGACCGGTAGCAGTTGCTTATATTTTTAAAAGAAATTGCTTTACTAGACACGTGTCCTGCAAGTCAGCTTGATTCTTGCCTGAGGAGGACGTTTGGATGATCCCAGTGCTGGATGCTCTGGTCGGCAGAGGTAGCGCCGAGGATGGAGACCAATTTAGCTCAAAGAATTGCAGGCGGTTTTATTCACTTCCCGATGCCCACGAGCTTATGAAAGCAGTTCGTCCACTGCTGTAAGCCTCGCTGGAAGGTTCATGTGGTTTGTCCCATTGTATGTTCGAAACCTTTCTCATTACTTTTCACCTGGGCAAGCAGCAGGAGTTTACAAGACCTGGAGGGAGGGACCTGAAAGCACTTCTTTGCCTCCATTTGGAGGTAGTTCTCCTTCAGTGTTGTGACAGATGACTTATACGGCTATGGCCGCTGGCTAGCTATCCACAGCCCTTTGGTCCCTGTCTAGCATGCCATTCCCGGAAAGCATGGCCACACGACCAAGCCCTCCCTTGCATCAGTGTTCTGTCTCATCAGTCCTTCCAAAGAAACATGAGCAGAAGTGATGTGTCACTTCAGAGTCAGCATTTTTATAATTGGTGGCTTTTTCAATTTCTTTTTCCCCCTCTGCTGACTGAGTGCAGCTGATTCCAAACCCCTGCGGCATTGTGGGACCATGAGGTAGAAAGTGTGTGCAGCCTGGATTTCTGCCTGGAAGACTGTTGCTTTGCTCTGAGTGAGAAGGAAGCCCCCTGATGCTACAGCACTGGGGTCGGAGTGTGCCTCTGACCCTGTGGACTTACCGCATTGAGGGCACCTTGGCTGGAGACCTTCCTCTGGTTCAGGCACTCTGACCTCCTGATGCAGAGATGCTCCTGAGAGCAGTGACCCTTTCCATGCCCAGTGGACAGGTGGGCTGGATAAAGAACTTTTGTCTGTGACAACCATCCTTTATAATAAAAGGCTAATATGCAAATTGTTCCCTCGGGAGTTCGACTCATTGGGAGTTCAACCGCTCGCTATAATGTGCACTGACCACCAGGGGGCGATGTGGAATGAAAGAAGGCCCCAGCTAGCAGCTGACAGCTGGGGGAAGGAAGATTCTGGCAGGCCTTGATCTCCTGTCAGGCCTAGAGAACGTACTCGTGCATGAATTTTGCACACTGGGCCTCTAGTTCTAAGAGAAAAATACTGGTGTTTGGTACAGGATCAATGTCTGTATAAAAAAGAATACTAAGGAGAGAGAGGACTATTGCAGCTATGCCCATTGGGACAGGCAGCAGACAAAGATGGGCACCTATTGCCACCTTAGGCCCAGTTAACCCCCATAGACAAGTACCCTCCATGGCGCCGAGCCTGCTGAGACCATGCTGGCCACAGCCAGGGGAGAGGCTCCCTCTGCCAAGGTCATGTTTCAGTGCCAATGGCAGTAGAGATCCTTAGAAGTCACCACAGGGCAGGACGCTGGGTGGAGAGGGGACAAAATGCCTGCCAGGCCCACGGCTTTAGAGCGCCTGCAGGCGGTCAGCGGCGGGATGGAACAATGACATGTTTGGGCACACAGGCCAGGGGAAGGGGGTGGGAAGGGAGCAGGCACAGGCCTCGGGCAGCAGCGGCCACCTGGAGTGTGCCCAGTGGCGCCAGGCCTTCTGAGTCCATTTCTGGGGCTGCCATCTGGGAGAATGGAAGTGAACAAACTCTGTCTCAGAAGTGCCATTTGCTCCCAACATTTGCAAGTGACTTTGGGATTTGGGGATGTCTGTCAGAGACTGGTACAGAGATGCCACTTGACGTGTGAGCAGTGACCACAGTGACTGCAAATGCTGTTCTAACCCTTCACTTGCTGGGTCACGGGGGGCCTGAGGGCACGGCTTGGAGGGAGCTTGAGGAGAGTGGCTTTTTTTAAACCCAAACAGATACAGTTCACATTGTAACAGTCCACATAGGACCTAGAATAGAATCAGAAAGAACTAAAACCCTATTGTCAATAGGGGGACTTACAACCTGATGCATCGAGCACCTGCATTAATCTGAGAAGTAATGATTATTTTTCATCTTAGAGCACATATATTTATGTGAATAGGGGGTTAAGCTTCTCAGATGTGAATGGGGGTTTAGGTTTTTCTTGAGTTTCCTTTTCAAGGCCTGTGCGAAGCTGAGGAGGTGACTCAGCTGTGAATCCAGCAAGCAGAACCGATAAGCAGGCTCAGACCAACCCACCAGGAGTGAAAACATCATCTCCTCCCCTGGTGACTAAAGGACAATAGCTGACGTCTACGAACCTCCAGGGCTGGGCTAGCCGCACTCCGTCCCAGCCTCACCCCAGCCCCTCCCCCTGTATAACCCTGTCCCCTGCACCTTGCTGGAAGGCAGGATTGGATGCTTGTAAGCGCCCGTCTTCTTGGTTGGCTGGCCTTCCTATTAGATTCAACTCTGCCTTCATTATTAGACAGGGCGACAGGCAGCCAGAGCCCACAGGGAAACACTGCCAGGGCCTACCTCCAGGCTCCCTGTCGGCCGTGGGCAGCCTGGGGTCTAGCTCCCGCCCTGAAAGCAGTTTGCTGTGCAAACACACGGGGCCGCCTGCTCAGCTTTCTGCGCCGGCTGCCCCTTTGCCCCCCGCTGGTGAAGGAGTGCAGCGGGGCCCTGCGCTCGGTGAGCCACACAGAATCACCCATGCGCTTGGTCTTTCTTTTATCTCTTAGAGGTCATGGGCCTAAGTGATGCCATCACTGACGTGTTTTGTGCCCCCCAGGCTGCCTGTGGCACACACAGCATGCCCACTGGACCGCATTGCCACTGGGAGGCTGCCTCTCGGCCCGCGGCTGCTCCCCACGCTCCGCTGGTGCCCCACTGCACAGCCTGCAGTGTGCACTCGGGCCCTGACCTCCTAAGTGACGGATCCAGCGCGCACCATTCACTTCTCAGTCAGCTCTCTCGCACCTCTCTCCGCACCCGGCCTCCCCGCAGTGTCCTGGCCTCCGTCTGCCAGATGCTGACCACATGCCTCCCATAGGTCCTGCACTATGTCTCCTTAGGCCGCTCTCCGGCACCTCACACCAGAGGCAGAAGGTGGAGACCTTGAACTCCAGACTCAGTGGTCTGCTATCTCACGTTCCCGAAGCGCTGTTCAGCCTGCATCCCCTCCAGATGCCTGTTTCTGTGAGGGGAAACCCGCCTTCCCCAGCTCTCAGGGTGCCACCATACCCACCTCTGAACCTCTCAGGGGCTCAGTAAGCATCTGCTGAACAAATAGCCAGGAGCTTGAGGATCCAGACTAGATGGGAAGGGGCTGAGTGCCCCAGGCTAGGTGCCTGACTGCCCCTGCAAGTGCTGCCCCGGACGCCCACAGCTGCTCCAGGGCTCCCGATGTTCCCATTGGGGTGTGTGGAGGGGAGGAAGACTGCCATGCCAGGTGGCCTGGGGAAGGAGCAGGTCTCCAGCAGCAGCACATGGCAAGGGATGTCCTCAGTCTTCACTTAAGGAGAAGAGCGGGTAACAGACACTCGGCTCAGTGACGATCGGGATGCGTTTCAATAAGCCTGCCAGCCAACGACAAACCCCTCTGCCTCCAAGTTTTCAGTTCTGCAGGGGCTTCTGGTCCTTCTTTCTACCGGCAGCACCTCGTACAGAGTGTGGTGCGGAGCCAGCCCGTGGCACTGGGCAGGGGCCGGTCTGGCACAGGCGCACGCTGAGGCGTGGTGTTCAGCTGGCCATGGCCAGCTTCCCAGGGTGTCACAAGCCCTGGGTGCCAGCGAGTGGGAGGGATGGAGGGGGAGAGGGAGACAGAATGGGAACATAAATTTGTTGTTTGCTAATTCGGGCAGTCGTTGGTTGGCTCCTGTGTGTGCCCTGACTGGGCATGGGCGCCGGTCTTGGTGCGTCCGGACGACTCTCCGTCAACTGAGCGCCTGGCCAGGGCTTGCGCCTCTTTAGTCACCCGTCTGCTCAGCTTCTCGTCCCTCACAAGCCCCTGTGCGGCTCCCAGAGAGCAGGCTCTGAGCAGGGGAGCAGGGTCTGTAGGGTCCTAAGCAGCCATTTGAACCGGGAAACATCATACTTATGAGGTTGTGGTAGAGATTAAGTAGAATCACCTGTGCAAGCGCCCAGCCCATCCTGACACAGGGCAGGTGGTGATAAAAGGCGGATTTGAAGAGGCAGTGCGCCGTGGTGTGACTGTCCGGCCCTTGCAGCCAGAGCCTGGGTTTAAATTTCAGCTTGGTCACTCACAAGCGTCGTGAACTTGACAATTTAGTTAACTTTCTTGAAGCTCAGTGTCCTCATGGGGACAATGGCACTGACTACCAGCTCTAAGTCGGAGTTGGCGTAGGGTTAGATGCCACGATGCATGTTCAGTTCCTGGCCACACAGCAAGTGCTCAGTGAAGAGACAACACTTGCTAACAGACCTGTCCCCAGGAGTGGGGGGTCTGTTGGCCCTTTAAAATTGTCCAGGAAATTGGGATTGGAGGAGATTGCATGAATAATGAATAATTATCTCCTAGCTGATCAAGCTGAATCTTCTGTTTTTCTCACTCCCACATCAGCCCATCAGGATTCCTGTTGGCTCTGCCTTTAAAAACACTGCTGGAACCCAACTACTGCCCCGTCCCCTCCAGTCTTTCTCCACACAGCCAGAGGAGTCCTGTACAAACATGCCAGCCCAGTAGCCTCCATTTCTGTCACAATAAACACAAATCATTTCAGTGACTCTCGAGGCCCTGGCCTGGCTTGTGTGACCCCTCCCTTCCCTCCTCTCTCACTTCTTGCTTCACCCCCTGGCTGCTGCCACTCCAGTCACACTAGTTATTTGCTGTTTCTGGAACACAACAGGCACATTTCCATTCCAGGCTCGTTGTACTGGCATTTCTTCTCTCCCTCCCCTGCCCCCACCACCTCCCCACTCCCTTGTTTCTTGTGACTCATTCTTTCCCTTCCCCTAAGTCACCTCCTCCATGGGGTCTTCCTTGCCCACCTGTTTAAATACCAATATCTAAAATTTCCAACACCTCTCACCCCTGAGCTTTTTCTGTCTTCTTATTTTTATTATACACACACACACACACACACACACACACACACACACATAAAAGAGTAAGATGCAAATTGACCATACTTTCGTGATTTCCACCAGCCAATCAGGAGTGAGTATGCAAATAACCCAACAAAGATGGTGGGTTAATTTGCATACACAGGCACCAAGTGACCAGGGTGGGTTGCCATGGCAAAGACACAGGCATTCCCCACCACTCCAGCTGCTCCGGGCCTCTGGGCAGTGTGGGAAGGCAGAAAGGTAGCTCCAGCCAGAGCAACGGCGATGCCAGCAGTCAGGGGAAGGAAGGCCCATTTTTGGATGAATCTTCGTGCATCAGGCCTCTAGTGTGTGTATCTCCTACCTAATAAAAGAGTAATATAGAAATTAACCATTATTCTGCTATACCCACAAGCCATGTCCACTAGCCATGCCCTCTAGCCAATCAGGAGCGAGTAGCAAATTAACCCTAACCAAGATGGCTTCAGCCATGGAGAGAGCAGGAGGGAGGCTTGGGTTTCCCCAGCGATGGAGGAAGCCAAACTTTCTGTACACCCTGGCTGGCCCAGGCCTCTGCTTTACAAAGTTTCAATTATGGGAGATAAATAAATCTCAACAGAAATGGCTGCAGCCATTGAGCGAGCAGGAGGCTTGGTTCCACTCCAGGCTACAAAGTTTCAATTGTAGAAGATAAATAAATTCCAGATACCAGGGCCTCCACTTGGGTTGCTGGGGTGCGTGGCTGGCCTGCAAACCACCACAGGCCCCTCGCCCAGGCCGCCTACACCCCAAGGGAACCCCCACCCTGACCTGGAACACCCTTCAGGGAAAACCAGCTAGCCCCCACCCATGCACCAGGCCGCCATCCTATCTAATAAAAGAGTAATATGCAGATTGACCAGCACTCCAGCACACAAGATGGCTGCCCCCAGGTGGTCAAAGATCCTGCCCCCATGTGGACACAAGATGGCCACCACAAGATGACCAGCATGAGAGGGCAGTTGGGAGGGACCAGGTCTGCAAGGGAGAGCAGTTGGGGGTGATTAAGCCTGCAGGGGAGGGCAGTTAGGGGTGACCAGGCCAGCAGAGGAGGAAGTTAGGGGCAAACAGGTTGGCAGGGGAGCAGTTAGACATCAATCAGGCTGACAGGGGAGTGGTTAGGGGATTATCAGGTTGGCAGGCAGAAGCGGTTAGGGGCAATCAGGAAGGCAGGCAGGCGAGTAGTTAGGAGCCAGCAGTCCTGGATTTTGAGACGGATGTCCGACTGCCCGTTTAGGCCTGATTCCACTGGGCCACTCAGTACACACACACACACACACACACACACACACACACACACACTGAGTGGCCAGATTATTATGATCTTTGAATACATAATAATCTGGCCACTCAGTATATATATTAGAGGCCTGGTGTATGAATTCGTGCATGGGGAGGGGTCTGGCCAGCCTGGCTGGGGGGGGGGGGGCATGGGTGGTTGGCCAGCCTGCTAGCTGGTCAAACTCCTGGTTAAGGAGACAATTTTCATATTAGCCTTTTATTATATAGGATATATACTGAGTGGCCAGATTATTATGCATTCAGAGATCATAATACTCTGGCCACTCAGTGTGTGTGTATGTGTTTGTGTGTGTGTGTGTGTGTGTGTGTGTGTGTGTGTGTGTGTGTATCAGAGAAGAAGGAAGAGGGAGAGAGAAATAGAAACATCAAAACATCAGTGATGAGAGAGAATCAGTGATGGGCTGCCTCCTGCACACCCCACACTGAGGACCAAGCCCACAGCCCAGGCCTGTGCCCCGACTGGGAACTGAACCATGAGCTCCTGGTCAGATGCTCAAACACTGAGCACACTGACTGGGCTATCTTCTTTTTTTTTAACACTTATTACATCTAACTCACCATATACTTATTATATTTGTTGTCAGTCCCCACCCCCCACCCCCGCTAGAATGTGAGTTCTATAAGGGACAAAAGTCTTTGTTTTGTTCAGTGTTTTATCCTCAATGCCTAGAACAGTGCCTGGCACATAGTAGGCTTTTATTAAATGTTTGTTAAAGAAAGAGTGACCCAAAGGGAAGGAACAGCTTCAAAGATCTAGAGACACTTGTGAGACAGCACGAGGCCTGTCGTTCACAAATATTTGCTGCCTGCTGGGAAATCTGGTTTTATTTTCCAGATTCCAATCCGAATGGGAAATCCTAGTGAGTAAAATGACCTCAGAACATGGACCCACATTCCCTAATGGCTCCTGTGGGCAGAGTGGAGCAGGATTCCCTGCAGGTCCAGCAGGCCCCTTCACAGCTCAGGGGGCTCCCGTCTGGCTGGGAGCATCTGGCTCTGCTCTCCCCATCAGCTCGCTAGCAGCTGGCCTTGCGGGGTGGCCTCCCCTCCACCTGGATTTTCTGCTCAATTTTAAGTAAATGGGTCCTGGGCTGGTTGACCACAGAAGGTGAGTTCTAACTCACTCCAGAGCACACAGCATATTTACGAACACATGAAGCAAACCGCTCCTCTGCTGGGACATGGGTAAGCAGGGTGATGCTTGTGCAGTGTCGCAGTTGGATTTCTCCGGGAGATGAGCCGTGGGTTTGGTTTTATCTGTGGAAACGTGGCTGCCACAGCAGCTCCTGGCCGTGACTGGCTAGCTTCCTGGCCAGGGAGCCGAGTGCTACCCAAAGGCGGGGAGGGGCGGGGACGGGAGCTCATGGGAAGCTGGTGAGTGTGCATTCCTCTCCCTGATCTGCAGGGAGAACATCATCTCTCGCATTTACTTGCGATTGTGAGGAATAGCACATTTGAGATAACGACCTGTTTGTGGACTTGAGCAAACCCCCAAAGTACGACCATGAATGAGTGTTATCTGGAGGGCACCACTGACACCATCTCCTGAGGACGCTCTCCCAGGGTCTTCATTACGGTTTAATTAAATTTTATATTATCGATTGGGATTAATCTACGTTTAGTCTGAATTAGAGGGAGCCAATTATAAATAAGTCGACTTCTCATTTATTCCTGAACACAAAATGAAGGTTTTTAAACTTCCTTCAGAAAAAACCTGCCCCAAAGCACATCCCCTCTGAACCAAATGTGCCCAGAAGGCTGGGAACCTACTGAAATGAGGTGAGAAGAGGAGAAGGCCTGTGGCAAGGTGTACAGACAGAAAAGGGTGGTGCGGGGAGGAGAGGCCAATGCCTAGAGGAGCTTCCCAAGGGGCACTTTCTGTGTCTGCACTGTCAGCAAAAAGGGACACAGCCCCGTCACTGCGTCTTTGTTTCCAGGAGGCGTTTGGCCACCGCTCCAGGAGCCCTTCGGGAAGCCTGCAGTCTACGCCCACGCCACTCTGCCCTGGCGCCGTGGAGGTCGAAGGGCACGCCCGGGCAGAAAGACTACACGGAGAGGGAATATGTCAAAGCGTTTCTTCCTGAGATTCGGGCTGATGCAGACTTATCTAAGTGTCACGTGCTGGGAGAATAGCCATATCTTTCAAAACGGTCAGCTGTGGGCGGCTGAGGCGAAGAGACCCGTCCACTTTAAAGCGGCACCTGGTGCAGTGGGGAGGGCGAACCTGCGCCCACCACAGTGTCAGAGCACCTCCTGCAGAAGAGCCAGAGCAGCCTGCCCTGTGGCTGGGCCCGGTGCGGCCAGGCCAGCCCACTTCTAACGCTTCCTTCTCTTTCCGGACACAAGCAGGACTGCATCTCTCCCCTCTTTCACCTTGAAATGGGACAACGGCTTGACAGTTGTCTGGCCACTGGAGTGCAAGAACCCACGGGATCAGTCCCGAGGAGGCCTTGGTGTGCTTTCCTCCCCCCGCCGTGGCAACCCTGGAAACAGTGCACACAGAGCCCCCAGCGCTAAGCTGGGCAGGTCTCTTGCCAACCTTCATGGGTCATGTTGCAAAAACAAGGAGCTTTCATGTGTGAAGCCAGTGAGGCTGAGGTTTTTGTCACTGCAGCTTAACACAGCTTATCCTGCCGGATAGGGCCTCTCTCAGCTCTGAGAGGTTCAAAGCTCAGTCTTCTAAGCGTTGGTACCTACATCATTGGGTTGTTATATGAGGAGAAAACTGAACTAATTTGCAAAAGGTGTTTCAGTCAGTGTCTGGCACACAGCTAGTACTTACTAAATGCTATCATTGTTGTAGTTGGGGTGCCTACATATTATGCCCAAATGATCCGATATTGTGAAAGTAGGTTCAAAGCTTATATGTAAACTCTTAGCATTTCAATATCTTCCTACTGAAACAGAAGTCCCACATCAGGTGCCCCCTGATTGCTCTCTGTGACAGTTTCCAAAACAGACACAGCCTTGTCAGGCACACTCTATTTACTTCCTCCTTTTTCTCACAGCATCAACCAATAGTCCTAGAGTGTTAGATATGATTTAAGAAAACACCGAAATCAACCTTATAACAGCTCCTTTAGGGAGCCGTTATATTTTCGATGAGGATTTGGTCCATACCTGCATGGACCTCTGACACACCTGTGGACTCAAGAGCTCCCTTTTCAAGGAGTTCTTGTAAAAGCAACTGTGGTCTAACTTGGGCACATTTTCTGGCTTGGGGCTCACTTAAGTGTGTGTGTGCGGCCAATGTCCAGGTATAAATGAAGTGAGTTACAGAGACTCAAATTCTCTTGTGACCAACGGAACAGGTGTGCATCGTGAACTCTTCCTGCTTGGGTGCTTTACACCAGAACCCCTTCAGCAGGGGCCATGTGGTAGGAAGCCTGAGAACATTCAGGAACAACGATGAGACCAGTTCTAACATTACCTGGGCCCAGATTTTATAATGTCTAGTCCTTTTGGATGGTAAGGTCTTACTCTAGAACCAGGGTGAGGCCCAGTGTGTGCACACTCATGACAGTTAGGAATGTTTTGGTTGCAAGAGACAGAAACCCGGCACCATCCCCAAAGGAAATGGGTTAGCTCTCGCAACCAGGAGATTCAGCAGCTAATGCTCCCAGCTTCCACTATGGTTGTATCTGGTATTCAGGGCCGTCATTAGCTCGTTCTTCCAGCTACGCTGACTTATCTCTGTATTGATTCTTCTTTTCATTGCTCTTTTACATAGTGGCAGAGCTGACTGCCAGTCATCTAGTTCTCTTGTAGCTGTTACCTCAGTAAAAAGACTGCCTCTTTCCCCACAGTTCCAGGAAGAGGACTGGGGAGGGCTCCAGGGTTAAGTTTACTAATCCACAAAGAATTTCTGCAAATGGAAAAGAGTAAAAAATCCAATACAGAAATTGGCAAAGGTAGGAGTAAGCAATTTTCAGAAGAGAAAATGCAAATGGCCAACAAGCAAATTTTGCTCATTATGCTCGTTCTTCGGGAGAAGGGGAGGTGTAAGTAAAAATGACGGGAAGATCATGTTAGAAGTGCTTCAGGATGGCCAGAGGGACCCGCTCCAGACCAGGGCTTGATTGCGTGGAGGAAATGAGGACTGTCGTACTTTGCTAGAATGATTAAGAATTGCTTTAATCATTCCAAAAAAAATCTGGAAATAGTTACTGAAGCTAAAAATAGACATACTCTTTGACCCAGCCATTTCACTTTGGGCAGACAGAAATAAAAATGCCAGAACAGCAGAACAATGTTTATCACAATATATCTGATACTTGAAAAAGTCTGGCAATAATCCACATGTCCAAATATGGGGAATTATTGAATAAGTTATTTTATATTCTGGAGTTTTATGCAGCTATTAAAGAAACAATATGTGGAGCTATACCTATAATGTCTTGTTAAGTAAAAAAAGAAATCAAATCTGTGTATCAAGATCCCACTTTTGAAAAAAGAAGAAAACTTTACTTATGTGATTTTTTTATGTATTAATATTTGCATGAGCTCAGGACAATTATGGGAAGACAAGATCCTAACAACTTGACATTAGTTACTCTGCAGGGAAAAGATCATATGAGCCTACATTATTGTTTGAAAGGAAAGTTTACTAAAGCCTATATAAAGAAGGACAAATTGCGCCTGCGTCCCTGAAGCAAATGTCAACAATGGACAGGTACAGGGTGACATCCTAAATCTTAGGGTAAGCATGGGGGATGTTTCCCAAGGCCTACTTAAGGGGCCTTTGGAATAAGAGCTGTGATGTTCATGCTGCCCTGCTCTGCCGGGAGGGGAAGGTACCATCCATTGACTTTGGTCATGCTGGACCTTCCTGCTGAAGTATGGCTGCCTGGTAGCTGTGCATCTGACATTTCAGCAAGGGTGATCTTCCTGTGCCTGCCCTTTGCAGGCTGTCTTGCAGATGGGGGGTGAAGTCAGGCCCTGGTGGTCTCTGCTGTCCATCAGGTCTGAGCCATGTGGTTTCATTTGGTTGTGTGAAGGTTCTTGTTGTGGGTTAATGCCATCTATAGATAATATGTGGAGGCCTGATAGTCCCACTGTGTGCTAAAGGGGAGACAACTTTGACTCTGCTTATTTCCCCTTACATTTTATTGTTATTATTTTTCAACTTAAATATTTTAAGAATGTTCTTATTGAGGGTGACGCTGGTTAGAAAATTTATACAAGTTTCAGCTGCACAATTTTATAACACATTGTCTGCACACAGTATTGTGTGTTCGCCACCCAAGTCAAGTCTCCGTCCATCACCATTTATTCGTCCTTTCTTCCCTCCCCTCCCTCCAGCAACCACCATGCTGCTGTGCTGCCCATGAGTTACTTCTTTTTTTTCTATTTTGCTCAATCCCTCCATCTCCCAGCCCTGCTGCCCCACAGCTGTAAGCCTGCTCTCTGTGAGTCTGTCTCTAGTTTGCTTGTTAGTTCATTTTGTCCATAGCAGCATTGTTTACTGTAGCCACGATTTGGAAGCAGCCTAAGTGCCCATCAGCAGATGAGTGGATAAAAAACTGGGACATTTACACGATGAAATACGACTCGGCTGTAAAAAATAAGGAAATCTTACCCTTTGCGGCAGCTGGATGGCCCTGGAGAGCATATGGCGAGTGAAATAAGCGACAGAGAAAGACAAGCACCATATGACCTCACTCATGCCTGGAATCCAGTGGACACAGTGAACTGTTGAGCTTTTGAGACCGAACTAGGTCAGGATTGCCAGGCCTTGTTTATGCCACAATCAGTCCGGGCAGCCGGTGGCAGGTTTGGGGTCCTGGGCGCTGTGCTCACAGCTGCTGGCCTTGCCCCATGCGTGGCCTGTGTTTTTGCGTAGCACCAAACAGCTATTACTACATGGAAATGAGGAAAGAGAGCTGTCTCCGAACTAACTGATGAGTCAAAGGAGAATAAAATATACAATCAATGACCATTTAGAGAATGAGAATGTGAATAATACATATGAAAATTAATGGGACAGGGCCAAAGCCCTTACATTGCTTTTTAGTGTTGCAAGTAAAAATGAAGTTAGCTTTAAAATAAAAAAAGAATGAAAATTAGCAACAATCTGAAGGAAGTCAGGAAAAATAAAACTTCCAAGAACAAAGCAGAAATCCATGGATTTAAAAACAGAAAAGCTCGAGATAGGATAACTATATCCAAGAGGTGGTGTCAGTAGACACACCTCTGCTCACTGACTGAAGAGGGGAAACAAAACAAGTAAAATGACATGAGAGCAGGCCCCCTGGAGGGCTGTGAGGCTGAACCTGTGTTCCCGGCACAGCTGTGTGTAAGCAATGAAAAGCTCACCAATGTGTGTTCTCCCACAAGTATAGGAACAAGATCGCTGCACGGAAAAGCAGTGTCATTTAAAAACACACTGAAAGCTCATATGACTGCAGAGAAAAACAGTCATATAAAGGTCACAAAGGGAGAGCGCACCAGCCTTCCGCACTGGACGCTTTTCCGCCATGCGGTTTCCGTCTCCCGCCACAGCTCGCTCCCGTGCTTGCCTACGGTTCCAGGTAGAGAAGCACACGGAAAGCTCTCTAATCCACGTTCCGAGGCCAGCACACCCATGAAATCCGATCTTGAAGAATGTAGTGGAAAGAAACAAAACAGAAGACCAAGGCACTGGATGAGAAACTAGAAATAAAGCAGTAGCAAGCGATTCAATGATACATTCATAGAGGCGTCCACCATGACCAAGGAGGTTTAGACCAGAACACAAAGACTTCTGTTTTTCAGATCATTTTATTACAAAAGAAATAAAATAAAACCTCATAGATGAGCTGAGCCACCTTTTCAAACCCACCCTGGCCCTCCCCTCTCCCACCCTGCCTCCCACCTTTCTTCCCAACCCCACCCCTTACAACAACCAGCGGCAACTCTTTTGGCGTTGGTATTTACGCTTCTGATCTATGTTTTGTCTGTACAACTTCCATCAGATTCCATAATATTAGCTACATCTTGATTTGTTTGTCCTTAACATTTCATACCCGGCTTTATTCTAAACGAATCGCTCTCATGTCTCGTTCTGGAGACTGACCACGCTGACCCAGGCAGCTCTCGCTCATGCGTTGTGCATTTTATTTCCCTTTCACTCTTACACCGGGACACTTAGGTGCCTCCTTTCTTTTGGAGCTGCTGTAAGCGAGGCTGCAACCACCCCACACTTCCCGCTTGCAGGCACAGTGTGCGTGTGTGCGTGCGTGTGTGTGTGCGTGTGTTACTGTGCTCTCCTGGCCTCAAGGTGTGGGCGCTGTCTTACAGCCCTTGGGCATGTCGGGTGGGATGGTGTTCCTGCTTTGAACTCTCTTCCTATTGATTGGTAGGATTTCTTTATGTATTCTAAATGCCCATCCAGAACTACTTAATAACAGGGAACCTACTAACATCTTACATCAGAGAAATAGGTTAAAAAAAGATTCCAGAAACTGTCAGTAGATACCAAAGGCATTTGATAGAACATGAGGCTCATTCCAGACAAAATGTTTGAAACTTTGGGACCAGGAAAACAATGACAGCACCCTCTAACCAAGGCCCACGTCATGCTTGCTGCGGCGACAGCAGACGTCCCGTCGGACAGGTGTTTGTCTTCACTGTGCACGCCCCCCACGTGCGGATGTCGTAACCCAGGACCTCCGGGTGTGACTGTGCTGGGAGATGAAGCTTCGGAAGTAACTGAGGTGAAATGGGACCTGTAGGTGGGGCCCCATGCAGTGTGGCTGGTGACCTGTAAGAGGGGAAGTTTGGACACAGACATGCACAGAGGGATGGCCATGTGGAGACACCGGGAGAAGATGGCCTTTTACACACGCAGGAGAGAGGCCAGGAGAGACTCTCCTTCACGGCTTGGGAGGAAGCAGCTCTCTCGCACCCTGATTTGGACTTGCAGCCTCCAGAGCTGAGAGAAACAGATGCCTGTGGTCTCCCTTCCGCACTCCCGCTGTGGTGCTTTGCTAGGGTGGCCCCAGAAAACAGACCTTCCCCTTTACTGATATTCCACTAGTAAGTGTGTTGTGAGCATTTTGAGCCCATGCCATGTCATGGAAAGAAGAGACACAACTGTGAGGAAGAAAGAGACCAATGCATTTCCGGGTGACGTCTGAGGAGAGCTTGGGCAGCCTCACAGGGCGGTTCAGGTCGTGGCTGACATCACACAACCCTCTAAAACCCACATGCAGGATGGCGATTATTGGCACCAACAATAAAAAAGTAAATAACTGCATTGCTTTAACAGGAGATGGGACAAAGAAACCATAAACATTGCCGAGGAATACAGATGGTTTAAAGAAAGAGACGTGTATCAGTGGCCTGAATAGGAACCACTCTTCCAATATTACTTAATGCATGAGATTTAATTTTTTTAGTAACTTTATAAAATAATTGTCTGGCTCAGTGAGGACAATGTGAGGAAGAAGTCACGATGGGAAACTTGAAACATCAGATACAATAACTCATTACAGTGATTTTCAACCGGTGACCGCAAGAGTGTTTAAAACAGACCATACCTGACTGTCTAGTCAGGGGCACTGGCCTCTTTTCTCTCTGATTGTCACATAAAACATGGCAACAGCCAACACAACAATGGCTGTCTGGTGTGAATGAGTACAGATTATACCAATTTTTTGTCAGGTCAGCAAAAAGTATATTTTTTGGTGTGCTGCAGAATTTTAATAATTAGTTTATGTGTCATGGAATGAAGGAGGTTGAAAATTGCTGACTTATGACAAAGCTCTAAGAACTAAAACAGTACGGCATGGCTCAGAATTCAGGCCAGCTCACCGGAGCTGATGCCTAAGCACGCATTACGCTCACAGTCAGCAGGCGTGGGAGTGGAAAGCAGGTGATGCCAGGATCGTCTTTAAAAATCAAAGAGAAGGAGCTGGACAAGGGAACAGGGCAAGGCAGTCGGGCCGGACAGCGCAGCAGGGCCTCCCCCGGCGGGCTGACCCCTCTTCCCTTTTCATCGGTGCAGTTGGCTCTGGGCCAGGGCTGAAAGATGGTCAGAATCCCTGGCCCTTCCCCCCATGGTTCCCTTCCTTTGGCTGTGGGGTGTCTAAGAGCCCGCCCATCCCGCACCTCAACCCGGAAAGGCTTTGTACAGTAGGAATCAGGCGTGGGTGCCTATTTCATAGCACCCACACAGCTCAGGACTCTGGTTGGCTGGAAAAGGACATTGTCTCAGAAATAACATTCATGAGTCTCAAGAAATCATGCCTGGGTGGATGCTCCCTACGGGAGGCTCTGGCTCATTCCCTCAGCTGTAGACCTGGTCTCAGAGGCATGAAACTCCAGGGGTCCTGCTTGCTGTGGCCCAGCCCTCATCTGACCCCACCTCCCCACCACAGAGCAGGCCGAGGAAGGAGGTGGCAGGTCCGGGCATCTCATTCAGGGGTCCCGAATGGACTAACCTGCGAGTGGGGAGGGTGAGCCGTGAGGGAGCACTCGCAGCACTGAGAAACTGTACCTGGACGGCCAGATGTCCATGTCCTAGGCCCTGCAGGCTATACGGGCCCTGCCGCAACTGCCCAGCTCCACCCTGGGCGTGCCCAGGCAGCCATAGGCAGCAGGCCAACCAATGGCCATGGGTGTGTTATTGACAGAAGCCAGCCGCAGACGGGCTTTGCCCAGGGGCCACGGTTTGTGAACCTCTGGTTTAGAGCTTGGTTTTGCAGTTGCACCTCATCTCCACAGCCCGCTTGTACTGGCTCGCAGGAGGTTTTGGAGATTGACGTTTCTCATGTCCGCGTGGGTGAGGCTGGGCCCACAGGTCGCCGTGCGCAGTGCGGGCTGCCCCTGTGTGTGCCCTGTTTGTGAGGACCAGAGGCACTCCGCAGGTCACCCCAGGACAAGCCCCCTCCTGCCTAGAAAGTAACAGACACCATTCCCCCCCCCCCCCCCACTCCGCGGGCCGGGTCTCTGATGCCCCTCAGGGCACGCTGGCTGGCCCGTCCCTGGGCATCCTTCACAGAACCCCACCGAGGCGTCCCTGCTCTTTCTGCAACCTCAGCTGATGGTGAACCGTTTTCACGGAGCGCAGACAGGCCTGACCCCAAGGTTTCTTAGGAGAATAACTCACTGTCCCATAAATAATGTCTCATTTCTCAAGTGTCCAGTGTGGCCAGGCTGTCCTCCTGCATGTTGGCGAAATTGCTTTCTCATTAGGCAATCGATCATTGCTGCTGGACACTGAGGGAGGGGCATGCCTTTCACTTCTGCTCCTCTCTGCGCCCCCAGAGCACCCAGGGCCGCATCTGGGGACCACTGTAGTGGTGACACTGTTCTGTCAGGTCAGGAGCCAACATGTGTCTCTGGAAAGGTGGCCCTCACCCGCCACAGGGCCTTTGGCGTTAGATACCCAGATTATTTAATTTTACTTTTTTGAGCCAATAACTCTGTGTCTGAAGTCTTCTGCAGCATCTCCTGTCCATGTCCCCATTGTCTTAAAGGGACCGCCACCATCTCTCTTCTGATCACTGGCCCGGCCTCCTGACTGGCCTCCTGCTTCTGCTCTCACCAGGCCTCAGCGCAGTCCCACCCACCTGGCTCCTCCACGCAGCCGCCACGGCGATCTCGGGTGGCTTCCTGTGACTCTCACAACAATATCCAAACTGCCAGTGGGCTATGAAGTCCTGCATGCTTTGGCTTCTGCCCCCCTCTCACCTCAGCCCAGGGCAGGCTTAGGAGGTACCAGCCATGCCGGTCACCTCCATGCTTCTCAGAGCCACAGACGCCTCTGGCCTCAGAGCTCGCACACGCTGTTCCCTCTGACAGTGCTTATGTCTGTTTTCTTGCTGCTGAGACAAAAAAAATCACAAACTAAGTGGCAAAAAACAACACACATCTCTTATTTAAGTTCTGGAGGTCATGCATCTAAAACGGGCTTCATGGGGCCCTGGCTGGGTAGTTCAGTGGGTTGGAACGTCATTCCATACACCAAACGGTTGCAGGTTCGATCCCCGGTTGGGGCATGTGTGGGAGGCAACTGATCAATGTTTCTCTCTCTCTCTCTCTCTCTCTCTCTCTCTCTCTCTCTCTCTCTCTCTCTCAAATCAATAAACATAACCTCAGTGAGGATGAAAGAAAATAAATGAAATGGGTCTCATGGGGCTAAAGTGGGGGGACTGCTCGCTGCCCTTTCCAGGTGCAGAGACCACGTTGCTTGCTCACATGCACTGACCAGGATCCCACTTCCCTCTGCCCTACAGGACCTGTGGTTAGTGCGGCCCAGCTGGGCAGACAGCACTCCCCACCTCACCATCTTGAATTTAGTCACATCTGCAAAGTTCCTCTGCCACACCAGGTACCAGGTTCCCAGGACCTGGGACTGGGGCTGGCGCATCCGCAGGGCGGAATCCGGCACCGCTGTTCTTCCCCAGGAGCGAACCCCCGCCTCAGATTCCAGCACCTCGATGCAGGTCCCTGGCTCTCTCACACCCTCGTGGCCCCGTTCCCTCCTCCACAGCAGGCCCCTGTTGCTAAGCCTTTCTACCCTGTGTTCTTTCCCTACGGCTGAAGGAGTCCTGCCGCACAGACCTGAGAGCCTGCAGTCACCCCTAAGCGCCTCCAGCCCGAGGGGCCCTGCTCCCTCCGAAGCCCTGCTCCCTCCGAAACCCTGCCTGGCTTCAGCGGAAGTCCTGGAGGAGGAGGGGGGACACCATGTTGGCTTACCCTGTCACCGCCAACCTCTGGTCACTAGGCCTTCATGTCCAGTTTGGCTGGGATGCCGGGCACAGCCTCCTGACCCCTTCCTGATGTCACTGGCCTTGGGGTGATCTCAGGGGAGGGTCAGTGCTCTCGCTTATAGACACAATGCTCCTGGAAGCTGGTCCCTGGCAAGACCTGCCTCCTCTCACCCAGGGCCTATCTCCTCAGAGCCTTTTGCGCTGACATCAGGACAAGAAGCTCCACTCAGGGAGAGCCTGGTGCAGGGGAAAGCTCTCTACTGGAGCTCAGTTCCCTGAAGCAGACCCTGAGATGAGCCTTGTACAGTGAGGGGCAGAGGGGGTTCTCCGAGGTCACTGGTAGGGAGGGGCAGTTGGATGGGGCCGGAAGAGGCTGAGAACATGTGTTATCCTCAAGCGGATCCCTGGAGGTCAGCAGGGCTCAGAGCCAGGGGCGCTTCAGGCACACAGGCCACCCTTCAGCGTGGCACCCACAGACAGAGAGCCAGGGGCTATTCGCCTGTCCCGTCACCAGTTGGTTCAGGGCTGCCCGAGGGAAGGCCAGTCCCTAGGGGCGCCAGGCTGTCGGCTCACCCAGGCAAAGTGCGTGAGTCCTAGGCCAGCAGAGGAGTGCGGCTGAGTGACAGCGCGCCTGCGCCGGTGCCAGTGCTGGCGCTGAGGCTGGAGCCGGCAGCGAGGAGGGTCTGGGACCTGTGGGCACAGCAGGGGTCTGCTGCAGCTCTTAGCTCTGGTGAGGTGCCAGGCGCAGGGAGGCAGGTGATGAAGACATGATCCCAGGCCTCTTGGACAGACCATCAAGTCAGGAGACAGACAGCATGTTTATAAGGGGCCTGGGACAACGAGGACCCACAAAGGCACCGGTTCTGCGGACGAGAGGGAGGTGCGGCCCTAGGGCGGGCCCGGAGCACTGGGCATTGGCAGCTTTTCTGACCAAGCGATGCTGAGCAAGAGCGGAAGGATGTACCAGGCAAAACAAACAAACAAACAAACAACAAACAAACAAACAAACAAACGGGAGAGGAGAACTCTGGGTCAGGCGAGTGTGGCCAGGCCCCCGGAGCCAGCAGAGGCGCTGAAGGAAGAGGCCCAAGTCCCAAGAGCAAAGACAGAGACCAGTGGTTAGCCTGCGGCTGAGAGACCCCTGCCCAGCTCGCCGCCTGGTTTCATCCCGATCCTGCCCAGCGTCTTTGCTTGGATGCCGAGGAGAAACGGGAACACAGGCAGGACCTCAGCGGCAGTCTGTTCGCGTTTTCACTTCCACCCACTGGGGCTCAGGGCTGGGATTAATGCGCAGCTTCACAGCTGCACACCCGTTGTGATAAATAATCCCAGAAGTGCTCTGATTATTTACATTTTTATGAATCTTGCCTGAGCCAACCCAGAGAGCTCACCAGGCACTTGAAGACTTATGAGTTGTTCAAAACCAGTTCAATCGCCATGGGAAATGAAGCCATCTGCGGGCACTTGCAATGCTGGGTGATTCCCTGCCGGATGAGCAACACCTGGAGGGCGCCCACAGAGGGCCAGCCCAGGCGTGGCGGGCTGTCCGGGGAAGTCGGGTGTTGGAGAGCCTCCTGCTTACACGTCAGCAGGATGGACATGCGGTCACACCTGGCGATGTGAGTGGAGCCCCTGTGCACCTTGGGCTGACTGGGGGGAGGCTGGCCCTCGGGGAGACAGGCGCAGGGAGGCAGGTGCTGAAGACATGATCCCAGACCTCATGAAACAGAGAGCGGGAGGTGTTTGCCCCTCTTTCAGCCCCACATCCCTCCCCCGCCCGACAGCACTGCTTTTCTCTCCTTCCATTTTTCATAGTTTATCACTTATTTTTCAAAAGCTGTATTGAGGTACCATTTCCATGCACTAAAACTCACCCATTTTAAATGTGTATTTTGATGAGCTTTTGGCCTGTAATTGGGTAATGTCACACACCCCAGGTTTAGAATGCCTCCATCAACCCAGGTCCCTCATTCCTTTCACAGCTGACCCCTACTCCCACCTCCCACTCTAGGCAACCACGGAAGTGCCTTGTCTTTTCTAGAAACTCCACGTAAATCAAGTAATGTAATATGTAGTCTACGTGTCCGGCTTCTCTCACGTAGCATAACGCTTTTGAGATCAAACTGCATTGTCGTGTGTCAATGGCTGTTTCTTCACTGCTGGTGTGGAAATACCACACACTTTATTCCTTCTCCAATTGATGGGCCTTTGGACCATCCAGTCACTGGCTGTTAAGAATTGCCACGAACAATTGCAAAGATGTCTTTGTGTTGGACACTCATTCCTCTTAAGTATGCGTGGAGATTGCTGGGTTGTAAGGAACGTAATTTTTAAAGAAACTGCCAAATTGTTTTTCCAAGTGGCCATACCATTTTACATTTGCACCATGAGTCTAGGATTTAAGTTATTCTGTGTCCTCACTAAGTTTTTTGTGTGTTGGCCTCTTTCTGTAGCCGCTCGAAGGGGCGTGTGGTGTAGATGTGCATCTCTGTGATGGCTAATGGTGTTGAGCATCTGTAGCCGCTCGAAGGGGCATGTGGTGTAGATGTGCATCCCTGTGATGGCTAATGGTGTTGGGCATCTTTCACACACTGGTTACCTGTTGCTGTCTTCTTTGGTGAGGTGTTTATTCAAACCCTTTTCCCACTAAAACACTGAGTCGTGTGTCTGAGAGTGAGCCCTTTATCAGACGGGTGTTGTGCAGGCGCGTCTAGTCTGTGGCGTGGGTTTCACTGTTCTTAGTGGCATCTTAAAAGTTTTAATTTGATGAAGTCCAATTTGTTTCTATTTTTCTTTTATGGATTGTACTTTTAGTGTCATATTAAAGAAATATTTGCCTAGCCAAAGGTCATAAGTTTTTTGTTGTTTTCTTCTAGAAGATTTAGCTCCTGTAATTAGATCCATTTTGAGTTAGTTAGGTTGTGTGTGGTGTGTGTGAGGTAAGTCATCCTTAGGACATCCACTTTTTCTAGCATTATTTGTTGAAAGATTCTTTCTTCCTCCAGGAATTACCTTGGAGCCTTGTTGAACACCATTTGACTATTTACATGTGGGTTTATTTCTAGACTCTCTTAGTTTTCTTTTGATAAATAACCTTTATCCCACTTGATGCAGTTCGTGGGTGGTGACTAGAGGTGAAAACTCTCAGAGACAAGGAGTGGGCACAGGCATGCTGAAGCTTTCTGCCCAGCACTGGGGAAACTATGACACAAAGTGGCTGATAACGAGTGGAGTTAGATTGAGTTATAATGGTTGTTTCCTATTCAGACTCATTGCACAAGACTCTCAGTAACTTAATTATATAAACTCTTTACATATACTTACAACAATGCCATCAGAAGTACTATTATTATGCCCATTTCACTGATGGGCAACCAAGGCAATCTCAGCCTAAGTAACTTGCTCAACCCCTAAGCTAGTACAAGCAGGGCCAGGATTTGTACCTGGGGAAACTGCTTCTGAGCCCATACTTTAAAATATCCTATCTTGGTTGTGTTTGCTCCTTCCTAATCTCTGACGATGTCTTGGTCCCTGCCTGGTCCCAGGTCTGATAGGAATCTAGAGGTTACCTTGGAGGGTCTGGTCTCCATCCTCTCCCAGGAACTTCCCTATATCTTAAGTTACCTAAAGCCAGTTTCTGTTTCTTAAAATCAAAGAACCTCACTTAACCCAAGTTACAAGGTAATTGTGAGGAGTTAAGGAAGGTGATATATGTCAACCACTAAGCACAGTACCAACACACAGCACAACAGACTTTAGAAACAGGTGGTAGTGATGATGACAATATAATTTGTGACTTCTCAGACCCTAAGCCCAGGGATGTGAACTCAGAGAGTTGTGGAGGTGGGTCATTCGAAGGCTGTATTAGTTTATTGGTATTCAACAAATTATCCATAAACTTATCAGCTTAACAACAAACATTTACCTCACAACAGCTGGGTCAGGCATCTGTGTGCAGCTGGAGTGGGTGCCTCTGGCTCAGGGTCTCACGTGAGGCTGCCATCAAGTTGATGGCCAGAGCTGTGGTCTCATCTGAAGGCTAGACTGGGAGGGAATGTGGATCTGCTTGCAAACTCACTTATGTGGTTGTTGACGAACCTGAGTCCCTTGGCACATAGACTTTCCCCAGGGTGAGCGATTTAAGAGAGAGCAAGAGGGAATGCCCGAGATGGAGGCCCCTGTCTTTCCAGAACTCAGAGTGACAACACATTGCTTTTGCCTTTCTCTGTGTTAGAAATGAATCAGTGAGTCTAGCCCACACTCAAAGGGAGGGCATAAAGTGAGGCATGGGTGCTGGGAAGTGGGTACCCTTGGAGGCTCTCTTAGGGGTGTGTATACCACATGACATCTTGTGGGTGGGGACTAGGGTTAGGTGAGGGTGTGCCACCAAGAAAGCCAACAGAAGGGACAACTTGAGAGTGAGTTTGAGTTAAAGTCCTTAGGGAGGTTCCATTCTTTTTAAGCCTGCAGAATTTCTTAGAGCCTTCCCAGAGATGACCTTATTTGAGACAGATCAAGATCAGCTTTTACATTTTCTTGAGAGGAAACATGAACTCACCTGGATTCAGGGGCTTTTCATTTACTGCATTATAAACACCTTCTGAGCACCTGCTCTGTGCCAGGGCTCCGCTAGGGACAGCAAAAGTAAACCAGATACGCGTTCTGACCTCACGGAGTTCAAAATTCTAAAAGGGGGCAGGTGGTGACTGAGGTTAGATAACTGGAATGTGACACAATAGGACTATGTGTAAGGTATGTAGTGGCACAGAAGGGAATATCCAAGTCTGCCTGGGAAGTTCAATGAATGCTTCAGAGGAATCACTGAGGCTGGGTCTTGTGGGTTGCACAGGAATTCACCAGAGAAGTGGGATGGGCGAAGGCACAGGGAGAGGAGGACATGACAGTGGACATAGCATGAGGGAAGGTGATGTTGGTTAGGGTTAAACGGAGGGTGAGAGTGGATGGAGTGAAGAAGGTAAATCTGAAGAGGCCATTTGGAGGGCACTATATCCTGCAAAGGATGCTTGACTTCATCCTGAAGGGGACGTGGAGTGTTGAAGATCATTACATCATGGGAGAATGTTGTCAGCTGAGCATTTCCTTGGCAAGATGGGGTCTTCAACAGTGTGAGTCTTCAAGGCTGCTGTCACAAAGCACCGCAGACGGGGGTGGGGGTGGGGGGGGGGTTACTAGTAAACAGGAGATGTTTACTTCTCACCGTTCAGGAGTTGGAAGCCCAGGCCTGGTTCCTCCTGGGGCCCCTCGCTCTGGGTCTCAGGTGGCCATCTCTTGCTGTGCCCTCTCGGGGCCTCTTCCTTGTGCATGTGCACCCCTGGTCTCTCTCTCTTTTCCTTTTAAGGGCACCAGTGATATTAGATTAGGGCTCCACTCTATGACCTCATTTAACTGTAGGTACCCCTTTAAAGGCTCAATCTCCAAATACAGTGACATTGGGGGTACAGGCTTCAACATATGAATTTTAGGAGACACAATTTCCTTGGTTCTCTGCTATGTAATTCCCATGCAATCTTTCATTTCATCTCTATACTAGCTTTGTAACATTGGACAACTAGCTTAACTTCTCTGTGCCTCAGATTCCTCATCTGTAAACTGGGGATAATAAGAGTACCTGTCTTATGGTGTTGTTATGAATTAATATTAGATGAATTAATATATGAAAAGCACTCAGAACTGCATCTGGTACAGAATGCTGGTTAAATATGTAAATAAACCCTCCTTATGATGTAGGTAGAATTCATATAGTCATTTTATACATGAGAAAACTGAGTCATAGAATCAAGAAACACCTTGCCAATGTCAACTGGCAGAAACACTTGAGTTCAGTGCTCCATAACCACCACTATCCCTGCAGCTCTTTGTACAGGGCTCTGGGGACCCTGGAATTGTGGCAGGTTCTGGTATGTTTTTCAAGGGAAAGAGCTTGGCCGCTATCATATTTGGAGAACAGGATGCATCAAAGCAATCATGGCTGCCAGGCTTGTCTGGCACCAGAGCTGGCGCACCCATTGCCAGTAGGAAATATTCAGGTGACAAAGCTGGAGTAGAGTGCAGAGGTGTGCATTTGGAGAAAGAGCAGAAATTCTAGTGGGGCTGAAGCAGAGGGTGCCTGTGGGGACAAGGGCAGGGCAAGGGCACCAAATCAGAGCTAGTTGGGACTTGCATATCCTGACTGCCTTTTTGTGTCATAGGCCACAGGGAGACATTGGAAATTTAAAGTAGGGTCACTTTATCAGCTACAAAATGGATTTTGGACAATTTAGAAAAAATCAATTAAAATGGAAACAGAAGTTTATCATACTTTTAGGAAGTGCTGCTCCAAGAATCTAGGCAACAGGAGCTCATGGAAAACTCTTCAAGGCACTTCCGTCTCCCTCTCTGTGGGACATCCTCCAGACTCATTCCAGGGAGGGGCAATGTGATTGGTCAGATGACCAGTGCCTGGAGGGTGGAACCTCTTGATTGACAGTCCCACCAGAATGTCTCTCAGATGGGAAGGGGTGCTCCCCAAAGTAAAAATGGGTGCTGTCACCGGAAGATGGGGAGTTGTTTGAAACACCAGAGGAGAGGCTGGAGTGGACCACTAGTAACAGCTGAGCTGGGGACAGGCCAGGAAAGAGCGTTCTTGGTGCTCGCCAGCCGACTGTAGCTCCACGCCTGATTTTAGTTGTGACTTTATGAACGAATATTAATTTTCCAATGTTAAATAGAACTAATGGTAGGTAACTAGATACATTTCTGTCCATATAGAGCAGAGTATGTTTTGTAAGGAAATTTATATAACAAATACTATATAATAAAGAGCTAATATGCTAATTAGACTGAACAGCAGAACAACCATCTAAATGACCTTCCGGATGAAGCTGGGGCTGCAAGGGCCGGCCAGGCTTTAAGGGCAAGCCCCGTGTACAAATTCCATGCATTGGGCTCCTAGTTTGATTGATAAAGAGATTTAATTTTTTGAGGAGGCAATACTTGAGTAATATATTCTGGTGGTTCAAAAACCAACATAATAGAAAAACTTATGCATGTGAAGTTCTCCTGCCCACTTGCAGGCCTGCAGGGGAGAGTTGCTAGTTTCTGGTGTGCTCTTCTGGTGTTTTTAAAGTTCTGCTGCATGTGCTGATGAGTATGCAACAGCAGGACCTGCCTAGCTTCCTCTTTGGAAAGTGTTGGGGCCCCTACGGGGGCCAGGGAAGCAGGGTCTCTTTTATCATCCCAGCTCCAGCCTCCTGCTGACCTAGGTCTTCTGTGGGGCTTGGGACCCCCAGAGTACTCGGGCTGCACTTCCTCTCCCTGGGCAGGTCCACGCAGGCCAGAAGGGGCCTGTGTTAGTGGTCTGCTCGAGCTCATTGGGACATCCAGGGCTCAGCCTAGTCTCTGAGTTCCTCCAAGTTCTCTAGGGCAGGGGTCAGCAAACTGCACCCGTGGGCCAGCCCTGTTGGCTACTTGTTCTGGGGAGTTTTACTGGGACCCAGCCACTTACACATCATGTGCGGCAGCTTTCCCTTGTGACAGAAACGTTGAGTTCCAGAGATGGGGTAGTTTACAAAGCCTAGCGTGCCTTTGTCTGCCCTCATGGAAGGCCTCAGCCAGCCCTGTGCTGGGTGCTCCCAGCGGCTGTAGACACCCTCCAGGGCCCAAAGTGAGGAGGCAGCCACTTCCGAGAAGGGGCAGCTCAGTCAGAAAGCATGGGGCCCTGGTCCGGTGGCCAGTTGGCTGGAGCATGATGGGCGCCCAAAGGTTGCTGGATTGATCCCCGGTCAGGGTGCGTACAGAAGGCAACCAGTCAATGTTTCTCTCTCTCATCCATGGGTCTCTCTCTCTCTTTCTGAAATCAACTGGACATTGGGATTAAAAGAAGAAGTCTGGGACTCATCCTGCCCCCTCCTTTCCCTCATTCTACCGCATTCAGCATCAGTGCTTGTTGCTTTTCCCTCTAAAACATTCCTAGTTATGTCCACATCTCTCCATCTCCAGCAGCATCATTGCTTCATCTCTCGCCTCGACCACTGAAGTCCCTCCAACCCTCCTCTTCCTCCTGCTTTTCCTGCAAAGCAGTTTCCATCAGTGCTTCATGAAGCAGCCACTGTGATCTTTGCAAAGTGGAGACCTTACTGGGTTGCCCTCTGCTGGATACACTTCAGTGGCTTCTTTCCGTTGTTCTTAGAAGTGACCCAAGTCCACTCTGGCCTCTCCGGAGCCCTCTGCAGCCAGATGCCCCGCTCTGCAGCAGCCTGGCCGCACAGGGGGCGCCCTGCTCCCACCCACAGGGCTTTCACTCCGACTGCTTCCCCTCCCACACGTGTCCATCCTTTGCTTTTTCAACCAATGCCTTCTTATCCTTCAGGCGTCCCCTTCACCATCACTTCCTCCCTGAAACTTCTCTGGACTCTCTGACCAGGGGAGCCCTCTTCACAGGCTGTCGCACCGCAGCCCCTCCTGGCAGAGCTCCATGCTATATTTATTTGTTAATTTGTTTTGTCTGCTTTTATTATGAGAGCTGAAACCCATATCTGACTTTGCTGACCCGTGTCCCCAGCGCCTCGGGGTGCCTGCACCATTCACTCCCCCACTCGAAGCGGTTTTAGATGCCAGCATCTCAGCTTCCTCCAGGGGGCGCTTCACCTCACATTTCACCGGACAAGGTGGCAGAGCCAGCGAGGCTATGAGGCTGTGCTCATTGAATGCCACTCCCAGGCAGCAGCTGCCGATGCCTGCCCGTTGGTGCCTGCAGCCCAGACAGCTTGCACGCAGTAGCTCCCCTGGGCTGTCCCAGGCCCCGGGGATCAGTCACAGAGGGAGGAGGGCTGCTCCACATGTGCTCCCCGCCCTCCAGGCTGGGCCTCCATGGGACCCAGCCTGTGAGGATGCCCATAAGGAGACAGGGATAGGATCTGGCCCTCCGCCATTGGTTAAGTATTCCTCGGGCCCTGGCACAGGGTTTTATTTGTTTTTCTGGACTTAAGCTACCAGTGATTGCTTTTTTCAAACCTCCAAGGGGAACTGGGTCCTTTCAGCCACCGATAAGGGGCCAGGTGACAGAGAGATCAGCATCCCGACACATAAATCTGCAACTAATCCTCGGGAATCGATATTTTTCATTAAGAACCTGCGCGAGCCGGGCCATTCTGGGGAAATCTGTTCAGGCTGACACCTTGATGAAGTTGCTCAGTTCAGGGGCTTAAGTCCCTGAAAGGTAATAAAGCGCACAGAGCACTCTCGGGCTGGTTAGGGGAGAGAGCGATGGGAGTGCTGAGCTCTAAGTTCAGTGAAGAACGGCCTCCTCGTCTGCCGGGGAGTGAGGGCACTGGCCTCTCGGGCATGCTGGCCAGACCGTAGGCGTGGCAGCACCGCACTGCCCCCGCCTCAGCCGCAGGCAGCCACTGCTGCCCACAGCTGCCTGGCAGTGGGGAATGCTTAGGAGTCTTGGGATATTCCCAGCATCCTCTAAGTTCCACCCTCATCCTCCTTCACATTCTGGACTTCCCTCATGGTCATGGGGACAGGCCACTGAAGTATTTTAAACAGGCACTTGCCTGCTTGCCTCCCCTCTCCCATCATCTATCACTGGCTTTTCACGACTGGTGGCATATGCTGGGGTGCCTCAGCGTGGGACCCTGCAGGTAGTTGACCTCCCTAAGTTACTGAGACCCGCCCAACCCCCCAGCTGTACCTCCTCCCCTTTCTTGCTCTACCCTCAGCTCTGCACGCCATCTTGGCTTCTATTCACTGGCAGGTCCATGACCTTGGATCTACCCTGGACCTCATACTACCTGGACCATCTCTGTGGTTCTGCTCAAGGAGAGAGGGATGGAGATGAGACACAAATGCCAGGAAATACAGGAAGAGATGTTTCTGGGAGAGGAGTGGGGGCTCTAACTCTTCTACTGTTGACCATGATTTTCAAGGAGCAGTGCATGAAGTCTTCGAAACTGGCCATGAAGATGTGCAAGGGGAGCCTTGCAGTGGAGCCCACAGAGGCAGGAGGGCTTCCCGCAGCCTTGGCAGCCCAGGCCGTGGTGTGATTTCTCCGCCTCTGCCTTCCCTGGGTGGGAAGGGAAGACATGGCTGCAGGCAGGCTGGTTGGTATCCACCCTGTGTTATTCTGCACACGTTATAATTATTTATTTGTCTCTCTATCTGACCAGTATGCTGGGGACATTAGATCCCATGTCTTACTGAGTCCCAGAGCCTCTCTACCTGACCAGTATGCTGGGGTCATTAGATTCCACGTCTTCCTGAGCCCCAGAGCCAGGCACCAAGCCTTGTCCCTGGAAGGTGTTTATGGGATATGAGTGTTTGATGAATATCTCCTTTCAGCTCTGAACACTGATTTTAACTGTGTGCAGTGTATCTTTAAATTCTGGGTGCCCCTTTCATGAGTCATCCTCCATGACCCCCAGATCCTCACTGGAAAAGATTTAGTTCTTTATAAAATATGTTTAAAATTGTTAACCCTCAGTTGAGTACATGCTTAGAGAGATAAAGGGAGGGAGAGAGAGTGTGAGAGAGCAACATTGATCACCACCCTCCATCGTATGCACCCGCACCGGGAATCAGGCCCGAAACACAGGCACGTGCCCGCATCAGGGCTCAGGCCTTCCAGTGCCCGGCAGTTAACTGAGCCACACTGGCCAAGGCAAAAGATACGGTTTGAAAACCGTCTATACAAAAATTAATTTAGCCATGTAAAATTAGTCAGGCATTTGATAGAACAAGAAATACCAACCTGGAATAGCAGGGTGTTGTCAGCCTGCTGCAGTGTTACTGTAGCTAAACCGCCAAGTTCCTTAGGAATTTTGGCTACACTGGGAGAGTTGTGGTTTCTTTCTCTGCCTCTAGGTGGCAGCGTGGAGTCGCGGTCAAGCCTGTGGGTGTTGAAGTCAGGTTTTCTGGGCTCAAATCCTGGCCCTGCCACTGAAGAGTGACACGGAGCGAGTTGCTTAGCCTCAGTTTCCCCATCTATAAAAGGGGTGAGAATAGTAGCTTCCCGGGTCTTGTACAAAGAGCCTAGGATGTAATTGGCACTAGGTAAGTCTGGGCGATGGGGCAATGGCCCAGATGCCGATCTCTGACAAGCCAGTGACTGCTCCCGGACAGCCTGTGCCCTGTGGGGAGGGAGGAGCCGCCCTGCCTGCTGCTGGCCAGCTCTGTAGGTATTGATCAGCGTCACAAGGCTGAGCGGGAGACTGTTCTAGAACCTCTCCCTTTGATTCCTCCCGGTCCCGCTAGGAAACAAATTGGCAGTTGATCCTGATGGATGATGCTGCCTCACCGGAGGCTGGTGGGAGAGGGCAGCGGCAGAGGCTCTGGCCTCAGAGGCCCATCCATAACGGATGGGCCAGCCCACGAGGGAAGCACTGGCTGCAGGTATGAATTATGGATGCTGTTTAGGCTAATGTAGATCTATCTCAAAGTTCCGCTCAGTTTATGTGACAGTAAAAGCGGGCTGTTTGCTTGTGTTCCAGCCATAATTTGTGCTGCATTAAGAGGCCCCTGTCACAAGGGCCGGCCACGTGGTTAGACGCAGGTGCAGTTGGGCTGGAGGACAAGGCCGCCGAGGCTGAGGAAGGGCCGGGCAGGGCGGTCGCCCCCAGCTCTGTGCCGGTTCCGGGATCCCTGGCCACACAGACACGCGCTGGTCTCAGCTCATTCACGGCCGGGGAAGGAGCCGCACTGAAACCCACGCGCTCTGCGATGTGTGTTCCGGTCGAAGAGCAAAAGGAAGCGCGTGGGCAGACAGTCTGGGCAGAAGGGCCCGGGTTTGCAAGAGAAGCAGCGGGTGAGAGGGCTAAGAGCCCAGACCCTGGAACCGGGCCCCCTGGGTTTGAATTCTGGCTTTGCCGTTTCCAAGCTGGTGACCCTTTCTGAATCACCCAGCCTTTCTGTGCCTCAGGTTCTTCTCCTTAAAATGGCAGCGGTGCTATGGACGAATGACATGCTGAGGCCAGAGCAGGCCCAGGAAAGCCACATGGGACTATTAGGACATTTGTGTACGGGTTGTTACAGTCAGCCATTATTAAAAACCAAATTGTATAAACTTGTTAAGTTGTAGTAAATTAAAGGTAATAAGAACTCAAAACTCATTATTCCTAATTATTTTACTATTATTGATCTCTGGAAGCTATTTATGTCTGTTGCACCTGTGCAGTGGCAGTGAACAATGCTGTGCCAATGGGCGTCTCTTCCCAGATCCACATCCACGACAGCACATCATAGCTTGAGATTGCCCGTGGTGATAATGTTTACACCAGGGCCATTGGCAAATCTACAAAGCGGCACTTTCCTCTGAGAGCTGGCTGATAAGCCTTTAAGAGCAGACTATTAACACTGACCTAGGAAGGGTATTTGGAAGATTAAATAGTTAATGTTTATACATTGCTTAGAACAATTTATGACACCTGGTAAGCACCATATAAACATCTGTGATGTAATCGGACAAACAGCAGGTCCGGCTGCCTGTCACTGCTCGAGCCAAGGAAGCAGAGACAGGGCTGAGTCATACAGGAGCGTTGATTCCAGTGCTGCCGGCAGCCGGAGAGCAGCAGGTCAGCCACCGAAACCTGCCCTGCCCCCGCCGTAAGCCGCTGCTTATGTAGTGGAAGCACAAAGGGAAGCAGGCGAAAGGGCAGCTTACAGATAGACATGCAGAAGGACTGGGGTCTTCAAGGGCTCAGTGATGTCAAGGGCTGGGGTTACAGGGGAGATAGGCAAAGGGAGTGCCGGGTGGGCAGGTCACAGGAGAGCAGGCTGGAGGTCTGCAAAGGCCTGCGGGGTGCAAAAGGCCTGGGACCTTCAAAGGCTGGCGCCTGGTTTCTGCAGCAAAGTTGCTCATCTTTCCATGATGACAGGCAGCTCCGAACGGGGAGCAAGGCTGCATCTCCAGGTGAGCTCCAGCCAGGGAGGAAGTGCCTTCTTTAATCAGAACAAGGCACTCATTGTTAGCAGAGCATGATTAATATTTCTCACAATGCTTTATCCTCTTTTTCAGTTAGTTTTCATAGATCTTCACAAATTCTAGCACAGATCAAATGGCCACTGTTGGAGTGGAGCTCCTTCTTTGCCAGACCCCATGACCCAACAGCCTAAGGAAGACCTACTGACTCCCCTAAGGGGCGAGGACACACCCAATCAGCGTGGGCAAAGATTCCAGTAGGCTGACCCTGGTGAAGGGTGGAATTCTGGTTGTGTTTCCTACTAATTTGAGCAAGTTATCTCACCTCTTCTACCCTTCACTGGCTCAGTGGCAAAAAGAGGGCAGTAATAGCTTCCTCGTGAGTTTGGGTTGCAAAGGTGTGAGGATAAAAGAACCTCTGGAATTTGTCTGCCTGGGTTCAAATTCTACCTGTAGCGCTCGCTGGCCCTAATACCTTGGGGAAAACCCTTAATTTCTGTTAGCCTTGCTTTTCTCATCTGAAAACTCATTAATTGGGTAATTGTTCTATTCTTAGTTGTGAGATGAAATGTGATAATGTGGTTAAGGTGTTTAGCACATTATCCAGATATAATAGGTGTTTAATAACTATTATCAGTGACCATAGTCACTGCCTGGAAGTGCTGCCTCTCACCACCCCTGACAGCCTGGTGGGTTTAGGCTGATCTCGCTGCCTGGCTGAGGAAGACTCTCCTTCCTTCTTCTCTCCCACAAGGGTCTCGTCCTGTGTCTGCCCTTAGCTGGTGACGATTCCATGCTGAGGAGCAAAACACTGGGCTCCTGCCCAATCCCCTCAGAAACCTCCCCAAGTTTGTGAGAATTAAATGCGGTAACCCCGGTGTGATAGACACTTCATGAGGAATTCAATATGGCCACATTGCTGGTGAAGAATGAATTGTGCCCTTTCTCCGGGCTGGAGGTTCACCAGGAAAGGGTGGGTGCTCTCTTTCTTCTCTTGTTCAGAAGGATAAGTTCATCTTATATTTAAGTTTGTATTTGCTCTGGGCAGAAGAGTTGACAGACTTTTCCTCAGGCTGTTGGATCTCAGGAGTGGGCAGGAAGGATGGAGGTAGGTCCTCAGAGAGCTTTGCTCAGAAGCAGTGCCTGAGAGGTTGTCTGTGGAGAGCAGACGCTCTGGTCAGGGGTCTGGGGAGTCCTGGGAATTCACCACGAGGCCAGGCTGTGGGGCTGGGGGCAGTGGCACCTCTTCCCCTCCCGCAGGAAGCAGAGCAAATGGAATCATTGGATGCTCAGTAGGTGGCCAACCACTGATGGGACCAGGGCTCTCAGGACTCCAGAAGGAAAAGGGGGTCTTGAAAAATGATGGTGGGAAGGACCTAATCAGCGACTCCTAACTCAGCTGCTTGGGTGGAGTGGGGCTTGAACTGGATTATATTTGGTTTAAACAAATAAACATAAAGTTACTTGATATGTGTGACTCATGGAAGTTGCGTCACTCATAATAGCTGCTGGATACATGGCTGTTCCCTTTGCTCTGCTGTTTAGATTTTATCACTTTTTTTTCCTTTGAATGAATGTTTCTTTATTTTCATTTTTTTATTGATTTCAGAGAGGAAGGGAGAGGGAGAGAGAAACAAAAACATCCATGGTGACAGAGAATCACTGATTGGCTGCTCCCCACAGGACCCCCATTGGGTATCAAGCCCACAACCTGGGCATGTGCATCTGACTGGAATCAAACCCAGGACCCTTCAGTCTGCAGGCTGATACTCTATCCACTGAGCCAAATGGGCCAGGGCTTTTTCTTTTCTTCCAGTTGAAACCTATTTAGGTTTGTAAACTACAAAAAAAGTTATGTAGTAGGTCACTGACACAGTTTCATTTTATTTGCTTTAACCAGGTCTTTTCCAGAATATGGGATAAAGGTTTTGATGATAATTTTATTTATTTATTTTATCTCTTTTTAAAAGAAGAATATAAACTTGATTAATTATGACATTTAAGTTTTATGACAAGTGTATGAAAAGAAATTACCTAATTATTATTGCCCTGTAACATTCTAAATCTACTAGGGGCCCAGTGCACAAATTCATTCACCTTGAAAGGAACTGTGGCCTGCAAGACTGCAGTAAGCAAAGGGGCAGGTCTTGGCCCATCCTCTGTGCCCCTGCCAGGCCTCTCCTGCCACCGCCCCTCGTCCCCTGTCTGCCAGCAGCCCTGCTCCCACTTCCACATACTGATGGTGCTAGCCCTGCTCGCACTTGCTGATGGTGTGGAGTGATTGGGGCTGGAAGCAGTAGTGGGTGCTAGCAAAGGCTGCTGCCCTGATTGCCCCTTAGGAGCAGGGGGAGGTGGAGAAGCCTTGAGGAGTGATTGGGGCTGGTGCCAGGTGCTGGCAGTGGCTGCAAGCGGGGCCTGTGCTGGCAGCAGATGCGAGCACTGAGTGGGACCATGGCATGTGGAAGCAAAGAATTTTCAGTAACCGGCAGAGGCTCACCCAGATGACAGCGTCTGGCACCCCGCCTTCGTCTGCCGCCTCTGCTCACCTGCTCCACCATCTGGTCACGGCCAATGCCTGCCATGTTTTGTGCTCTGCTGCCTGCTGTTGATGCCCACCATGTTCTGCGCACACCCCCTGGTGGTCAGCACACGTCAAACCAACTGTTTGTTGGTTCCGCCGTTCAATCTAATTGCATATTACATAGCCTTTTATTATATAGAATAAGAAAAGTACCCACTTCATAGTTCCTAAATTTGTTTCCCTTTCTGATGAGATCTTTGATAATTTTCTGTAATTTTTTATCTTTATTGTTCAGTTTATTAATTACATTGTTCCCTTTTTTTATCACCCTATAGTTCCCCTCCATCTGGTACCCATCCCACCCTCCGCCCTCACCCCCCTCCTCTGTCCTCTCCCATAGTTGCATGATTTTTGTCCAGTCTCTTGCTGCACTTCCCACACCCCCTTTCTCCCCAAGAGTTATCAATCCATTCCCTCTCTATGTCCAGGATTCTGTTACATTCACCAGTTTATCCTGTTCATCAGCTTATTAATTTACTTGATTTTTAGATTCATTTGTTGATAGATGTGTATTTGTTGTTCCTACTTTACACTTTTATCTTTTTCTTCTTCCTCTTCTTAAAGAATATCTTTCAGCATTTCATATAGTATTGGTTTGGTGGTGATGAACTCCTTTAGCTTTTTCTTATCTGCGAAGCACTTTATCTGACCCTCAATTCTGCATGATAGCTTTGCTGGATAGAGTAATCTTTTTTTTTTAAGTTCTTTTTTTTTTAATTGATTTTTTTGCAGTATAATAGTAGCACATGTTTTCCTTTCCCCCTCCCCCTTATCCTCCTCCAGCCTCCCCTACCCCCCAGCACATATCCCCAGCTTCCCCTCCTCCCTGCCCCAGTGTCTTTCATTCATTGGTTATGTTCATATGCATGCATACAAGTCCTTCAGTTGATCTCCCCCCGCATCTGCCTCCCATCCACCCAAGCCTCCCCCTGTAGCTTGACAGCCTGTTCAAGGTCACCCTGCCTCTATATCAATCACTCTCCCCTGTTCCTTTTCTTCAAAAATATCTTGCCTCTGCATACTAGAAATAAATGTATAAGAACAAAAAATGTTTCAGTCTCAGTTTCAATGTCCAACTTTTCTGAGTCCCAGTTTCAGTGTCAAATAATTCTTTATGTGTATAAGTCAGCAATGGTATCAAGATGGTGGACACATCGTGTCAATGCAAGATCCATCCTCTCTGGTTTGGTCCTGGGCTGCCTGCAGACATGCACAGCTGCCGACTGCTAGCATGGCAAGGTGTCGTCAGTGTCCCCCATCTCTGGACCATCCTCGTGACTGGAACAGATCCTTCAGTTCCTCACAGTGGATAGAGTAATCTTGGTTGTAGATTCTTGCTGTTCATCACTTTGAATATTTCTTGCCACTCCCGTCTGGCCTGCATCATTTCTGTTGAGAAATCCGCTGACAATCATATGGGTGCTCCCTTATAGGTAACCATCTGTTTTTCTCTTGCTGCTTTTAATATTCTCTCTTTGTCTTTTGCTCTTGGCATTTTAATTATGATGTGCCTTGGTGTGGTCCTCTTAGGGTTCCTATATTTTGGGGTTCGGTGCGCTTCTTGGACTCCTAAGTCAATTTCTTTCACCAGGTGTGGGAAGTTTTCGGTCACTATTTCTTCAAATAGGTTTTCATTGTCTTGCTCTCTCTCTTTTTCTGGCACCCCTATAATTCGGATGTTGGTATGCTTGAGGTTGTCCCAGAGGCCCCTTACACTATCTTCAATTTTTTGGATTCTTTTGGTTTCTTGCTTTTTCAGCTGAGTGGATTTTACTTCTTTGTATTTCAAATCTTGAACTTGGTTCTTGGGGTGCTCCAGAGCACTTTTAGGTCTTTGTATAATATTTTTTATTTCAGTCAGTGTATGCTTAATTTCTGGTTGGTCCTTTTTCATATCCTTGAGAGTCTCCTTTATATCCTTGAGGGTCTCCTTCATTTCCTTGTAGGACTCATTCATTTCCTTGTCGGTCTCGCTTAATTCCTTATAGGCCTCGACCTTTTGTAGGAGTCTCTTGAGAAGCCCTATAACCGTGGTTTTGAATTCCATGTCCAGTCATTTTTTTCCCCTCCATTTCTTTCACATCTGATTTCTTTCCATGTCTCTGCATGGTGGCTACTTCCCTGAGTTGGTCAATTAGCTTTGTGTGGTAGACTTCCTACTAGGGACAGTGGCTCAGACTCCCCAGTTACCTGAGGTGGATATGGGCTGCACAGTCTTGCTGAAGTTAAGCTCAGATTAATTGTTGTTAGCACTTGGAGGGTTGACCTCCAGGCCAATTGTCTGTGAAGCTCAGCTGTGCTCAGGTTGGATGGGCGGAGTCTCCGGGCCAAGCAGACAGCATTAGCTCCGCCCTATGTGGCCCCAGGGACTTTGTGCCGGGGGCAATGGCTGCCAGCACCTCTGAGAGAGAAACGCTGCCAAGCTCCATCGGCTGCCGGGGAATTCAGACTCTCCCCAAATGAGTCTGCACACCCAATGTCTCACCCAGGGTCGTAAAACAAAGCAGTCTGAAGGTTTCCCGAATGAGCTAGCAAGTCACAGAGCGCTCTCTGAGCAGGTCACGCAGCTGAGCTGTTCGAGCAAGCTGCCTTCTCCACAAGCTCGGAGACCCCTGCAGCACCCGAGCTTCGGCGTGCCCTCCCACTGTCCAGTTTTCACCCCGTGTGATAGTGGGTTCCCTGGACTTCGCCCGAAGCTGGAGAATCAGCCCAGTGGGACGTCTTTGTCTCCCCTTTCGAGAAAACTGGCCGGTTTTCAGCCGCCCGCCCTCTCCACTGGCGCGCTCCAAACCTCTCTCCTGCGCGAATCTTTCAATGCTGTCCGCTGCCGCTCCTCCGAGTCACAGTGTCTTATTTTCACTTTTATTTGTGGAATTTTCACTTGGCCAGCTTTCTGGTGATTCTGGAAGGTGTTTGTTCTTTCGTTAAGTTGTAGTATTAAAATTGCTGAGTATGACGGCAAGATAGGTGCTTTACCTATGCCGCCATCTTGGTTCTCCTTATCACTTTTAATATGAGCCCCACAGCAGTTTTGTAGGTTGAGACTTGGGTCTCTAGGGCCAGGTAAACCCAAGTCCAAATCCTTGATCCACCACTTACTGAAAAATGTGAACCTTGGGTAAATTTCTTAATCTCCACACACCTCTGTTACACCAGCTGTAGGACAGGCATTAAAAATAAACAGTGCTGTTTGTGAAAATGAAATGACTCTTTGCCCAGTGCCTCAAATGTAAGTACTATCTAAGTAAATGGTGGCTATTACTGTGTTACTAGAGGCCCGATGCATGGAAATTCATGCAAGAGTAGGCCTTCCTTCCCCTGCTGTTGGCACCAGCTTCCCTCTGGCACCCAGGACCGGGGTTTTACTCTGGCTGTCGCTGGCAGGCACCTGGGACCTGGGCTGGCTTCCTTCCAGCCCCAACTTGGTCAGGAAGGACATCTGGAGTGACATCCAGAAGATGTCTGGTCTAATTAGCATATTACCCTTTTATTATTATTATAGATTGTATATTCCATGAGCCAAGTGTGACAAAATAAGTTCCATTAAACAAAGGAAGACATGGAGGCACAGAGGCCAAATGTCTCTGTCGAGGTGAGGAAGGACTCAGGTCTTCTGCTGTCTAGCCAGGATGCACCGCTTCACTGCTGGGACCTCTCAGAGGAGGCACTCCACAAGCTGCGTGTCCCAGGTCCCCCATGCTTCCCAAACGGCAAGTGAGGATGGAACTTCCTGAGGAATATGCCGAATCAGGGCTTTTGTCTAAGCAGACAACTTTGAGTGGCCTTGGCTCCCTTTCCGATCTCTGTCCCATAAATTCATTGTTTAGCTCACTCTGTGGTTTCTTCTGGAATCTACCTGAGTCATTTTCAGCTTTCCCAGGAGAGCAGGGTGGATGCAGAACACAGACTCTGAGAAGGCCCCATGTAATCCGGCCAGAGTCACCAATGGAGCTGATGGGGCTGCTGCTTTTAAAATTTAAGTGGTATCTGTACTTATTCAGTTATTATTAGAGTCAGTTTTCTGATTATAAAAGCATTATGTGGCAATTATGAAAAATCTGCCAATCAAAGATTCCATATAGTAGTTTTGAAGGTAAGCAGTTTATTAAAAACCCAGGTCCCTAAGTATTTGGATTTTGAAAACAACCCTTACAGAATTTATAGTTTTTCCAATTAATTAATTAGTAAATCAATTAACCAGAAAATCTATATTGAGTGCCTTTTAAAAATATATTTTTATTATTGATAGTATTACAGGTACCTCCTATTTTCCCTCCTCCCCTTTCTCCTCCCAGCCCCTACCCATCCCAGGTCTTCACCACCCCATTGAGTACCTTTTTGTATGCTAAGGCTGATGCTGGAAATGTGGGTGAGATAAGAAAATGAAAAGCTTCAAACTAATAAAGGTCATACAGTCCCAGAGGGAGACCAAGCTAATGACAATTCAATTACTGATCCAGGGTTTGTTCCTTAGGGATGGCAGGAGTTGGACAGACAATAAATGTTTGCAAACAGGAGGACAAATGACCACCAAGGTGACAGGAAAGGCTTGCTGAAAAAAAAAAACAACCAGTGTGGAAATGTCCTGCTCTTAGGCCACAGTGAATGAAAGATGACTCCATCCATCCATCCATCCATCCATCCATCCACCACGTACCCATCCATCCAATTAAGCATTTTTACTATACTTAAATAGGCTCTTTAAGATATAATCAAAATATAACAGATTGCATATATTTAAAGTGCAATTCAGTAAGTGTTGACCTCTGTGTACATCAGTGAACCCATCAGCACTGCTGAGATAGTGAGCATGCTCACCACCCTCAGAGTTTCCGTCATCCCCTGTAGGTCGTCCCTCCCACATTCCCAGGCAACCACTCATCTACCTTCAGTTTGCGTTTCCCATAAATTTTATAAAAATAAAATTAATTTTTATTTTTTTCTGATTTATTTTATTCCCCATTATTATTTTGAGATTTGTTCATGTTGTAGCATATATCAATATTCCATTCTTTCTTATTGTTGAGTAATATCTATTGTATGGACACAGTCAGTTTTATTTATTTGTTGGTGGATATTTGGATTGTTTTCAGTTGGGGGCTATTAAAAACAAAGCTGCTGTGAACATCCCTGTACATGTTTTTTATAGATACATACTTTCACATATTCTTGGATAAATCTCTGGGAGTAGAATGGTTAGTTCACAAGGTAAGTACATTTTTTTTTATTTTTTAAGAAACTGACAACTGTTTTCCAAAGTGACTGTACAATTTTCCATGTCCACCAGCAGCATATGAGAGTTCTGTTTCCTCCACACGCTCACCAACACTCCGTGTGACCAATCTTTTAGGTTTGAACCATCCAGGAACACGGGCAAAGGAGTGAACATAAGAGAAATAGAATAAACAACATAGGAGCACATGGCTGGTGAGACACCCAAGTCTCTGAGTCTCGGTCTCATGCTCCTCATTCCTCCTCCTTTTAAGAAAATGCTGATCTTTGCCCCAGTTTCACCTTCATTCTTGGGACTCTGCCCCACTCCCCAAAGCTGGTGGGACTGTCCTGCTTTGCTGTCTGTTTTCCACACCAGATTGTTTCACCCTTGCCATTCCTCAGACCAGAACGCTCTCAGCAATTCCTGTATCCCACCCCTATGCCACTGCTCAGTGTGCGGGGAGAACTGGCCTGACCATGTGGGTAGGTTGGGTCTGTTATCAGCTCATCTCTGCCCATGTCAAGTGACCTCTTAATGGCTCCTGATTATCTTTTTACTAGGGGCCCAGTGCACAAAATTTGTGCATGGGGGGAGAGGTCCCCTAAGCTCAGCCTGCACTCTCTGCAATCTGGGACCCCTCAAAGGATGTCCATAGGATCGAGCCTAAACCAGCAGTCAGACATCTGTCTCACAATCTGGGATCCATGGCTCCTAACTGCTCACCTGCCTGCCTGCCTGATTGCTCCTAACCTCCCCCCCCTGCTGGCATGGTCACCCCCAACTGCCTTCCCTGATGGCCTGGTTGCCCCATGCAGCCTGCTGTTCAGTCATTTGGTTGTCCCTCACTAACCCCTCTGCCAGCCTGGTCGCCCCACACAGCCTGATGTTCAGTCATCTGTCTTGTCGTTTAGGTTGTGATGGCCCTGGCCTTTTTATATATTAGTTGGTATTTTTTTTTTTGATGCAAAGTTGTTTGTTTAAATGTACATAGCTGCTTCTGCCTTTTCCTCCTGCTTCTGGCCCATTCTCATCAGATGAGCTTATCTATTTTATTGATATAACAATAACACCCCAAATTATTGACCATCTATTATAGGTTAGGTGTTATGTAAGCCCCTGAAATGAATTCACTCAATTATTACAATAACTCCTATGAAGTTGGTGCTAGTATCACCCTATTTTCCATATAA
Organism: Antrozous pallidus; assembly: GCA_027563665.1. Classification (NCBI taxonomy): domain Eukaryota; kingdom Metazoa; phylum Chordata; class Mammalia; order Chiroptera; family Vespertilionidae; genus Antrozous; species Antrozous pallidus. The sequence continues at coordinate 118,228,394 of CM050512.1, read as the reverse complement.
GGCTAGTGAAGCTCAGAAAGCTGGAATCTGAATCCATGTTAGTCTGATCTTCAGGTTTACGTTCTTATTCACCTTAATGAAAAATAGTTTAGATGATGATTATTATTACTAGAGACCTGTTGCAGGAAGATTCCTGCAAGAATAGTGCTTCCTGCGGCTTGAGCAAAGCTCCCTCCCTTCTCTGCTGCCTTGCTCTGGTCTCCTCAGCCTCGCTCCCTCCCTTCTCCCCCATCCCACCAGATTCCCTTTGTTCTTCCCCTGCCCCACTTGCTTGCTTCTCCGCAGCTTTGGTCCCTTCTGCAGTGCTTGGCTTCCTTCTACACCATCTTCTGTGCCAGGATATGCAAATTAACCACCATCTTCGTTGTGTTAATTTTCATACTTTCTCTGATTGGCTGGTGAGCGTGGCTTGTGGGGTGTAGCAGAGGTGTGGTCAATTTGCATATTACTCTTTTATTAGATAGAATTATTATTATTATTTTTGCAGAGAGAGAGAGAGAGTATGCATAAGCGATCGGTTGCCTCCTGTACATGCTCCAACTGCGGCTAGAACTGCCACCTCTTGGTGCATGGAAGGACACCCCAAGCAAGGGAGCCACTTGCTGTCCCGTTTAGATTTAGTGCACCTGCTTCTTACCTCTGCACAGCCAGTATTCGTCAAGGTGCTTCCAGGCAACTCCAGCATGGCACTAGTTGGTTCCCCCAATGACCTGGAGGCCAGGTAGCTGGCTGCTCCTCCCATGTGACCCTGCATGGCACCCAGATGGCTGGCTGTCTCCTCCTTTTGGAACTCCTCCTCGCTTAAGAGGCTCGGGTGCTTCTGGCTGGCTGGCAGCTGCCTAAGCCTCTCACGACTTCCTTCCTCTTCCTGCCCGCCTGTCCTGGCTGCTCCAGAAGGCCATGCGCTCATGGTGAGCCCATCTCTTCTTGTAGCTCCAACTCTCATCTCTCCACCAATGACTTCTCTATTGATGTGTTAGTTGATTTATTTTCTCTTTGCTGTTTCTGGTCTGTGTTCTCCAGCACATGAGTGTTTTGGGGATATTTCGAAATCAGCGTGAAACTCAGCCTCATCTCTCTGCCATGCCCTTCACTACACGGCCCAGCAGTATATCTACCCAACCAGTCTGGATTCTAGTTACCAAATTCTGCTCATTTAGCCACAATATTACTAATAATTATTTCTCTGAAAAGACCCTGTCCCAGCTCAGTTTCTTAATACCTGCTGATTGGCCTATTGCAATAATCTCCTAAAAGTTTCTCTTCCTTCCGTATTTTTGTTGCTACCCCACCCCATAAAAATAGACACATTTATATTACTTTCCAGTTTGAATTTTTTCACTGTATAGTTGATAAATACCACATTTATTGGACAAACATTCCATGATCTCATATTATCCAAAGCTTATTTAATTATGATTAAAATATACTTAGTAATTATCATATTTCTTATAAAATTTCTTCTTTAGTTGGTTGATATAATGGATTATGGTGGTAGATAGTTGGTGTTAAGTGAGCTTTGTGTTCCTAATGTAGGTGTGCTAGTCTTTGATGAACTCAATTTTCTGTCAATTTATTTACAATTATCGAGCTCCTTTGTAAGTGACTTTGTGCAGTGCTTTCCTGTTTATCTTTTTAAAACGCAGACTTAGATAATAAGGTGATTTGATTTAATGCAAGTGTGTGTGCATGATAGAGGTGGGCTCGGCGCGGCCGAGCGGTGGCTGGCTGCCAGTGTGGGGCTCCCTGCTCCGCCTGCTGGAGCAGCCGCTGGCTCCGGGGTCTGCCCTGCATCTCAGCCCAGAAACAGAGCTGTCCCGCTGAGCTCTGGCAGGTCCTGGGACCCAAGGCTCTCCACACTTGGTCTGCTGTCCAAGGCCCAGGGACTTCCTTCCTTAAACAGCTACCCTGTAGAGAGAACCAAGATGGCGGCATAGGTAAAAACCTATCTTGCTGTCATACTCAGCAATTTTAATACTACAACTTAACGAAAGAACAAACACCTTCCAGAATCACCAGAAAGCTCGCCGAGTGAAAATTCCACAAATAAAAGTGAAGATAAGACACTGTGACTCAGAGGAGCGGCGGCAGACAGCGTTGAAAGTTTCGCGCGGAGAGAGGTTTGGAGTGCGCGCCAGTGGAGAGGGCAGGCGGCTGAAAACTGGCCAGTTTTCTCGAATGGGGGAGACAAAGACGTCCCACTGGACTGATTCTCCAGCTCTGGGCGAAGTCCAGAGAACCCACTATCACACGGGGTGAAAACTGGACAGTGGGAGGGCACGCCGAAGCTTGGGTGCTGCCGAGTCTGCCGGCTTGTGGAGAAGGCAGCTTGCTCGAACAGCTCAGCTGCATGACCACACAGAGAGCGCTCTGCGACTTGCCCTCTCATTCGGGAAACCTTCAGACTGCTTTGTTTTACGACCCTGGGTGAGACATTGGGTGTGCAGACTCATTTGGGGAGAGTCTGAATTCCCCGGCAGCCGGTGGAGCTTGGCAGTGGCTCTCTCTCAGAGGTGCTGGCAGCCATTGCCCCGGCACAGAGTCCCTGGGGCCGCATAGGGCGGAGTTAAAGCTGTCTGCTTGGCCCGGAGACTCCGCCCATCCAACCTGAGCACAGCTGAGCTTCACAGACAATTGGCCTGGAGGTCAACCTCTCCAAGTGCTAACAACAATTAACCTGAGCTTAACTTCAGCAAGACTCTGCAACCCATATCCACCTCAGGTAACTGGGGAGTCTGAGCCACTGTCCCTAGTAGGAAGTCTACCACACAAAGCTAATTGACCAACTCAGGGAAGCAGCCACCATGCAGAGACATGGAAAGAAATCAGATGTGAAAGAAATGGAGGGAAAAAAACGACTGGACATGGAATTCATAACCACGGTTATAGGGCTTTTCAAGAGGCTCCAACAAAAGGTCGAGGCCTATAAGGAAATAAGCAAGACTGCAAAGGAAATGAATGAGTCATACAAGGAAATGAACAAGACCCTCAAGGATATGAATGAGACCTACAAGGAAATGATCAAGACCAACGTGGAAATGATCAAGACCAACGTGGAAATGAATGAGTCCTACAAGGAAATGAAGGAGACATTCAACGATATAAAGGAAACTCTCAAGGATATGAAAAAGGACCAACCAGAAATTAAGCATACACTGACTGAAATAAAAAATATTATACAAAGACCTAAAAGTGCTCTGGAGCACCCCAAGAACCAAGTTCAAGATTTGAAATACAAAGAAGTAAAATCCACTCAGCTGAAAAAGCAAGAAACCAAAAGAATCCAAAAAATTGAAGATAGTGTAAGGGGCCTCTGGGACAACCTCAAGCATACCAACATCCGAATTATAGGGGTGCCAGAAAAAGAGAGAGAGCAAGACAATGAAAACCTATTTGAAGAAATAGTGACTGAAAACTTCCCACACCTGGTGAAAGAAATTGACTTAGGAGTCCAAGAAGCGCACCGAACCCCAATATATAGGAACCCTAAGAGGACCACACCAAGGCACATCATAATTAAAATGCCAAGAGCAAAAGAGAAAGAGAGAATATTAAAAGCAGCAAGAGAAAAACAGATGGTTACCTATAAGGGAGCACCCATATGATTGTCAGCGGATTTCTCAACAGAAACGATGCAGGCCAGATGGGAGTGGCAAGAAATATTCGAAGTGATGAACAGCAAAAATCTACAACCAAGATTACTCTATCCAGCAAAGCTATCATGCAGAATTGAGGGTCAGATAAAATGCTTCGCAGTTAAGAAAAAGCTAAAGGAGTTCATCACCACCAAACCAATACTATATGAAATGCCGAAAGGTATTCTTTAAGAAGAGGAAGAAGAAAAGGATAAAAGTGTAAATTAGGAACAACAAATACACATCTATCAACAAATGAATCTAAAAATCAAGTGAATTAATAAGCTGATGAACAGGATAAACTGGTGAATGTAACAGAATCCCGGACATAGAGAGGGAATGGATTGACAACTCTTGGGGAGAAAGGGGGTGTGGGAAGTGCAGCAAGAGACTGGACAAAAATCATGCAATTATGGGAGAGGACAGTGGAGGGGGGTGAAGGCGGAGGGTGGGATGGGTATCAGGTGGAGGGGAACTATAGGGTGAATAAAAAAAAGGGAACAATGTAATTAATAAACTGAACAATAAAAATAAAAAAAGAAAAGAAAAGAAAAACAAAACAAAACAAAACAGCTACCCTGTAAGTCACATAACCTGCTTCAACATCAGATCACGGTGACAGAAAGGTCCCCCTGAACCACGCACTCCAGGTCAGGAGGATCATCACGCCCTTGAGCCCAGGTTCAGTAAAAAGCAAAAGCAAACAGGAGTCCATAGCTGCGTGTTAGCCTTCCTGTGGTTTTAATAACCTGTTCAAACACCAGTCATGGAAACCGAAGGTCGTCCAGTGCTCTTTTGTTTGAACATCCAGTTTCATTCAGGTGGGATGTTTCCTTACCAAGTCTGAAGATACCTGTCTTTTTCTCTCTTAAATGTTTCTGATTTGAAAACCTGAGGGGTAGAGCAGCTGCTGCAGCTGGAACACACAGAACCAGTTCTTCATTCTTCCAATCTTTCACTTAAAACAGTCACAATGCCCTGCTGGCCTGGCTCAGGGGCTGAGCAGCCATCTGTGAACCAGGAGGTCATGATTCAATTCCTGGTCGGGGCACATGCCCAGGTCGTGGGCTGGATCCCCAGTGGAGGAAGCAACTGATTAATGATTCTCATCGTTGATATTTCTATCTCTCTCTCTCTCTCTCCCTTCCTCTCTGAAATCAATAAAACTATTTTTAAAACAAAATAAACAAAAACAGTAACAACAGTACAAACCATTACAGATAGTCCACTGCATCCCAGGTGCCCAGCATGGGGTGCCCTGTTGGTACTCAATGTCAAACTCGGCAGGGAGGAAAGAGGCCATGTTTTCTACCCTTAGAGGAGGTCACCGTTCTCTTGGGTTACCCATCAACAATTGTGTGGCCATGGACATTTTACCTACCTCTCTGTGCCTCAGTTTCCCTTCCTGTGAAGTGGAATTCATAGCAATACTGGTTACAGAACTATTGTGAGAATTTCATGAAATAATACATGTAAAACACCTAGAGAGTGTCTCCTGCACAGTGAGTACAATGCACAGTCTTATCAGTGATGACAGTGACGACAAGTGCACAGTATTCTGTGGAGATTTGGAGGAAGGAACCACTGAGTTGATGTTGAATTAGGGCTGGAAGGTCATTAACAAATGAGTGATGTTGGAGGGCAGTGCTGGACTGGGTAGTCTAAGGAAGGGTGCTTTGAGGAGGAGAGGTTTGAGCTTAGACATGAAACACAAGAAGAAAGGATGCTAGACAGGAACTTGGAGAAGAGCCTCCAAGTGGGGGGGCAGGAGGTGCAGGGGCCTCGAGGAGGAATGAAATCTGGTTCCCTGGAGAAACAGTGGGGAGGCTGTGTGGCTGAAGCAGACTGAGCAGGAGAGGGTGGTAGGAGGGGTCAGATCATACAAGGTCCTGTAAGCCATGACAAAGAGGTTGGGTTTTACTTGGAGGAGTGGGGCATGCCATGATCTGATTTTAGAAGGTCATTCTATGGAACAAGGTATGGAGGTCCCTTAAAAAAATTAAAAATAGCAATTCCACTTTTGAATATTAGTGTGAAGAAAATAAAAGCTCTATGCCAAAAAGATATCTGCACCTCACATCCATTGCAGCATTATTTCCAAGACATGGAAGCCCCCTAAGTGTCCACTGATGGGTGGATGGGTAAAGAAAATGTGATATATACAAAACGGAATGTCACTCAGCCTATTATTTGTGACAACACGAATGGACCTTGAGAGCATTCTTCTAAGTGAGATAAGTATGATCTCACTTATATTTGAATCTTAATCCCTTTCCCCCCAAAAAGAAAGTCATAGAAACAGATATTAGTGTTTGCCAGAGGTGGGGAGGGGGAGTGCTGGGTGAAGGAGGTGGAAAGGCACAGACTTCCAGGTATAAGGTAAGTCAGTCCTGGGTGTCCTGCACAGCATAGGGTCTAGTTAACAATACTGTATTACACATTTGAAAGTTGCTAAGAGGGTAGGTCCTAAAAGCTCTCTTCAGAAGAAAAAACATGTATAACTATGTGTGTTAATTAAACTTATTGTGGTAATCACTTCACAATATATAAATGCATCAAATCTTACATTGTACATCTAAAACTAATATGTCAATGTATCATAAACAAACAAACAAATGATTAAGTAAAATAAAGGGTCACTCTGATCACTGTGTGGAGAATGAGCTGTAGGGACAAGATTGGAAACGTGAACAGAATATGCTAGGCAGAGGGTATTTTGGGGGCATAAGATGGCACAGTCAAAGGCCTTGAGTTGGGAATGAACATCGTTTTGGGGAACAGAAAATCTCAGGGTGGCAGGAACCTAGTGTGCTTGGAGGAAGATGCATCTGCAAATATAATTTGGTCCTGGATTTTGAAGAAATGGACATTCCGAAGTGTTAGGACTTTATCATGGGAAGTTATTTAGGCAAGCAATTGATAGGAAGGAGCAGTTGGTCAATGTCTAACCAGCAGAACAGAAACCCTTTTAGGCATTTCCAACAGAAGTAATTTCATGCAGGAAAAGCTGAGAAACCACTGAGGGCAGTGTAGCAGGCAGGGGTGATCAGCAGCAGGAGGCAGGCCTGGGAGGGGCTGGAAGCTGGGCGGTCCAGGAGGAAGCGAGTACCTGGTGGCAGTTGTCCAGCCAGGATCATGTCACAGGAGAGCTGCTGAGCTGCCAGTCACTGTCCTGGCAGAAACCCACCCTGTGCCTCTCCCAATGCCTCCTGGCCAGACCCGGCCGGAAGTCTGTGGCCAGGGGCTGCAGAGCCCTGTGTGCGGGGTGCTCTGTGTAAGGAGGACACGGCTGCCCACAGACGAGTGTGCTGTCGGGGCGAGTGCACAGGCACCTGCATCTTGGAAGGGCGGGTCACCGCAATTTCCACAGGATTCCTAAGTGTCCGGGATGAAAATGTGAACTTGGCAAAGGCTGTGGAGATGGAGCCAAGGGGTGAGTTTAAGGAACATGTCTTGGTCTAGGTGACCCCTTGAATGTAGGGAGTGAAGGGGAGGAGGGAGCAGGGGAGGTCATTGGGTGCCTCTGGTTTGGGCAGCTGTGCAGGGAGGGAGGGGCGAGCGATGGTAGAGAGCTCCACCCCAACATCTTGAGTGTGAGTTCCCTGCAGGCCACCTATGGAGACTGTCCCGCGGAGCCTCCGTTTCATTTCTGCTAAAAGGTGATGCGTGAAGAGGGCAGTGCTCATGTATGTTTACATGTATGTGCAGGCAGGGCTCAAACCACTTTATTCATAACGAATTTGATCTTCCCTGTGAGATCAACCTTGCTACCCCATTGGATGACGAGGAAAGGGAGGCGCAGGAAGGTGATGCCTGCCTACGCTCACTTTAGCAGCAGTGCTAGGAGGTAGATCTCGGTGGCCTTGCTCACCTGCCTCACCTTCTGGTGCTGTTGCGAGGATTAACTGAGGTAATACAACAGAGTCTGACATAAAGCAATTGTATTTTGGTTTAATATTGTCAGAAATATGTTAACTTTTACGGAAAAGTTTGGACCCCGTGACCTTTACTATAATGTCACCCTGTTCCTGAGAGAGGGAGAAGTGGGAGCTGAGTGTTTGAAGTTCTATAGACTAGAATTCATTATAGTCTCTGACCTTGACATATTGGTGACCTGGAGCAAAGGAACTTCGACTCTCTGAGCCTCGGTTTATCCACCCTGCATTGTAGCTCCACCCTGCATTGTAGCTCCACCCTGCATTGTAGCTCCACCCTGCATTGTAGCTCCACCCTGCATTGTAGCTCCACCCTGCATTGTAGCTCCACCCTGCATTGTAGCTCCACCCTGCATTGTAGCTCCACCCTGCATTGCACCTCGTGGGTGGTCAGTGGCTGAAAGTCTCCTTTCCCGGTGAGTTTCTTGACCCAATAAAACAGAGGAGTGTGGGCTGTCATCCTGGCTCCCGATGGGCTTGTCTTTTAATGAATCCTTTCCACTCTTGACCTTCATTGCTCCTCAGCAAGGGAATAGGAAGAGACCTCCAAGGCCACCACCCCAGCTGCCACTGCCTCTATGCAGGCGATGGGGGTGTGTGGAGAACGTGGTCTTTGCAAGCAGCAGTTGGCCCGTGGAGGCCATGGCTTTGACCACCGAGGCTCCTCAAGCCGAAGGAAGAAGGTCTGGGGGCAGACTTAGCACTGGGATTGTGTCTGCAAGAGTTTTCACCATCTCAGAGGGGCAACCTATTCATAAAGCATCATGTCATCACTCTACAGTTGGCTGAGGGTAAATGGGTCAAGTTCCTTGTACCTTCATTTCTTTCTTGGTCAAAAAAATCACTGAGTACCACTCTGGCCAGTGGTTCAGTTAGTTGGAGTGTCGTCCCATACACCAGAAAAGGTTCGAGTTTGATCTCTGGTGAGGGTGCCTATAGCAGTCAACCAATCAAAGTTTCTTTCTCTCCCTTCCTCTCTCTCTCAAAATCCATAAACTTGTCCTCAGGTGAGGATAAAAAAAATTACCAGGCACCGATTATGTGCCACGCACGGCGAAAGGTGCTGAAAACGCCAAACTGAAGTCCTCCTGGAGCTCACACTCCACCTCTGGTGGCAATTAACATGCACACACAGGGCAGTTGAAGGTGATAAATTTTACATGGAAAATAAGAGACAGGTCAAGTGTGCTTGAGAGAGAGGATGGGAAGGACTCTAGGAAGACAATGTCTGAGATGAGACCTGGTGAGTGAGGAGAGTTGGCAGAAAGTTAGGGGAAGGGCATTCCAGGCACAGGGAACAGTAGTGCAAAAGCCTCAAAGCAGATGAGCTGGGAGCCAACAGTGAGAAGGGAGCGAGGAGCTGTGGGAACACGTGAGTCTTGGCGGCAGACTTTGCATTTCTCCCAGGGGCCCGGAGGCTGCTGGAGGCAGCGGCCCAGGCCTCTTCACCTTCCACGAGCGCTCACAGACCTCTGCAGCAGTTTCCTCTGCTGACTTAGAGAAACTAATTAGTCAATGTGCACTCGGAACTTGGGAATCTTGGAGGGTCCGGGACATCCGATTACTATTTCCCCATTGAGGCTTTGGATGGAGGCCTGGGACCTGGGGTTCCTGCTCAAGGAGGCGGAGAGAAGGAGGTGCTGTCCGTGCTCCACAGACTGTGCTGCTGCTGCCGGGAAATCCGACCTCCATTGTTATGTGGCCAGAGAGGGACTCGGAGCAGGGCCAGTTCTGACTGTAATCCTAGCTAACAAAAGAGTAATATGCAAATTTGACCATACCGTCACCATACCCACAAGCCATACCAACAGCCACACCCAACAGCCAATCAGGAGCAAATTATTCAAATAAACCCCAACCAAGATGGCTGCTGCCACTGAGAGCAGGTAGAAGGCTTGGGTTTCCCCGGCAACAGACGAAGCCAAGCTTTCTGCCTTCCTAGGCCTCCACTCAATGTTAGAAAGTTTCAATTATAAAAGATACAGAAATGGCAGCAGCCTCTGAGTTGGAGAGAACAGAGGCTTGGGTTTCCCTGGCAATGGAGGAAGCCAAGCTTTCAGTCTGCCATGCCGGCTTAGGCCTCCACTTTAGGCTACAATGTTTCAAACAGAAATGGCTGCCACCCCGGAGCGAGCAGAAGGCTTGGCTCTGCTCCAGGCTACAAAGTTTCAATTGTAGACATAAATTAATATCAGATCCCAGGGCTTCTGCTTGGGTAGCTGGGGGTGGGGTGGGGGGGAGTTGCAGGCTGGCCTGCAAACCTCCACAGGCCTCTCGCCCAGGCTGCCCCTCACCCCAAGGGAACCCCCACCCTGATTTGCAACACTCTTCAGGGCAAACCAGCTGGCCCCCACCCATGTACCAGGCCTCTATCCTATCTAATAAAAGAGTAATTTGCAGATTGACCATCACTCCAACACACAAGAGGGCTGCCTCCATGTGGTCAAAGATCCTGCCCCCATGTGGACACAAGATGGCCAGCAGGGGAGGGCTGTTGGAGGTTCCAGGCCCTGCAAGGGAGGGAAGTTAGGGGTGACCAGGCCGGCAGAGGAGGGAAGTTGGGGGTGAATAGGCTGGCAGGGGAACAGTTAAAAATCAATTAGGTTGGCAGGGTAGTGGTTAGTGGGTGATCAGGCTGGCAGGCAGAAGCAGTTAGGGGCAATCAGGGAGGCAGGCAGGTGAGCAGTTTGGAGCCAGCAGTCCTGTACTGTGAAAAGGATGTCCAATTGCCTGTCTAGGCCTGTAGGCCTGATCCTAGTAGGATCGGGCCTAGAAGGGCAGTCGGACATACCTCGAGGTGTCCTAAATTAGAGAGAGTGCAGGCTGGGCTAAGGTACATCTCCTGGCCCCCGTGCATGAATTTCGTGCACCGGGCCTCTAGTTAATTTGTGAGAAAGGCATGTGGCAGCACTCTCACTGAGAGGCGAGAAGGTGACGCTTGTGCGGGTGGCACCTGTCTCCAGAGCGGCCTCGCAGCGTGACAGTGAGCTTGAACCTCTCACCTGGCTGTGATGCGGGGAGGAAGCCCACCCCTTCTCACTTCTGGCTTTCAAACACGGAAGAAACCAGGTGCCCTAAGTGTGGGAAGCCGGTGTCAGCGCTGCGCTGCTCTGTCCCCGGCTGGCGGGTCCTTCCTGAGGATGTCCATCCTCCCAGCCTGCTCCCCCGCAGCAGCGCCTCAGCCACTGCCGTGTGTCTGTGTGCGTGGACGCTCTCCTGCGTCCTCTCATTGAAGGATCCTGAGGTCGGGACTGGTGCCGCGGAGGTTACAGGAGAGGACACAGCTGCAGGCAGAGGTGGCCTGGAAGCGGTGGGGTTGGGACGGGACGCAGGCAGTCTCACGCCGGGCGCGGAGGGATGTCAGCCGCCTCCTCTGGACCAGACGCTGAGGGTGACCAGGTGGCGCAGCCCCTGCCCCAGCCAGGCCCCCAGGGGCGCTTTGGGTTTCTTTCCTCCGGGTGCTGAGGCCCATTGTGTTTGAGTGAGAAACGAGGATGGGGTTTCTCTGCTGAACCTCTTGTCACCTGGCTGCGGCTCCGCCAGGCACAGCGCCCGCTGACGTATGGCTCTGAGGGTGACACAGCTTGAGACACTGACTGTCACTGCAGAAGCTGGACAGATGGAAACCCAGTGCCGGAGTCATCGGTCAGAGATGTCCCTTGGCCAGCAGGTGCCCAGCCAGGACCGGCACACGGGGGACCTGCCCAGCCAGGACCGGCACACGGGAACCTGTCCAGCCAGGACCGGCACACGGGGACCTGCCCAGCCAGGACCGGCACACGGGGGACCTGCCCAGCCAGGACCGGCACACGGGGGACCTGCCCAGCCAGGACCGGCACACGGGGGACCTGCCCAGCCAGGACCGGCACACGGGGGACGTGCCCAGCCAGGACCGGCACACGGGGGACGTGCCCAGCCAGGACCGGCACACGGGGGACGTGCCCAGCCAGGACCGGCACACGGGGGACGTGCCCAGCCAGGACCGGCACTCGGGGGACCTGCCCAGCCAGGACCGGCACACAGGGGACCTGCCCAGCCAGGACCGGCACACGGGAACCTGCCAGCCAGGACCGGCACACGGGGGACCTGCCCAGCCAGGACCGGCACTCGGGGGACGTGCCCAGCCAGGACCGGCACACGGGGACCTGCCCAGCCAGGACCGGCACACGGGAACCTGCCAGCCAGGACCGGCACACGGGGGACCTGCCCAGCCAGGACCGGCACTCGGGGACCTGCCCAGCCAGGTTCGGCACACGGGAACCTGCCAGCCAGGACCGGCACACGAGGGACCTGCCCAGCCAGGACCGGCACACGGGGGACGTGCCCAGCCAGGACCGGCACACGGGGACCTGCCCAGCCAGGACCGGCACACGGGAACCTGCCAGCCAGGACCGGCACACGGGGGACGTGCCCAGCCAGGACCGGCACACGGGGGACGTGCCCAGCCAGGACCGGCACACACGGGACCTGCCCAGCCAGGACCGGCACACGGGGACCTGCCCAGCCAGGACCGGCACACGGGGACCTGCCCAGCCAGGACCGGCACACGGGGACCTGCCCAGCCAGGACCGGCACACGGGGACCTGCCCAGCCAGGACCGGCACACGGGGGACGTGCCCAGCCAGGACCGGCACACGGGGGACGTGCCCAGCCAGGACCGGCACACGGGGGACCTGCCCAGCCAGGAGAGGCACACGGGGGACCTGCCCCGCCTGGACCGGCCCCCGGGGACCTGCCCAGCCAGGACCGGCACACGGGGGACGTGCCCAGCCAGGACCGGCACACGGGGACCTGCCCAGCCAGGACCGGCACACGGGGGACCTGCCCAGCCAGGACCGGCACACGGGGACCTGCCCAGCCAGGACCGGCACACGGGAACCTGCCAGCCAGGACCGGCACACGGGGGACCTGCCCAGCCAGGACCGGCACACGGGGGACCTGCCCAGCCAGGACCGGCACACACGGGACCTGCCCAGCCAGGACCGGCACACACGGGACCTGCCCAGCCAGGACCGGCACTCGGGGACCTGCCCAGCCAGGACCGGCACTCGGGGGACCTGCCCAGCCAGGACCGGCACTCGGGGGACGTGCCCAGCCAGGACCGGCACACGGGCCACCTGCCCAGCCAGGACCGGCACACGGGGGACGTTCCCAGCCAGGACCGGCACACGGGGGACCTGCCCAGCCAGGACCGGCACACGGGGACCTGCCCAGCCAGGACCGGCACACGGGGGACGTGCCCAGCCAGGACCGGCACTCGGGCAATGGTAACGGGGCTCTGCTCCTGGCCCTGCCCCGGTGCGGGTCTTCAGGGCAGCCGCTGTTGCTTGTCAGTCACCCACTCCATGGCCCTTTTCATAGAAGGGCAGCTAAGTCGCAGGGTTATTCTGGTTGGTGCCTGTCGGTGGTGGGTCCCACAGAGCTCCCGCACCGTGCAGTGCCCGCGACTCTGCCCAATGTGTTCCCTTCAGTGTCCCAGGGACGCGTGGCTGCACCCCCAGCCCGCTGCCGGGCCACATTCAGATCGCACACCGTCCCTGTTGGAACTCCTCCTTCCCCATTGCTGTGGAGGATATTTGGGGCGAGGGGCTGAGAATTAGAAGGTCCCACCATTCCAAATGTGCGTAAGATAAGCCCACGTAGACTGCAACCTGGGAGGCTGAGAGCGAAGTCCCGGCCCAGACCGTGTGCAGCTCCGGATCCCTCCGGTGTGCTGGGTGAGAGAGGCACGTGTGTCTTGTCTAGCAGGGGTGCAGGAGGGCCTTCTGGGAGGCAGAGGTGCATGTACAGATGAGGTGCAGGGAGGCCAGAGGGTAAGTTCATGGGCATTGAGGATGGAGCAGACCAGCAGGCTTGAGTCCTGGTCCCCTGATCGCCAGCTGTGTGACCTTGGACACGTTTCCTAACCCCTCTGCGCTCTCCTTTCACCAGCTGGAAGATGGAGAATAGTAATGGCGTCAACTTTCGGTTGTCACGACGATGAGATCCTTAGCAGTATAACTGCCTGGTGTCAGTGCTCATTGCAATTTTAGCCACAAAAGAAAATCACTAGAGAGGAATCCAGACCTTGTTCTCCAGCTGGGAAGATGGGAAGACTTGGGACTAGGCTGCTGGGTGGTGAGGGGAGAGGGACGCCTTGAGGCCCGCAGCTGGGGGCTGTCACTCTTAAACCGGCGGGGTGCACTGATAAGAAGGAAAGCCGGTGATGTGGGGAGGGTGGAGTGTTGGGCTAAATAATATTCATGTACAAAGAGCTTGTGCACACAGATGGGTACGATCAGTGTCTGACTCTTTGAGGTGACTTAAGGCAGCCCAGATGGGGCTGGTCCAAGGAAGGTCCAAGGAACAGGAGTGGCTGCCAGTAGCTGTAAGGTCGGGTTTAGAAGCAGAGGCGATGCCCACGTTTAACAGCAAAGCTGAGGACGAAGGCAATTCGGACAGGGCACCAACTGGAATCAAGGTTGGATGGGGTGAGCCAAGGTGGTCCAAGCCTCTGGCCGACTAAAGCTTGTACCAACCCAAGGAGGGGCTCATGTGTCCCACTGTGTCAGGAGGAAACCCAGCACACAGCTCACAGTGGTCAGGCCAGGCCTGGAGCTCAGCTGGGGATCGGTGTGTCTCGGAGCCCTGGCTTTGTGGAACCGGAAACCAGAGCTGCAGGAGGGAGGCGTGTGTCGTGGTTCCTGATTAGTCCTCCATGTGGAGTGAAGGGTACACAGTTTCCATCTCGGTCAGGGCTATGCAGTTCTAAATAAACCGAGTGTGTGTGTGTGTGTGTGTGTGTGTGTGTGTGTGTGTGTGTGTGAGAGAGAGAGAGAGAGAGAGAGAGAGAGAGAGAGAGAGAGAGTCTTGGGCTGAAAACCCCTCCAGTGTAGAGGCAGGTGAACCCCCCCCCTCCCCCGCCCCGCACTGGCATTGCTTGGCCCGGGCCATTGCTTTGCGCAGCCCACTCTGACCCCCGAGATGTCTCGGGCACCTGAGGCTCACGAGGCAACCTCTGGGTGATCGCTATGCGTCTCATCTTTAGATGACCCTTCCTCACACTGAATTCACTTCTCACCATCACCACTTGCTCCCCTCCCATCGGTGAAAACACTTTGCGGATCTTGTTGACATCACAGACTGGACAGTTTAACAACGTTCTTCTCCTTTCCTTCCTTCCTCTTAACTTTCCTCTTCATCTTTCTCCTCTTTCTCCTCATCCTCTTCCTCCTCCTTTCCCTCCCTTTCCTCCACTTCTTCCTCTTCCTCTTCCTTCTTCTTCTGGCTGTAAATCAGTTCCCCCGACTCTGTAGAGGAGTTCCCTACCTTTGAACTGAAGACTGTTTGTGTGTGCCTCAGATGGCCTCTCCTATTTGCCCAGATTTTATAAAAGGGCCTTTCAGATCCAAACTTACAGAGAAAAGGAAGCCCTGTGAGGGGGCTCAGTGGTTAGAGCTAAAGGCCTGAAGTTAGAGCCTAAAGGCTGAGGTTTGATTTCAGGTCAAGGGCATGTGCCTGGATTGCAGGTTGTATCCCCCACCCTAGTCAGGGTGTGTGAGAGGAAAGCAGTCGACTTGTCTCTCTCACATCAATGTTTCTCTCTCTCCCCTATGTCTCTCTCCCCCTCTTCTCTCCCTTCCATTTTCTCTCTAAAGATCAATGGAAAAGTGTCCTCAACGAGGATTTTAAAGCAGAGAGAGAAAGGAAAGAGAACCAGAGGCTACCTGTCAATGGTCAGGTTTAGAGATCCAGAAGTTAGTGTGTGTGACGGGGGGGGGGGGGGGGGCGTGGGGGGGGAGGGTGGGTAAGGGGTAACAGAAGGAAAAGAACCTGTGGGAACCGCTGCAAGGGACTTTGTCACAGGGAACCCAGGAGTCCCTATGGCACACCCAGGACCCGGACAAACGATGCATATAACACGTGTAAGGGAGGTAGAGCGCTCCCACCGAGATGAAAGACCTCACTAACCAGCCGTCTGCTAGTGGGAGGTTTTACTGGACCAAGCACCAGTTGAGAATTGGTTTGGCTAAGCAGTTCTGAGTTTGGGTTTTTTAAGTCACCCACCCATTCCTGCCTCAATTAGGGAGGTTGCATTGCAAGATTAGTCTTCCCTTGAATTATACTTGAGATACATTCAGTTACACTGTTCCGGATGCTGGGGATGCTTGGGGAAGAAAACAGACACAGTCTTAGCTCGCATGGGATGTATACTCAGTGATCATAGTAATACATGCAAGCAAAGGGTGATCACAAACAGAGTATGTAACAGAGGGAGAGGGTAGTCAGGGGTGCTTCCTGGAGGAAGTGGCATTTGAGCTGTGGTGAAGGGTGGATAAGGATGAAGAGCCCAAAGTGGGTGCAGTCAGAAGAGTCTGCAGGCCGGCAGGGAAGCTCGTGCGAAGGCTCTGTGATGGGAGGGGCCTGAAGTACGGGAGGAGTCTGCATAAAAACCTCCTGGGGCTGGAGTGTGGGAGGGAGAGGGTGGGCGATGGGGGCGAGGGGCCATACCAGCTGAGGTCAGAAGTGGTGGCTGGTCATAGGTTAGGGCCCAGCTTCATCCCAAAGGCAAGGAGGCCTGAGAGTTTTTCTGAAGGGTGGACCTGGCAGAAGTGCAGCTTTCAGAAAAGGGCTCAGAAGCAGAGACCCAGGCGGGAGTGGCAGAAGCAGAATGGGAGAAGCTGGGACTCTGGGGGATGGGCCAGCACTGAGGCGACCTCACTGCTGTAGGGGTGCTCCCTGTCCCCCCATTGCTGCGGGTGCTCCCTGTCCCCACAGTGCTGTCTTTGCTTTGTTTCCTGTGTGAGTGCTGATGCTGTAGGGGGTCTGTCTGAGTCGAGTATAGGAATGGAAGGGGTGCAATCAGTGACACATTTGGGCTGATCTGCCCCTTCTTCACAGGAAGGGGAGGACCGGGTGGGGTCTATGAGGTGGCATTCATCAGGCTGGCCATTACTAGGAAAGCTTGTATTGCAGCCACAGCAAGGGCTCCTGAGACCTCCAGGAGGGGCAAAGGCCCAGCCTCTCAACCTACTCACGCCTGGAGCCCACACTCCTCTGACTTAAGGGACACGGGATGGGGGAGGTTCTAGAAGGTTCTCCCCATCACTTTCCAACACACCAGCTCTCCAAGCAGGAGAGTCCTATATAAAACCTCCAAGAGCTTCTTTCCTCGGTCCTGTCCACACTGCCCAGCAGCAGCTCCTCGAAGCGCCTGGCAAGCCATTGCCCCCACGTGTCCCCTCTATCAGCTACGGTGAATGGAGGCGTGGAAAGCTGTGTTCAACACGGAGAATTAGGAACATAAAAGCATTTCTCTCGAAACATAGCCTTTCCTAAAAGGTTCCGCGGCTCAGAACAAGACCCAGGAGTGCCTGCTCCCTTCTTCATCACCTACTGCTTACACATCTGCCTCTTTGGGGGGGGGGGGGGACGGCGTCTTGCTTAGACGTGTAGGTCTCTCTGTGAGTGTGATGTGAGTGTGAGCTGCATTTCCTCTGTCACGCAGGTAACAAAGGGTTCAGACGATGAAGGGTTAATTTAAACCAGCCTGGCCACCCCAGGGGAGCTTGGAGACGGGCTCATGGGTGAAGCTCTGGAGGGAGACCCTGAGCTCCTTCAAGGTGACCAGAGGCGAGCTGTGAAAGGTGTTCATTGCCAGTGGCTCTCTCGGGAGAAGGGCAGGCGCCTGGCTTCCTCAGGACTAACGGCAGTTCTGTGTGCAACGAGAAGACGAGCTCTGGAGTCTGTTCTGTTGAGTTTTCATGTTTATTCTGTGGCCGAGGCTTGTTATCACGAGAAAATTCAATGAATGAGTGGATTCTGCAAATCAATGACATAATTGGAGTGACCTCTGTTTGTAGGCCACTTCCAGCTGAAAACAATTCTCTGTGCTGAAGTGAGTATGGCTGACGCGGGGCCGACAGGGGCGAGGGAGGCCAGTTGGGCTGGAGGAGGCCACAGGCGGGGGTGCAGAGGCTGGGAAGCAAGGCCACCCCCCTCCCCCTCGGCAGCCGCTCACCTCTGCTGCTGGCTGCAGGGGGGAACTCGGCTCACGGCCACCTTGCTGCCCAGCTTTTCCAAAGAAGTTGGACATCTGGATTTTTACAGGGAATCGGTTGGCACTTAAATTCAAAATCTCCCCAAGGTCACAGAAGATGTAAATGATGTTGCTTGCCACTTTGCAATGTTAGGTCTGGACTGGGAAGTGAAGAAGTCTTTAACTCTATAATTTACACCCGCCTGGGGCCTTACAAGAAGAGGAGAGATTAAATGCTGGGTCCCCTGACCTTGAGAGTTTGTTTTCCTTTTCTTGTTGGGAGGAGATGTGTTTCAGACTCTGCTCCCAAGGGCTCTGTGGTCAAAGTGGGGAAATCTCCCTCATCCAAGCCCTTCGCCCAGCAGGGAGAAGCCCAGGGCCACACAGGGAGCCTCCTCACAGGCCCGAGCTGGTGACACTGCCCGGGGGTGGTGCAGGCTGCACACTGCTGTCCTGGGGCCTTGTTCACACAGCAGGGTGCGAGCAGAACCCCCTCGGCTGTGCAATGGTATCAAAGCCCGCCAGAGATTGGCTGTCACCTGTCCCAGAGTGGACACTCTGAAGACACTCAGAGTAACAAGAAAACGTGGCAGCATGGGAACTTATCAGACAGCTGTTTATGAAGTCCTCCTTAAAATATTTCCCGTAATGGCCTTAGTTATTTTTAAAATTTCATTTTTCAATTACAGTTGACATTCAATAATATTTGAATTGGGTTCAGGTGCACAGCATAGTGGTTGGACAATCATATACTTTACAAAGTCTTCCCCTGATATTTCAAGTACCCACCTGAGACCATGCATAGTTTTTACAATATTATTGCCTATGTTCCCTGTGCTGTACTTTACATTCCTAAGACTATTGTGTAACTTCCAATCTGCACTTCTTAATCCCTCACCTTCTTCACCTAGGCCCCTGCTCCCCAACGCCCTCCCCTCTGGCAACCATCAGTCTGGTCTCTGTATCTATGAGCCTGTTTAGATTTTTTTTGGTTCATTATTTTGTTCTTTAGATTCCACATGTAAGTGAGATTACATGGTATTTGTCTTTCTCAGACTGACCTATTTCACTTAGCATAATACCCACTCGGTTCACCCAGGCTGTCACGAATGGTAAAATTTCTTTACTTTTTTATGGCTGAGTCATATTCCATTGCACATACCACTGCTTTTTGTCCACTCTTCTACTCATGGGCACTAGGGCTGCTTTCCTATTTTGGCTATTGCAAATATCATTGCAACGAACATAGGGTGCATGTATTCTTTTGAATTAGTGCTTTGGGATTATTAGGATATATTCCTAGAAGTGGGATCACTGGGTCAAATGGCAATTCAATTTTTAATTTTTTAAGGGACCTCCATAGTGTTTTCCACAGTGGCTGCACCAGTCTGCATTCCCACCAGCAGTGTACTAGAGTTCCCTTTTCTCCACATCCTTGCCAGCCCTTGTCATTTGTTGACTTGTTGACAGTAGCCATTCTGACAGGTGTAAGGTGATACCTCCTCATGGTTTTAATTTGCATCTCTCTGATGATTAGTGATGTTGAGCATCTATAATAATAAAAGCATAACATGCGAATTAGACTGGATGTCCTTCTGGATGTCCTTCCTTCTGGACAAAACTGAAATGAACGGGGGCCAAGGCAGAGGCGGCAGAGGTCCCCCTCCAGTGGGCAGGAGCCAGGGCCAAGGCCCTTGTACAAATTTTATGCATCGGGCTCTAGTCTTTTCTGGCCATCTGTATGTCCACTTTGGAAATGTGTCTATTCAGTTTCTCTGCTCACTTAAAAAAAATTTTTTTTATTGTTTAAAGTATTACAAATAGTAGTACATATGTCTCCTTTATTTTCTCCCATTGACCTCCCACCAGCTTTCCCTACCTCCCAGCACATGCCCTCACTTGTCCCCCGCCTTCCCCCCGCCACCAGTGTCTTGTATCCATTGGTTATGCTTATATGCATGCATACAAGTCCTTCGGTTGATCTCTTACAGCCCCTGCCCCCCAAACTCCCCTGCCTTCCCGCTATAGTTTGACAGACTGTTCAATGCTTCTTTGCCTCTGTATCTATTTCCACCCCCGTTTCTTTTCTTTAAAGAATCTTGCATCTGGCTGAAACCAGTTTGGCTCAGTGGTAGAGCGTCGGCCTTTGGACTGAAAGGTCTCGGGTTCGATTCCGGTCAAGGGCATGTACCTTGGCTGTGGGCACATCCCCAGGAGGGGGTGTGTAAGAGGCAGCTGATCAATGTTTCTCTCTCATCGCTGTTTCTGACTTTTTATCTCTCTCCCTTCCTGTCTGTAAAAAATCAATAAAATATATTTTTAAAAAATCTTGCATCTGCATACTAGTAATCCTATCTAATAAAAGAGTAATATGCAAATTGACCATACCTCTGATCAAGCCATGCCCACCAGCCAATCAGGAGCAAATTATGTAAGTAAACCCCAACCAAAATGACTGCAGCCACTGAGAGCAGGAGGGAGGCTTGGGTTTCTCCGGCAATAGAGGAAACCAAGCCTTTCGCCTGCTGTTGCTGGCCTAGGCCTCCACTCAATGCTACAAAGTTTCAATTATAAAAGATAAATAATCCCAACAGAAATGGCGGCAGCTGCGGAGCTGGGGAGAGAAGAGACTAGGGTTGCTGGGGAGATGGAGGAAGCCAAACTTCTACAGTCCTAGCACCTAGGCCTCCACTCTAGGCTACAAAGTTTCAAAGAGAAATGGCTGTCTCCACAGAGTGAGCAGAAGGCTTGGCTCCACTCCAGGCTACAAAGTTTCAATTGTAGACATAGGTTAATCCCAGATCCCAGAGTTTCTGCTTGGGTTGCTGGGGGGCATGGCCAGCCTGCAAATCACCATAGGCCCCTAGCCCAGACTGCCCCAAGCCCCACAGAAATCCCTACCCTAATCCAGGACACCCTTCAGGGCAAACCAGCTGGCCTCCACTCATGCACCAGGCCTCTATCCTATCTAATAAAAGAGTAATACGCAGATTGACCATCACTCCAACACACAAGAGGGCTGCCCTCATGTGGTCAAAGATCTTGCCCCCATGTAGACCCAAGATGGCCACCACAAGATGGTCAGCAGGGGAGGGCCATTGGAGGTTCCAGGCCCTGTAAGGGAGGGCAGTTGTGGGCGATCAGGCCAGCAGGGGAGGGCAGTTGGGAGGAACCAGGTCTGCAAGGGAGGGCAGTTGGGGGTGACCAGGCCAGCAGAGGAGGAAAGTTGGGGAATAACAGGCTGGCAGGGGAGCAGTTAGTCATCAATTAGGTGGGCAGGGTAGTGGTTAGGGGGTGATCAGGCTGGCAGGCAGAAGCAGGTAGGAGCAACCAGGGAGGCAGGTGAGCAGTTTGGAGCTAGTAGTCCTGGATTGTGAGAAGGATGTCTGACTGCCCATTTAGGCCTGATTCTACTGGGATTGAGCCTAAACAGGCAGTCAGACAACCCTCCAGGGGTCCCAGATTGGAGAGGGTGCAGGCTCGGCTGAGGGACAGCTCCTCCCGCCCCCAGTGCACAAATTTTGTGCACTGGGCCTCTAGTAAACATATAAGAACAAAAAATGTTTGAGTCTCAATTTCAATGTCCAACAGTTCTGAGTCTCAGTTTCATTGTCAAATAGTTCCTTATGTGTACATGTCAGCAATGATATCTGGATGGTGGACAAATGGTGGCAATGCACATCCCACCCTCTCTGGTTTGGTCCTGGGCAACCTGCAGTGATGCACAACTGCTGACTGCTAACATGGCAAGGTGTCATCAGCGTCTTCCATCTCTGGACTGTTCCTCTTCTTGTCTTCGTGGCTGGACCAGACCTGTCAATTCCTCTCTGTTGCAGGAATCCGTATGGTCTTGGAGTTGTTTTCTGAAAATATACAAACATATTCTCCAACATATCTGCTCACATTTTAATAGAATTGTTTGTTTTTTGGTGCTGAGTTATATGAGATCTTTATGAATTTTGGATATTTACCTCTTATCATATTATTATTGGCAAATATGTTCTCCCATTTAGGAGGGTGTCTTTTCATTTTGTTGATGGTTCCTTTTAAAATTTTTTAATTTTTATTGTTCAGTTTATTAATTACATTGTTCCCCCTTTTTATCCCCCTATAGCTCCCCTCCACCCTGTACCCATCCCACCCTCCACCCTCACCTCCCCCTCCCCACTGTCCTCTCCCATTGTTGCAAGATTTTTGTCCAGTCTCTTGCTGTACTTCCCACAACCCTATTCTCCCCATGAATTGTCAGTCCATTCCCTCTCTATGTCCATGATTCTGTTATATTCACCAGTTTATCCTGTCCATCAGACTATCAATTCACTTGATTTATATATTCATTTGTTGATAGATGTGTATTTTTTGTTCATAATTTATATTTTTACCTTTTTCTTCTTCCTCTTCTTAAAGAATATCTTTCAGCATTTCATATAATATTGGTTTGGTGGTGATGAATTCCTTTAGCTTTTTCTTA
This sequence comes from Antrozous pallidus, assembly GCA_027563665.1. Classification (NCBI taxonomy): domain Eukaryota; kingdom Metazoa; phylum Chordata; class Mammalia; order Chiroptera; family Vespertilionidae; genus Antrozous; species Antrozous pallidus. Next base: position 118,206,335 of record CM050512.1, on the reverse strand, counting down.
TCTGTGAAGCACTTTATCTGATCCTCAATTCTGAATGATACTTTTGCTGGATAGAGTAATCTTGGTTGTAGATTCTTGCTATTCATCACTTTGAATATTTCTTGCCACTCCCATCTGGCCTGCATCGTTTCTGTTGAGAAATCCACTGACAATCGTATGGGTGCTCCCCTGTAGGTAACCAACTGTTTTTCTCTTGCTGCTTTTAATATTCTCTCTTTGTCTTTTGCTCTTGGCATTTTAATTATGATGTGTCTTGGTGTGGTCCTCTTTAGATTCCTATATTTTGGGGTTCTGTGCACTTCTTGGGCTTTTAAGTCGGTTTGTTTCACCAGGTGTGGGAAGTTTTCAGTCACTATTTCAAGTAGGTTTTCATTACCTTGCTCTATCTCTTTTTCTGGCACCCCAATAATTTGGATGTTGGCATGCCTGAGGTTGTCCCAGAGGCCCCTTACACTATCTTCAATTATCTGGATTCTTTTTGTTTCTTGCTTTTCCAGCCAAGTGGATTTTGCTTCTTTGTATTTCAAATCATTGACTTGGTTCTTGTGGCCCTCTGGACTGCTTTTAGGACTTTGTGTAATATTTTTATTTCAGTCAGTGTATGCTTGATTTCTAGTTGGTCCTTTTTCATATCTGTGAGGGTCTCGTTCATATCCTCAGAGGTCTTGTTCATTTCCTTGTAGGTCTCATTCATTTCCTTGTTGGTCTTATTTCCTCGTAGTTCTCATTAAGTTCATCGGCCTTTTCTAGGAGCCTCTTGAAAAGCCTTATATCTGTGGTTTTGAACTCTATGTCTAGTCGTCTTTTTTCCTCCATTTCTTTCACACCTGATTTCTTTCCATGTCTCTGCATGGTGGCTGCTTTATGTGGTAGATGCCCTCTAAGGGTCAGTGGCTCAGCCTCCCCAGTTACCTGAGGTGGGTACTCTTACTGCAATCCTTTATGGGTTGTACAGTATTTTTGAATTTAAGCCCAGGTTGTTGTTGTTAGCCCTAGGAGGGTTTGACCTCCAGGCCGATTGGCTGTGAAGGGAAACTGTATTCAGGTCGGATGGGCGGAGTCTCTGAGCTGAGCAGGCAGTGTCAGCATCAGCTATGCCCTATGCGGCGCTCGCACACATGGGTCTCTGTTGGATGGGAATGGTTGCAGATACCTCCAAGAGAAAGTCGCTAGTCTCTACCCCTTGCCAGACAACTCTGCTTCTCCCCAAATGAGTCTGCACACCCAAAGTCTTGCCCAGGGTTGTAAAACAAAGCAGTTTGGTGGTTTCCGGGACCAGGGGGCAAGTCGCGTGTCTGTGCTCTCACACAGTTTACGCGTGCAAACTGCTTTTCCAAGCAACCCGGTTTCTCCTCTGACTAGGAGACCTCTGCTGTGCCCGGCTTCCAGGGTGTGTCCCTCGGACCTCGGACCTCGCCTGGTGCTGGGGAATCTGTGCAGTAGGAAGTCTCCGCCCTCCCCGTTGGCGAAATCCAGCTAGGATTGCTGCTGCCAGCCCTATAACCCGCATGTGCGGCAGCTCCTAACCTCTGTTTCCACGTGTATCTTCAAGGCTGTGCTCCCACCGCTCTTCTGAGTCTCAGTGTCCCACCTTTACTTTTATTTGTGGAGTTTTCACTCGGCCAGCTGTCAGGTGATTCTGGATGATGTTTGTTTTGTTGTTTTGTTGTAGTTTTTGAATTGTTGCACGGGGCAGAACAATAGGTGTTTACCTATGCCATCATCTTGGTTCTCCTCCTGTTGATGGTTCCTTTTGCTGTGCAAAATCTTTTTAGTTTGACATAGTTCAATTTTGAAATTTCTTCATTTGTTTCCCTCGCCTGAGAAGATATATCAGACAAATATATTACTATGAGAAATGTCTGAGATTTTACTGCCTAGATTTTCTTCTAGGATTTTTATGTTTTTGAGTCTACAATTTAAGTCTTTAATACATTTTGAGTTTATCCTTGTGCACAATATAAGAAGGTTGTCTAGTTTCATTTTTTGCATATATCTGTCCCAGCATCAGTTATTAAATAAACTGTCTTTTTTATGTTTTTGCCTCTTTTGCCAAATATTAATTAACTATAAAGGCATGGGCTTATTTCTGGGCTCTCTGTTCTGTTCCATTGACCTATATGTCTTTTTATGCAAGTACCATGCTGTATTGATTACTATGGCCTTGTAGTATAGCTTGATATTAGGTAATGTAATATCTCCAACTTTGCTCTTTTTCCTCAAGATCGCTGTTGCTATTTGGGGTCTTTTGTGGTTCCAGATAACTATTTGTTCTAGTTCTGTGAAGTACACCATTAATATTTTGGTAGGAATTACGTTGAATATGTAGATTGTTCAGATAGTATGGACATTTTAATTGTGTTAATTCTTCTTATTCATGAGCATGGTATATACCTTTATTTATTTGTATATTCTTCAACTTCTTTCTTCAATGTCTTACAATTTTCTGAGTAAAAGTTTTTCACCTCCTTGGTTAAATTTATTCCTAGGTATATTTTTGATGGAATTATAAATGAGGTTATTTTATTAGTTTCCCTGATAGTTCATCATTGTTATCTAAAAATGCAACTAATTTTTGAATATTCATTTTACATTCTGCTACCTTGCTGAATTCATTTCTCAGTTCTGTTAGTTCTTTTGGTTGAATGTATAGCATTTTCTAGATACAGTATCATGTCATCTGGTACTGATGACAGTTTTGCTTCCTCCTTTCCAATTTGGGTGCCGTTTATCTATTCTTACTGTCTAGGACAGCCAGTTCCATGAATAAGAGTAGTGGAAGTGGACATCCCTGTCTTGTTCCTCATCTTAAGGAAACGTGTTTAGTTTTTGCCCATTGAGTATGATGTTGGCTGTGGGTTTGATTTTGATGGACTTTATTTGAGCTATGTTTTCTCTATCCCTATTGTAAGGAGAGTTTTTTTATCATAAATGGATGCTGGATTTTGTCCAATGCTTTTTCTGCATTTATTGATACTATCATATGATTTTTATCCTTCGTTTTATGTGATGTATCACACTAATTGATTTGTGGATATTGTACCAACCTTGCATCTCCAGGATAAAGCCCACTTGATCATGGTGTATGATTTTTTAATGTATTGCTGAATTCTGATTGATAATATTTTATGAGGATTTTGGCATCTTCAGTCCTCAGGGATATTGGCCTGTAATTCTCTTTCTTTGTGAAGTCTTTGTCAGTTTTGGAATCAGGATAGTGGGAAGGTGAAGACAACAGATTTAACTTTTCCATTAGAGTGTGAGCTACTTGAGAGGAAAGAGTTTACTTTTTTTTCATCCTTTTAGTTCCAGTGGTTAGCACAGTGCTTGGCACACAGTAGACACACGATAATTTTTCCCTATATAAACTGGATGTACTATGGAGAGTGTTTGATGTACAGATAGGGATTTGTGAGTCATCAGTGACTTCTCAAAGTCATTGGAGTAACTGAGGCTGCTGGGGAGAGCATGGCAAGAGGGGCCTGGGCTGAAGGAGGAAGAGAAAATGAATTTAGGGAGATTGTGAAGGGATGGTCAGATGTGTGCAATGAGAACAGATATTGCCACGAAAGGCAAGGACCCACCTTTGATCCCCATCATCATCACATAATAAATATGCTCAGGGAATATTTGGTAAATGAATGAATGAATGAATGAAAAAGTGGGCAGTTTATTCTGGGCAGTGTCAAATGCAGAGAACTCATGCAGAGGAAGATTGAAGGGAGGCCACAGGGCTGAAGACAGGGTCATAGAGCTGCTGCGATTTGAAAAGAGCAGAGCAATCGTCATAGATAGGTGAAAGGACCACCTTAGTGTCCTTTCTTCCAGACAGCACTCCATGAGCACCCCATCTCTTCCCACCTCACATAGAGCTGATCTCTTTCATGTCACCACATTCAACACTTGGTCACATGCTTATCACCCAGCACTACATCTGTCTGCCCTTCTCTGTGTCCTCCACAGGTCTGCCAACCTGATGAGTGCTGAGACCGTAACTGGACTTTGACACCACCCTGCACGGTGGTCTTAGTTGTGGGGTGTAGAAGCAGGGTGTGGAGAAAGTACTTGGTAGTGGTGATAATGAAGGAAACAGAGAAGACTAACTTTGCATGACAAATGCAGAATTGAGAAATATACAAACATACGTGGATATAGGGGGATCACTCCTGGGAGGTGGAATTCAGGTCTCACAGGAGGTTCAGGAGAGCCTTGCATGGGGCCCCAAGGGAACCAAGGATCTATTGTGCAGTCCTGAAGGTGCCATTGCAAACAAAGGTGCATCTTCCCCTATTTCAGGCCCAAGAACTAGACAGAGCACCCTTCTCAGCTGTGGGGGCTCGAGGGAATCGGGACAAGATCGGCTCGGTGAGCTGACCCTCAGTAACATGCACATTTGGGAGGTCATTGCGTTGGACCCACATGGAAATAGTCACCACATGTGCACAAACGTTCACAGCGCGCGTGCAAACAAAAGCAGGCCTCAACAACGTCTACCTGGTTACAATGGGTCTTTCGTGTTTTGTACATTCCTTTTTTCCTGGGAGTTTTGTATTACGAATTACTAGTTGAGGAATAAAAAATCCCACAGAATAAATATAATTCAATAAGAACATTGTCAATATAAAGTTCTTGAATAACATGCTTTACAACATGGAAAATGATTATGATAAGTATGTGAAAAAAGTAGATTGTGAAATTTGTTTTCTGTAGCGTGATGTCATGTTTGCAGCTGCTGGGGGCTGCGTGTGAGTGAGCCAGGGGAACACAGCGGCTCCCTCCAATTGGTGAGCTTAGCAGTGTTTTTATATTGCTCTTGTCTTATTTTCTGTTATAATAACTATAATAACTATAACTCATGTTGTAATTTAATTTTAAAACTGATGAATATTTCTGGCATAACGTGTGCATGTTACTTTTTAACTAAGTTGACTGGTGTTGACTCACAGGCAGACAGGCCAGGGCACATGTCCACTTCACATTCATCACAGTTGTCATCTTTCTCATTTCCTGACCATGTCCATGTGGCAATTACATTTACAATTACTGTTAATATAATAATGAGTAAGCACTATTTTGATTATGTCACTTCCTGGCTTAAAATCCTTCCATAGAAGAATTTGATTGAGAATAAAATCCAAACTCCCTAAGCAGGCTTACATGGCCTTTGATGAGCTGGTTTAGCCTACTTCTCTGTCCTCTGCTGTCTTCTGAGGGCCCCCACTCCTGCCCCTGTCTCACACACTCCTACGCAGAGTAGAGGTACCAGCTAAAATGTCACTTCCTTTAACTCTCTCTGCTCCCCATTCAGTCATTCTTGTTTATATATCCTCTGACCATATTGTGCATCTTCTAATAAAGTACCCACCACACCGTGTCATTTCCTATTGCCTATCCATGTTTCCTGTGTGATGGGGCCTGGTCTCCTGCTTAGGGTGGGAGTCCTTCTACTCAGCACAGGGATGCAGAGCCATGGTACTCCCCAAGGACATAGAACCATGGGTGCTCCCTGTAGGTGCAGAGCTGGTGAGTGCATGCTTACCCTCATCCTTGGGGCAGTGCTCAGAGCTCCTACTCCCCCCTGCTCCTCGGGCAGCCTTGGGGATTATGGAGTGGTGGAGTGCAGAGGTTGCCAAAGCTGATAGAAGAAAAAGCAGGGGCCACCCTGGGTGGGGGACAGGATACCAGCTTAGCAGGAGGAGGAGCAATCCCTGACCAGGTGAGGTTATAGTTGATCATTGAATGAAGAGTTCAGTTGGCAGAGGGACCTGCACAGGCAAAGACCTAGGGGCTGAAGAAGTTGCTGTCCAGAGGGGTAAGGACCTAGAGGGAGCACAGGGAGGGCAGGCATGATGGGAAAAGGAATGCAGAAAGTGACATAGAAAAAGATTTTAGGTCCAGATGGCGAAAGGCATTCACCACATGCTTTGGATCAACAACATGGGACAGATTGACTTGGTTTCTGCATGGATATTCAACCAGAAGCTTCTTAATCGGAAGTAATGGGCACCACTCTGCCATAGTGCCCGTGCACCAGCTGTGCATCCAGTGCACACCAACACACCTGAGCCATGTTGTAGAGCGCCTCACGGGCAGACAGAACATGGGGTCTGAGATCAAACAGGCAGACAGCACATTGGATCTGAGATCGAAGGCCATTTCGTTCAGATACGTCACATGTTACAGGGAGCATGATTATAAATTGTGTTTACAGACTCATTTGTGAGCAAAAGCATTTCTACTCTGCTGAAGCTCCTTAAACATTTATAGCAATATCAACATTAAAATGTCAACACAGGGAAGGTTGTGAAAGCCAAAACCGGTAAAGAAATGTAACCTGCTAAATTCTGTTGATCGTGAGCCTGTGCTAGAGATTTGCTAACATGAAATAACAGCCCTTTAAACAGGGTTAATGGGCCCTGGCCAGGTTGGCTCAGTGCATAGAGCGTTGGCCTAATGACTGAAGGGTCCCGGGTTTGATTCTGGCCAGGGGCACATGCCTGGGTTGCAGGCTCGATCCTCAGTAGGGGGTGTACAGAAGATAGCCTTTCAATAATTCTCTCTCATCATTGATGTTTCTAACTCTCCTTCTCTCTTCCTCTCTGAAATCAATAAAGAAATAAATTTTTAAAAAACGTTTAATGGAAATAATATGTGCTCATTATTTTAAAAAGAGAAAGAAAGCAACAAACAAAAATAGTACAAAATAGTTTTTAATGAAAAACAAAATTCTTGCCCTACCCCTTGCTACTCTCAATCCCATTTCTCAGAGACAGCCCATTTTAACTGTTTTTGAGTATTTCTTTGTGTGGTTATCTCATTATCGCTAAACTAGAGTCCCAGTGCACGAATTCGTGCATGGACGGGGTCCCCCAGCCTGGCTGGCGATGAGGGCCAACCGGGACCATCTCACCCAGTCCCTATGAGGGCGATTGGGACCTGCAGGGGTGGGGGGGGTACTGCAGAAAGTTGGCCGGGTAGGGGTGAGAGTGGAGGGGGAGGACCGTGAGAGGTTGGACCACCACAGTAGGTTGGCTGTGGGAGTGCACTGACCACCAGGGGGCAGCTCCTGCATTAAGCATCTGTCCCCTGATGCATGTCATAGAGACTGGTTGACTGGTTGTTCAGTTGTAACAGTTGCTTATGGTTTTATATCCTATACTAGGGGCCCGGTGCATGACATTCATGCACTGGGGGTGGGTAATCCCTCAGCCTAACTTGCCCCCCCAATAGGGTTGATGGCTGGCTCTGCCCTGGCTGACTCGGCCCTGCACCCTGGGCCCTGGCCCCTGGGGCCCCGCGGTTGCTGGATGCCTCAGTCCTGCTCCCCCAGCTCAGGCCTTAGCCTTGGTGGCAACCGCCCAGCCCCAGGGGCACCCCACACTCAAGGCAGCCTTACACACACTACTGGGCTGCTGCTTGGCCCCGCCCCCATGCCTCAGCCCTGCCCCCATGCCTCAGCTGCCCCACCCCCTGCCTCACGCACACCTCGGCCCCGCCCCCCCACCCTGCACACTCCCTGGCCGCCTTTGCCCTGGTCTCTGGTGAAAGCCAGGCTTTGGGGGAACCCCTTCTCTGCGCTTGCTGGCTGCCTCACACACGCCTCGGCCCTGCCCCCGCCTTGCGCGCTCACCGGCCTGGGCTGCCTTGGTCCCGCTCCCCACTCCTGATGAGCTGGTGGGCATGGTGATGGGCGTGACTTATGGGTATAGTGAAGGTATGGTCAAATTTGCATATTACTCTTTTATTAGATAGGATAATAAAGAGCTAATATACAAATGGTTTTCATGCCATCATGGCTCAGACACTCAACACTGGGAAGAGAGGAATAGGGACCAGCCAGGCACAAATGAGCTCCTAGAGAGGGATGGGGACCAGCCAGGCACAAATGAGCTCATGAGAGAGGAATGGGGACCAACCAGGCTATGGCCTGGCAGAGGGACAAGCCATCCACCCCGCGATCCTAGGTGCCAACGGCTGAGTCTGTGCTTGAAGCCCAAGAGAGGGACCAGCCACCCTCCCACAGTCCCCTGTGGCTACAGCCAGCCTGGGCGAAGCTGGCCCAGGTCCTGGGTGCCTGCAGCTGACTGATGGAGTGAAGCCTGTGTCCTGGGTGCCTGTGACCAGCTGGAGGATGGAATCCTGGGTTCCAGGTGTGGGCTGAGGCAAAGGAGGTTAGGGGCAATCAGGCCATCGGGGGAGCAATTAGGGGCAATCAGGCAGGCAGGCAGAGATGGTTAAGGGGCCATCAGGCAGGCAGAGATAGTTAGCAGCAATCAGGCAGGCAGGAAGAGGGGTTAGGGGCAATCAGGCAAGCAGTCAGGTGAGCGGTTAGGAGCCAGTGGTCCTGGATTGTGAGAGGCTGTTGTATATCCCTTGAGGGGTCCCAGATTGGAGAGGGTGCAGGCCGGGCTGAGGAAATCCCTCCACCCCCGTGCACAAATTTTGTGTACAGGCCTCTAGTATATAGATAATATGTGAAAATGGCTACTTAGTTTTTCAACTGTGGACAATTTTTTGGCTGCCAGCTCTGATGGATAGGAATGTAACTCAATTGCCACTGCAGCCTTCTCTCTCCCACTCTCCTGTTTTAATTATCTTATTATATTTACTTGCCTTTGCAATTTTAGGAACAAATTTAGGCCAGACTTTTAAATTTGAGGCTCTCGTAGATGTGAGGCTATGACAGCCCTGGAGGAGGCGGTGGCTGTGGGAGGCGTGAGCAACTGTGAGGAGGAACGACGCTTTGGGGACATCCTTCACCCTCTTTCTCTGAAGCACCAGCACATTCTCCTAACTCTGCCTTCAAAATACACCAAGAGCTTGATAGCCTTCCACGGCCTCGCAGGGCCCCCATGCTTCCCTGGTGGGGAGCCTGGGCTGTTGACCATGCTTGTGGAGGGCCTCCCTTTTCCTGCTCTTGCTTCTCTGCAAAAAGACCTTTGTTTACTTTTGTTTTTCACCAGCAGATGAAAAACTTTATTTCCCAGTTGTCTTTAATACCAGAAAGACACTATGTTCTTCATATAAAAACATCAGTACAGATAACTCAACTTTCTAGGGAATGACCATATAGAACCTCTCAAAGAAAAATGCGCCCCAGTGTCAGGTATCAGTGAGGTTGCTCGGAAAACCCTCACATCCGGACTGATTCCTAAAGCATACCACTCTACACCGCGCGTTTCGGTTCAAAGTGCCGATCAGTGTCACAGTGCTCGGTCCCCGCTCTTGCACATGGGACACTGCACACACAGGTGGGCTCAGCTGCTGCTCCGCTGGCTCATCGGCCTTTCTGCAGGCTCATCAGCAGGCGGCGAGGCTGTGCCTGCCCTGTGGCCTTTCTTCCAGGCCTGTAGGCGTGGAACACATCACCATCGACATCCATCAACTCTGAGTCTCCATAATTGCAGGGAAGCACTCTTGTGTCAGGCCCCGTCCTACGGGAAGTGTCTCCTGAAGCACACAGACCACGCTCAGCCAGCTTGCTCAGACTGCACTCCATTCACTCAGCCAAGGGTCTCTCCGAGGAAGTGAGAGCTGGTTGGGAAGGGCTCCAGTGGACATAGCTCTGCAGTCAGAATAGTCAGCAGAGGGACAGGTTTGGGGAGCTGAGGACCCATATCATCATAACCAGCAATAGCAGCCCACACCGTGGAGTCTTCGGCAACACTGTGCATTGGTGTCTGGGTCTTGCTCCCTATTCTGTGGTTTCAGTGAAAATGCAGATACAAGCTGGGACACAGGCAGACATCTGCCGAATACAAACCTGGAATCCCAGCCCTCCTGGGGCATAAAACCACACAACAGTGTGGCGCCAGCAGGAAGCTTCGCAGTCGAGACACTGACATGGAGGATGTTTCCTGATTCGAAGCTCCCACTGTGCTCTACCCGGGGCCGGGCGGCCAGCACTGCCTGGGTTTTGATTTCACGCCAGCAGTGGCTGGACCCCATGGCTCCCACTGCATATTCAGTGTGGTGAATCCTGCCCAACGGCTTGCTGTCAAACTGGTTGTGAAACACGGTTCCGCAGAGCTGGCTGTCGCCTCCCGAAAAGCTGCAAATCAAGGAGTGCTGCAGAAACTGTGGCTCAGCCAAGGACCTTTTAAAGGTTTAAGTCGGCGTACATCACTTCTCTGCCTTAAATCCCCCGATGGCCCCCACTTCACTTGGTCAGACCAGCTCCACACCACCCCTGGACCACAGCCCTGACTTCACTCCACCACTGGCCTCTCCTCACTCTGTTCCACACCTCCCTTGTTGTTTCTCAACCAATCCAAGCACACATTTTGATTGTCTGCCTGGAATAGTCCCCAATCCCCAGCAATCTGCTGAGCTCCTGTCCCTTCTCGCTCCTTGGGGGGTGGGGGGGGGGGGCGGGGAGTGGCAGAAAGTGCATAGCATGAGAAATGCCAGGGCAGACAGTGTTTTGAGGCAGTCTGGCTGGGAGAAGGTACTAGAGAGAGGTAGGATGGAGGGGAGCTTTAGCAGTCAGATGGCATGAGTTTGGGGTAAAGAACAAGGAAATGTTAGAAAGAGCGAGGCTATGAGTCCGAGAGAAAGTTAATGTGGAGAGAATGTCCCAAAGGAGAGAGTGGGCATGAGCGAATGAAACAAAATTAATTAACAAGTTCATGCCTCAAGGCCATCATTTTCTCTCTGTGATAAAAGTCAAGGTCTAGCCCAGTGGCATGGCTCAGTGGTTGAGCATCAATCTATGAACCAGGAGGTCACGGTTTGATTCCAGATCAGGGCACATGTCCGAGTTGTGGCCTTAATCCTCAGTGGGGGGCGTGCAGGAAGCAGCTAATCGATGATTCTCTCTCATCATTGATGTTTCTATCTCCCTCCCTTTCCCTTCCTCTCTAAAATCAATAAAAATAATAAAAATTAAAATGTCAGGGTCTAATCCAAGGGGACTGGCTAACCCAGGAGGTAAGAGGAGGTGGCAGTGTGGGTCTGAAGCATGCCAGCTCCTGAGAGGACCAGGACAGGGGTGATCGGTGTAAGGTTTGAGGTGCAGGAAACAGGAGTCGGAGACCAAGACATGATAAAAAAGGAGGTTTATTCTGCACTAACGAGTGAGATTCATTACGGAGGAGGGTAGAAAAACCAGGATTAGAGGAGAAGGAGAAGAAGGACCCAGCCAGGCTGACTCGCAGACGGGGAAAGCAGCAACATGTGCAGCAAGCAGTGCACACACTTTCTGAGGGAGGAACAGGAAGGGGTAGGGCCCAGGGCAGAATGGGAAGGGGTGTGCCCCAGGGCACTCGGCACGTGCTGATTGGTGGTTCAATGTCTTGGGGCTGTTCCAGCAGCAGACACCTATTACATCATAGCTCTGTCCACCAGTTGGGGGAAGGGAGGATCTATCATTCCAGGCTTTTGGTGTTATTAAAAAGAATTGATAGCCTGGGCATGGTCAGGGGGAGAAGTCCATTTTCTGTAGCTACTTCCTGCTGAGAGGAGACATCATTAGGGGCATCTACCCGGGGTCTCAAGAATTCTGGTGCTAGGTTCCAAACTCAAGACCAGAGAGATCTCTTCCACCTTCTGGTTGGTGAATGCCTGCATTCTGTTCTGCAAAAAAACAAAAACAAAAACAAAAACAAAAACAACAAAAAACCCCAAAAAACAAAAACCTAGTGACACAGCACATAAGACAGGGGCCAAAGAGAAAAATTAAAGGAATAGATACCAGTGGATCTCATGATGGGAGGAGCCATGAGGTAAGTGAGCGAAAGACGGAGTGCTTTTCGTGCTGGACAAAGGATGCAGCGGCATGTTTGCCCCAACGGACTGGTTGGTGAAGTCTCGAGAGCGATTCTGTTGAGTCACTTGGGAGGTAAAAGCTGGTCCTGAGGCTGCCACAGCATCACTTGTCTGATTTTGCTGCTTTTTCTGAGCCTGGAGCTGAAATACAACTTGGGGGTAAGGTTCTTGAGGAGGACGGAGTCTCCTGGCTGGAGGGCTGGTCCTCGGGAGTCTTAGTCAGCTGGTCCTGGCCGGGGCAGGAACCCATCAGGGTGTCCCGGAGCAGCTGCCTGAGTAAGGGCGGGTATGGAAGATAAGTGCCCAGGAGAGGAGGGTCAGTAGGGAGACGATGGTTGAGCAAGAAGGTCTGCCATGTAGGAGTTCAAAAGGGCTTAAGAAGGTGGGGCTCCTTGGTGTAGCCTGGATTCTGGTCAGGGCCATGGGCAGGAGGTCCGGCCAGGAGTGTGAACTTCTAGAGAGAGTTTAGTTTAGTTAGATGGTCTTTAAGGAGGCTGTTGATCCTCTTGATCGTATCCGATGACTGTGGGTGGTAAGGTAAGTGCAGTTTGGTTAAGTCAGGACGAGAGAGAGGAAAACCTAAGAGTCCCACCTGAGGGTGAGTGGGGTCTCTGACGACCTCGGGGCAGGTCGGGGCAGGAGTGCGTGGCCGCAGGTTGGGTGAAGGCAGCAGGAAGGAGAGTGACCGGGTTCAGGGCTGGGGACTGAGTTAGGGAGATGTCAGGACCCTCGAGGAACAGGAGATGGAGTTCCTGCATGTGAGAGGGGGTGAGGAGAACTAAGGATGGGTGGGACAGAAGATACTGTAGCCTATGGGTGGAGAAGACCTGTAAGGGTTGCTGGAGGCAGATCTTCTGGGCCTCCTTGGTGAGACTGGCCTGGTATAGGGGCTTAGCTAGGAGAGCAAAGTTTGGGACCCAAGGGCAGAAGAATCCTACCAGCGGAGGCCAGATGTGTGCCTCTGAGGCATGTCCAGGGAGGGGCTGCAGAGAAGGAGATCATCTACATCCTGGAGAAGAGTGCTGGGTTCTAACGAGCATTGTCAGAGGGCTCTGGGTGCGGCCTGGCCAAGCAGATGAGGACTGTCTCTGAGCCCCTCGGGCAGGACCGCCCCGCTGAGCGGGTCCTTCTACAATTTCTTTCTTTCTTTCTTTCTTTCTTTCTTTCTTTCTTTCTTTCTTTCTTTCTTTCTTTCTTTCTCTCTTTCTCTCTCTCTCTTTCTCTCTCTCTCTCTCTCTCTCTCTCTCTCTCTCTCTCTCTCTCTCTCTTTCTTTTGGCATACCTTCCATTAAATATTTCTAAACATGTCTAGCAATTAATGTTTCAGTATTGTATGCTATTTAAACTATTTAGAAAAGGCAGGGGGAGGAGGGAGCAAGCCCTGAAGCCTGTTTCCAGGCTTCTAACCCCTTGAAAATTTAAAACTGTCACTTTTTCCTAGAGATAAAGATCTAAGTTCCTGATAATTCTGTGCCAGCAAGAAGGTTGTTCTAGGGAGGGTGGAGTGGGGGAGAAGGCGGGGTGAGAAGACACGGAGGTTAGTTTTCAGAGCATTAGGATGTGATTTGCCATCAGTACCCATGACCGAGATTGTGGCAGGGAAGAGTGGCCGGAAGAAGGGGGCAGGAAGAGAAGTTAGCCCCCATTTGGACCAGAAAGGAGACCAGCTTACCCACTCCCTTGAGCATTACCCTGGGCTCAGTGAGGGTGATGGGGGTCATTGAGTCCGGGCATCTTCAGTCTTCGGCCAGTCTTCAGTCATGGTCAGCAGTGGGTCATGGCCTGGGAGGGTGGCCCCTCTATGCTGAGACACAGTGGGCACATCACTTTTCCAGGGGCAGTCACTTTCACTGCACGCCGGGCAGGGCTTGGCTAGAGCCAAGGGCTGGGGCACTGCTTTGACCAGTGGCCTTCATTTTCACACTTGAAGCATCTTCCAGGTGTGATTGGTCCTCTTGTTCCACCCCCACCGCACAGTCCCCTTTGGAACATGCGTGGCTGCCGTCAGCCCAGAGCTGCTCCCAGGCTTGGGTTTGCAGATTCACCTTTTGTTGAAGGCGGGCTTACTCTGCCTGCTCCCCACAGGCATTAAAGCCTTAAAGGTCGTGTTCACTGGATCTTAGACCTGGGTCTGAGAAGGCGTTGGGGCGGGGGGTGGCAGAGCAGGTGGCAGGCCGTGGGCTGGTGGAGGAGGAAGAGTGCAGCAACAGTCGGCCACACCAGGCCGGGCCTGCAGGGGTGGCTGTGGAGGGTCTCAGTAATTATTTAAAGAGAGGGGTTAGACTTGCTGTGTCAATATGGCAGCCCCCATGGGAACGACAGACAATGTGGCCAGAGAGGTGGGACTTGCTGTTTTAGGATGGCGGCCCCCATGGGAATGGCAAGCCATGTGGCCAACATGGTGACTGCTCACAATACACAAGGGAAGAGCAAACCAAAACAGAAATCTCACTTAGCTGTTTGGAGTGGCTGGCGGGACGGTGGGCTGGCGGCTCTGGCTCTGCGAGGCAGTCTCTGGTTGGCTTCTGGCCCAAGGCAGCAATGATGGCTCCTGCAGTGACAGCCACTGGCTGGGAAAGGGGCAGCCACAGTAAAGAAGGAGGAAGAGGAAGCAGAAGGAGGGCAGAGGGATAGGGAGAGGTGAAAATGAAAGATCAGCTGGGTCAAAAGAGCCAGAAGACAGAGAGAGGGGCTGAGGACCGGTTTGAGGGAGTTTCCCATGAGCTAGGAGAACCTGGGCTGTGGAACAGAAGGAGCAGAGGGAGGGACGGGCGCGCAGATTAAAAAAAAACAAAACCAGGACATATGGGAACTCAGGCCACGTCCCAACTCATCGGCAGAAATTACTAAGGTCAGTGAGGATGTTAAGTCCTGTTTCTGGGTCTTCTGGACTCATTCCAACTCATACTGAGGCCATGCCACATTACTAGGTTACACTCCATAGTTAGTTGTACTTAACAAAGTCTAATTCCCTTTGCTTTCCTCCTTTATTAATATTTAAGTACTTACACTAATAACAATACCTGACATCAAACTCTACTACAAGACCATTATAATCCAAAAGCCTGGTACTGGCAAAGAGCAGGCACAGACCAATGGAACAGAAAAGAGACCCCAGAAATTAACCCACACCTTTCTGTTAGTTAACATTTGACAAAGGAGGCGAGAACATACAGTGGGGTAGAGACAGTCTCTTCAATCAATGGTGCTGGGGAAGTTGGACAGATGTGAAACTAGTCTACCAACTTATACTATACAACAAGAATAAATAAACTCAAAAAGGATAAATACTTAAATGCAAGTTGCAAAAACCATATAAATCCTAGAAGAAAACAGAAGCAGTAAAATCCCAGACATCTCTCATAGCAATATTTTTGCTGATATATCTCCAAGGGCAAGAGAACCAAAGGAAAAAAATAAACCAATGGAACTACATCAAACTAAAAAGCTTCTGCACAGCAAAACCATCAACAAAATGAAAAGGAACTTATACCATGGGAGAACATATTTGCTAATAATGCATCTGACAAGGGGTTAATTTTCAAAATATAGGGTGTCCCAAAATATGTATACACACACTTTGAGTAATTATAAAGGCAGTGATTTCATTTTCAAACTTAATTTATCAGCTGTTAAAGGGTGCATACATTTCTTAGGACACCCTATATATAAAGAACTCATACAACTGAACACCAGGAAGACTAACAAATCAATTAAAAATGGGCATAGGATCTGAATAGGTACTTTAAAGAGGACATACAGAGGGCCAAGAGACATATGAAAAGATACTCATCACTGATCATCAGCGAGATGCAAATTAAAACTACAATGAGGTATCATCTCACACCAGAATGGCTACCATCAACAAATCAACAAACAACAAGTGCTGGCGAGGGTGCGGAGAAAAGGAAACGCCTCATGCACTGCTGATGGGAATGCAGACTGGTGCAACCATTGTGGAAAACGGTATGGAGTTTCCTCAGAAAATTAAAAATGTATCTGCCTTTTGATACAGTGATCCAGAATCCTGAAACACTAATTTGAAAGAATATATGCACCCCTATGTACATTGCAGCAGTATTTATAATAGCTAAGATCTGGGAACAGCCCAAGTACCTATCAGTAGATGAGTAGATAAAAAAAGCTGTGGAACAATTTAGATAATGGAATACTATAAAAAAAAATGAAAATCTTACCCTTTGTGACAGCATGGGTGAACCTGGAGATTACTATGCTAAGTGAAATAAACCAGTCAGAGAAAGACAAATACCCAAGATCTCATTTATATTTGGAATCTAATGAATAAAATAAACTAACAATAACATAGAAACAGAGTATAGATATATATAACAGCCTGACAATTTGTCAGTGAGGAGGGGCGACTGGGTGAAAGAAGGTGAAACATAGGTACAAACCACAGACACAGACAACAGTGTGGTAATAGCCAGAGAGGAAGGGGCTGGGGCTAGGTGGAGGGCCAAAGGAGGGAATGGGAATGGAAAGAGACTTGGCCTGGGTGATGGGCACAGGGTGCAGTGTGCAGATGATGTTTTATTGAGTTGCTGATATATGTGCGGCCTGTACGTTTTTGAACCAATGTAACCGCAAAAAATCCAATTAAAAACACACACACATGGCCCAGCCAGCGTGTCTCAGTGGTTGAGCATCAGCCTATGAACCAGGAGGTTATAGTTTGATTCCCGGTCAGGGCACATGCCCAGGTTGTGGGCTCAGTCCCCAGTGTGGGGTGTGCAAGAGGCAGATAATCAATGATTCTGTCATCATTGATGTTTTTATCTCTCTCTCCATCTTCCTTCCTCTCTGAAATCAATAAAAATATATTTAAAGACACACCCACACACACCAAAATTCTTATTCTCTTGAGGAGTGAGATATAAAAACTAATAAGTTTATAACAAATATTATGATGTCCCATTCACTATAAATACCAATAATAAAAAATAAGAGAATGGAGAGATTGTGAGTGGTTGGCAGGGGGAGGCAGGGTACATTTCAGACTGAGTGACCGGGGAGGGCATCTTTGAGGAGGTGACCACTGTCCAGAGACCTGTGTGAAGCATGTGGGCTAGACTGGGAGGCGTCTGGTGCAAGAGCATGACACTGAAAACAGCAAGTGCAAAGGCCCTGAGGTCAGAGGTGCGAGTGCTGTCGGGGGAACAGCAAGGAGGCAATGTGGCTGAGGGAGTGGTAAGCCTAGGCGTGACATGATAAAGTGAGAGCAGTGGCAGGTGCCAGCCCACGTAAACTCCTTTGGTTTAGTCCTCAGTGGGAAGGAGGCCACTCCAAGAGTGTCCTTTAAACCGTTTAAAATGATCGCTGCACCTTTGCAAACGATTCCGGCCACAGGAGGCAAAAAGGCCTGAGTGACATTGAGAACACGGTCTTGCAGGGTCAGAGCCCAGTGCTCTGAGACTCCGCCAAAGGGCCTCCAGAAACTGGGTTTCTTAGCTGTGTAACAGCCGCTCGTCCCCTTGAGCTCGCTGCAGAGGGCGAAAGCACTCTTCCGGGCCTCCTTCCCATCTGGAATTAGTTTGTTTTCTGTCTTTTGTCACAAACATCCTGCTGCCCTTCTCTGTATTCCTGGTAATGGCACCTTTTTGTTTTGTTGTATTTTAATCTGCTTGTGGCTTGTCTATCTGGCCCCACAAACCACTGGTTATCATCACAGTCAATGGTCTGTGTCCAGCCAATTTCACAGACAAACACCTCTCCCCCGGTGAGAGCTGGTGTGGGGAAGTCTGAGTTACAAAGTCAGTAAACTGCCTTCAGGGGATTGCTGGGCCTGTGGTTTACCAGACCAGATTAAAATCTCCAGTTCAGGACAATGCATCATTTAACACAGGTAAGGTGGCCGGTGGGCTATGGAAATGCCAAATGGGCAGGGACAGCCTGCTGGGAGGGGATTTATTGGAAGACAAACAAGACTAATTGATTAATCACCCCCTGTGCCTTTCCCTGCATGGCCTGGGGAACAGGTCTCGGAGTATATTTCACCGGCCACTTTGGAGAGCAGACAATTCTTCATAGTGGGAGATCTAGAACAAAATATAGGGCAATTTATCAGGATGTTTTTTAATTAAAAGTTTCTCTCGCTGCCAAATGAATGTCTTTGTTTTTGGTGCTCTAGACTGGCTTACCTGGAGCGCAGGCCTGCGCAGAGGGACAAAGCACTCCCAGTGAAGCCCTAATAAACGGCACGGGGCCTGCCAGCATCAGGCTGGGTAAACGCTTTCTCCTGGTGAAACACACTGGCAGGCTGGCACATGTGGGGCGGCACTGGGTGCACCCCGCCTCCTGGCCTTGGCCTGGTGCAGGGCGGGCTGGTCACTGCACCCCCTTCATCTGCTCCTACCCACCGGGGCTGTGCCCCCGGAGTCTGCATCCCGCAGGGCAGTGCCTGGGATTGCATGCAGGCAACCCCGCCTGAAGGCTGGTCCTGCAGGATTATCGGACCCCTGGACCGCCCTGGAGCAAGGCTTAGGGAGTCAGCGCCTTCGCCGGCTGTGACCATGAAGCTAACTTAGCCTGTTCCTCACCGTGCCTTTTGGAAAGGGGGATAGTGATGCGATTTGAGGGAGTAAACAAATTACTGTATAGGCTGCCGAGTGGGTTCCACAAGACGCAGTAGCAGTAGTCAGAGCAGGGCCGGGTCAGGGCCGAGCGCCAGCGGCAAGCACAGCGGGGCCAGGTCTGCCGGTCTCATAAGGAGCTCACCACTCAGAGGCGACAGCGGGCGTGGCACGGAGTGAATGCCAGCAGCCTTACTGTGGCTCTAGATTAAAATGCATGACATACTATATATATAGCCTGTGAAGTTCTCAGCACATAATAAATGCTTAGTAAATGGCATATCTTTACTATTATATTGCATATAATTATTAATGCTAATAAGCCATAGGAGAAAGACCTTTATGACTTTAAGACAAAGTTACATGGTTGTAAAATCCACCCACTGCTCTAGCTCCTTCTCTTGAGGCTAAACAGACCACTGTCACCTGCCGCCAGGACGCGCCCTCCCAGGGTGCCCTGCGGTGTGTCCCTCAGGCGAGAGTGAGGGGTCCCTTCCTCTCCTCTCAACACCCAGCCTGGGACTACCCTGGGGACGCTGACACTCACCTCTGGGAGGAGAACCGGAGCCTGTTAGAACCCCAGCGTGCTCTTCCCTCCAACCCACCTGAGCGCTGCGTCACCTGGCTACAGCACAGACCCCGCGCCAGGCTGCCAGGTCCGAAACTGGCATCATCAAAGCTGCGTGGCCTGGGACATGTTGCTTCCCCTCTCCTGGCCTCCCTTACTTCCTGTGAAATGGGGGTGGTAGCCCTGTGCCTGTGTCGTTAGCTGAGACTGAGACAAAGCACCCCACTGGCTGGTGAGCAGCAGACCCTCTGTCAGCAGTGCCCGGCTCTCACAGTTCCCGGGAGCCACACAGACTCCAGGCAGCCTGAGGAGGGGCCAGCAGCTCCTTGTTTAGCCCCCATCAGGCCCGGGCCTCTGCCATCGCCTCCGCTGCTGACACATTCTGAGTGGATGGTTTTTGCACACAAACTACCACTGGGCATCCAGCCTCTTATCTCGTCCTCCCCCAGCTGTTACTTCCTTTGGACTCATCGTTAGGCCTTCCCTGTTTAATTCCACCCCACAAGCTTTGATTATGACTATTCCAGAGTCTTTGGGGGACTCACAGTGCCACCCAGCACGGGCTGGCTCACCTGCTAGGCGGGATGGTGGGCAAAGTGGGTGTCACAAAACCAGTGGGAAGAGCCAGAGCTTGTAGTGGATTCACGTTGCTTCTTTGGGCCCAGAATTCTGCATTTCCTATTCCTTTAGGGAACCACGCCTCTCCCATGGCGTGAGGTTTTGGTGGGCTCGTCAATTGAGTACAGGAGGTGGGTCCCTCCCAGCTGGGCCAGGTTTCTCTTCTCTGGAGAATGAATGACACAGGACCCCTCTCCACTCACAGGGGAAAGTCAGAGATGCTGCTCAGAAACTGTCCGCCCAGAGGGTCCCTTTGGCTGTCCTGCCAGGACCTGGCTCTCTAGCTCTGCCTTTGATGGCATATACCAAGTACTTATTGCCACAAGAAAGCTGGGTAACAAACTTATGGACTCAGTTGTGTCCTCCCCAACTTCATATGTTCAAACCCTCACCCCAGGTCCTGCAGATGTAACTGTATTTGGAAGGTAGAGCCTTTAAAAGGTGACTAAGTTTAAGCAAGGTTGTTGAAGTGGGACTGAACCCAATCTGAATGGAGTTCTTATAAGAAGTGGAAAGTGGGTCACATAGAGACTCAACAGCCAATGTGGGCATCGGAGGAAAGACCCGCAGACGTGATGGAGAGCCGCCGCCGACTGGCCAGGAGAGGCCTCCGGAGAAGCCCGTCTGCTGTCCCCAGCTCAGACCTCAGCCTCCAGAGCCGAGAGCAGCGGGTGTCTTTAACCCCCATCCGCGGCCCTTGGTTATTGCAGCCCTAACAAGCTATAGACAAATCATCCCAGAATTTAGTGACTTAAAACACGCAGCGTTTATCCAGCTCGAAAGTCTGTGGATCACCTGGGCGGGCCTGCAGGCCCCGGGCGAGAGCAATCATGAATGTATGGTTCTCTGAAGGGCAACTAAACAACCTTGCTGTGCTTGGCAGGGTTCAATCCTGTGTCTGGGGGTGGGCCGTGACTTCAGGGAGTTCACCGTGACCTCAGCCGGTGCTCCCACCTTCTAGCGGTGAGCGACAAGTTCCCGGGTGGAGGCAGAGAAGCAGGGAGGTGGCAAGTGCCAGTGCTGACTCAGCCTCTGCCTGTGTCCTGACTGCCAACCGTCCTCTGGCCAAAGCAGGTTCCAGGGTGGGACGCACTACAGGTCACATCACAGAGTGTGGCGGAAGAACTGGAGAGAGAACGGAATCAACCAAATGCCAGGCACTTGTGCAAAACCTCTTCACGAATTCATGCCCAGCCTCCTCCCGAGTGGGTTTCTGTTGCTCTTGACTAAAGAGCTCTCCCTGATGCAGAGCACGATGTAGAATGGATTCACACGGTCCACGGAGCCAGATGTTGGACGTCAACTGCTATGAAGACAAGGAAGGCCCAGTGTGTGTACAAGCGTGTAGGTTACCTGTCACCCCGGGGAGACTGTTCCCGTGGAGAGGTGGGGGCTGAAACCAGATGGAGGCTGGTGAACGCGAGGAGGGGAGGCTGAGTATAGACAACTCTTTGAAGAATCATGAGCAGTAGAAAGCTGGAGGGGCTGTGGGGTTAGGAAAGGGTTTTTAAGATTTGTGTTTAGAGAGGAGAAACATGCGAAGGAGCCGGTAGGGCGGAAAGTCTAATTCGAAGCCTCCATGTCGCTGAGGCAGGCATTCCCG
Organism: Antrozous pallidus; assembly: GCA_027563665.1. Lineage (NCBI taxonomy): Eukaryota > Metazoa > Chordata > Mammalia > Chiroptera > Vespertilionidae > Antrozous > Antrozous pallidus. The sequence continues at coordinate 118,185,190 of CM050512.1, read as the reverse complement.
TGACTACCTGTGCTCTCACTTCCCTGATGCCTGTCTTGACACAAATGCCCAGGTCTCTGTTTTATTGCCCCATGTGAACACTGTCCCACCCACCTCCTCAGGCCTCCCCAAGACAAGCCCCCAGGGGGCGGGGCCGGGATGCTAATGGAGTGGTGGGGAAGCCTCTCACTTATACTGCAAAGGGACTGGTGGATTTCCAGCTTGAGACCCCCATCTATTCTGTTGGAACAGCAATGACACCCAGTTACATAAAAATCTTGGTAAACTCAGAAAGTGAGAAAACTTACCTCTTATAACAAATTCTGTCTGGAGTGCAACTCCGCTGGTGATTGGAGTGGGATGGAAGCCAGGACCCCGGGGAAAAAATTAGGGAAGGGCTTATCACATGTTAATTTGAGTTCTCTATGAGGGCTAGAGCCAACTCAAGGGAGAAATAGCAGCGGCATCACTTTTGCTGTGTGACCTTTCATGGGGAATTGACATCTCTGGGCTTCATCCTTATGGGGTTGTGAGAATTAAGTAAAATTTCATTTGTCAAGTAGCATGATGCCTGCCTTGTAACCCTCTCTCTTTTCTTTCATCCACTGTGTGGTTTTTAAATGATCATCTCTCAGCTCCAAACCCAGCCCTTCCTATTCAGCTTCATGCACTGGGACCAAACATGGCAACCACATTTCGTCTATGCCAGCTGCTCCCTGTGGGCGGCGCTAGAGGGAGGCCACGGGGAAAGAGGGAGTCCCCTGGGAGACTCCGGCTGGCTGGCACCGTCCTCAGAGATTAGGGTTCCAGACCATAGGGCCCGAGCTTCTGAGTGTTAATGCCTTCGTCTGCTCCCCTGACGCCCAGCTGAGCGGGGGGAGCTTCCTGCCGGGGCTCTCTCGGGTTACTCAGAATTGCCTTTTCCCCGTCTCCTTACCTAGGTAGCAGTTTCATGCCTTGCAACAATGCCTCGTTCCAGTGTCTGGTGTGGCTCCCATCTCCCGAGTGGCCCTGACTGATCGCACACTCTCATGGGTCAGTCCCACTGTCCCAGTTCTTTTCTTGTGTCCCCGTTAACATGGGCTTTCCGTCCCAGTGACTGCTCACCCTGCTGTGTCAGGATCTGCTGGGGCCTTCGTTGTCTTCTGGGGGCCTCACCTGACTCGTTCGGGAAGCCTGAGGTGACGACCTGGAATCTGTATTTCTAATAAGAGCCCAGGTCTGGGAAAGAATTTTTCTGTTGCCAGGGACCAGGTTTTCCATTTTTCTTCCCAGGACTCTGGTGCTGTGCAGCCTCCACGTGGGGTGCGTTGTTCCGCAGAAGGACCAGGGAGAGCTCCCAGGAATGGCACCTGTTCCTTTAGGTGAAAGGAATTAAGGGGTCAGAGGAGTCCGCAAACCCTGCTGGCATTCGAGGTCAGGGATTGGCCTAGAAACCCCAAGCCTGAAGTGCACTGAGAATGAAGCCAGCAAACCTTTGGAGAAGATGTGCTTAAAACAATAGCTTGCTGTTTCAGGAAGCACCTCTTCCAATGGGGGCCAAGCTAAACTGCTTGGTTAACTGCTCGGAATAATTTTGGAAGTTTTAAAATATCTGGTGGGAAAAGGTAGTTTTTTGCCCCCCCCCCCCCCCCGAGTTTTACTTCATTTGAGGTCATGAAAACAGGTTATGAGTCCCTTCATCAGTACAAACTGGCTTGGAGAGAACGGTTGGGAAGCTCCTTAAGGGTTTGGGGGTGGGGAAGGGAGGGGAGGCTGGCATTAGTTTACTTCTCAGAGAAGGGACAAAGCATGAGATGCTAAGAATGAACCAACGTATATTTATTCCCAAGTTAGAGAGGGCTTGGTCTGAACTCTGTCAGATTGTAACAGCAGGAGAAATGGCTGTGAGCTGGTGCATCGGTTTCAGTGCCCCCTGGAGGAAGGGCTCCTGAAGCTAGAACCCTTTCCTTCAGGTGTCAGCCCTGGAGTGAGGGCACTGGAGTAGCCGTGCTCATGTCTGCACACAGCCCCCCTGGCCGTGTCTGCACACAGCTTCCCCTGGCCCTGTCTGCACACAGCCTCCCCTGGCCCTGTCTGCACACAGCCTCCCCTGGTTGTGTCTGCACACAGCCTCCCCTGGTTGTGTCTGCACACAGCCTCCCCTGGCCCTGTCTGCACACAGCCTCCCCTGGTTGTGTCTGCACACAGCCTCCCCTGGTTGTGTCTGCACACAGCCTCCCCTGGCCCTGTCTGCACACAGCCTCCCCTGGTTGTGTCTGCACACAGCCTCCCCTGGTTGTGACTGCACACAGCCTCCCCTGGTTGTGTCTGCACACAGCCTCCCCTGGCCCTGTCTGCACACAGCCTCCCCTGGTTGTGACTGCACACAGCCTCCCCTGGCCGTGTCTGCACACAGCCTCCCCTGGCCCTGTCTGCACACAGCCTCCCCTGGCCGTGTCTGCACACAGCCTCCCCTGGTTGTGTCTGCACACAGCCTCCCCTGGCCGTGTCTGCACACAGCTTCCCCTGGCCCTGTCTGCACACAGCCTCCCCTGGCCCTGTCTGCACACAGCCTCCCCTGGCCCTGTCTGCACACAGCCTCCCCTGGCCCTGTCTGCACACAGCCTCCCCTGGCCCTGTCTGCACACAGCCTCCCCTGGCCCTGTCTGCACACAGCCTCCCCTGGCCCTGTCTGCACACAGCCTCCCCTGGTTGTGTCTGCACACAGCCTCCCCTGGCCCTGTCTGCACACAGCTTCCCCTGGCCCTGTCTGCACACAGCCTCCCCTGGTTGTGTCTGCACACAGCCTCCCCTGGCCCTGTCTGCACACAGCTTCCCCTGGCCGTGTCTGCACACAGCCTCCCCTGGCCCTGTCTGCACACAGCCTCCCCTGGCCCTGTCTGCACACAGCTTCCCCTGGCCCTGTCTGCACACAGCCTCCCCTGGCCCTGTCTGCACACAGCTTCCCCTGGCCCTGTCTGCACACAGCCTCCCCTGGTTGTGTCTGCACACAGCCTCCCCTGGCCGTGTCTGCACACAGCTTCCCCTGGCCGTGTCTGCACACAGCCTCCCCTGGCCCTGTCTGCACACAGCCTCCCCTGGCCCTGTCTGCACACAGCCTCCCCTGGCCCTGTCTGCACACAGCCTCCCCTGGCCCTGTCTGCACACAGCTCCCCCTGGTTGTGTCTGCACACAGCCTCCCCTGGCCCTGTCTGCACACAGCTCCCCCTGGTTGTGTCTGCACACAGCCTCCCCTGGCCCTGTCTGCACACAGCCTCCCCTGGCCCTGTCTGCACACAGCTCCCCCTGGTTGTGTCTGCACACAGCTTCCTGGGCCGTGTGCAGCACTGGGAGTTCAGAGCTGGACACGCACCCTGCCCTGGGTTCCTGCGGCAGCTCATCTCTCTGCAGGTGAACTTGACAGATCCAAGTGTGCTCCTCAAATCTTGTGCACCTTCCACCTGAGGAGCGAGGCAACAGGCTGTGGGGAGGCGCACTCGGTAGGAAGCCACAGTGTGTGCGTGGAGATTCGGATCATGGACGCCACACAGGCGGGGAGGCCCATTCTGAATGACGCTGATCCTGCGTGGCCAACAAGTATTGTGCGAGAGTCTGCAGGGTTGGGGGCCTGGCTGCCTGCGGTAAGAGGAAGCTCGCTGAGACGCCAAGGAAGTGAAGGTGCAGTGAGCTGCTGCGGAGGAAATAGGTTAGAAGCAGCCGGACCTAAGCCTTTGGCAGAGGGGCAATCGGAGAGGCACCCTCACCAGAGAAGTGGGAGTGTGACCAGCCAAGGCGACAGCGGGCTCCCACAGCGCAGGGGTTTGCCTAACAGCTCCCACGTCAGGAGGGTGTGGGGCTGGCACACCCTCTTAGGCACTGCTCACCTATATGGCCAGGACTCACGCTTGTCTCCGGGGATGTCCCTTCTCCCTCTGGGAGCACAGCCAAGGAGCGTGGGCCGAGCCAGGCCGAGATGAAGCTGCAGCCCTGTCTCGCTCCATCCTGCAGGCTCCTCTGCTTGGTTGGAAGGTGCCTGCGTTCAGTCTGTCGGGGTGGTCAGTGGAGGCAGTGGAGAGCATTTCAGCTGCAGAAGCCATTGGACTGGGCATGCTGGTGCTTACTCAGAACAGACAGAGCGGTTCTGTGGGAGACAAAGCAGACAGCACAGGAGGTGGCCGTGCGGAGACAGGCAGTGGCCCTCCACCCAGGCCTGGGGCGCAGGCCTTCCGACCGGAACTCTGCCCGGCCCTGCCTGTGCCTGCCAGCCCTGCACATGGCCCACCTACACCAACTCCCAGAATCTGGGGACAGAGTCCATTTAGAAAAGCAAATACCCCGGGGAGTGAGCCACAGGAGAATAAGAAGGTTGCACTGTGATGGGGACCCCATCAGCTGATGTTAGTCTCCTCTAACAGCCCCTCTGCATGCCCCCCCTGTCTACGTCTGTCCATTCACACCCACAGCAGCAGTGTTACCCGTGGAGGATGTGACGGGAGTGAGAATAGAGGGGAGAGATCCGAGAAAGAGAGAGGGCGAAGGGAACAGATGTTTCTTGATCCACAGTTAGGCGTGGGGTTGGGAATGACAGTTTTTGAAACTAGAGCATGTTGTTGGGTCCTGGGGGCAAAGGTGTTGCAGAATCGGAAGCACACCCTTCTCCCTGTGCCCACAAGAGCCCGGTGCCTTCCAGGGTCTCAAGTTTCGGGCACTTTAGGGGGAGCCCAGGCGAGCAGAGCAGGCCTGGCAGCACATTGCCAGAACATCTATGAACTAGAGAGACCAGGGTGAAGAGTGGTAATTGGACAGCATGGTGATTCTGGAAGAATTCATGTGTGACCATGGCTGAGTCCATGGTGTGTGTAAAAGGAAACTGAGTCCAATCAGGTAACAGGATTGAAGCCCATTGTCCTAAGTACAGGCTGAGCTGTTTCTTAGGAGTTTGGGGGTTGGTTTTTGTGCGTGTCCAGTCATTGAATCCTGCTGGTAGGACTGGGACACTTCCAGCCAGATGCCTCCCTCCCTCGATGGGAGAGTTTCGTAGGCTGTTCTTCCTAGATTTACCTGGGTCGCTGACTCTGCCAATCAGGGGTCTATGCACCTGTGATGTGATCCTGACCCCTCCCTAGCAACAGCTGAGAGTCCAGGGGTGGACACTTAACCCAAGCTAGACCAATCAGCTTCTCCTCTGGGAGTCTGGAGTTTTGTAAGGACAGAGGTCAAAGGTCACACGGTGTCACCGTCCTGTTCTGAAGCAGAGGTCTCCCACGGGCACAAGTCAGCAGGTGTCCCGAGAGGCCCTTGCTGCTGATTCCTGGGCTGCATTCTGAGTGGTGCGGGCCTCCTTCTCTTTCCGATAGAAAAATTTTATCATATACCCTAATAATTGTATGTTTAGTTATTTCCAAATTATGCAAATATGAAAGTTACTATTATGTATAGTCTAGAACATACAAAAAGAGAAAAAATTAACATGAGATAAAACGAAGTAGAAATAGAAATTTGAACATCTTGTCCCGTATCTCAGAGGATGGTTTATCCATGGCTTGTGCATACCACTCTGGGGCCACGCTCCGGAGGGAGGAGCCCAAACCCCTGCTGAAAGCTTTCTCGTTTTCCAGCTTCTGTCTTCCAGGGCTTTCCCTACGTGTTTCTGTTCCCTGCAGCCAAAGGAATCTCACTGGACTGAATATTTGTGTCCCACCCCTCAATTCATATGTTGAAACGCTAATCCTAATGTGATGGCATTTGGAGGCCAAGGTCAGGCCTAAGAGGAGTGGGGAGGCTGCAATTGGGAAGGTGAGTCAAGGCTCAAAAGCACTATGGAGCATGAAGTTGATCAGGGCAAGGGGTTTAATGCTCAGGCCTTGGACAATATGAGGGTGTCCTAGGCCTCTTTTCATGCTTCGTGCAACCTGCAGCCACTAGCAAAGGCATCTGTCTCTTTTCCACAGGTAAAGGATTAGAACTGATGCCAGGCTAGTCCACTTCACGGTCAGGGAAGAGATGGGAAAGATCCATGCTCTAACACTAGTAGAATCCTCCAAAATAATGCCTGGGAGAAAGGTGGGTCAGTGTGGTACTGATTCCACGGGAAGGAGACTGCTCCAAAATTTTTTAAATATAAAAGGCAAACAAGCATATGAAGAGATGCTCAAATTCAGTAGTAATGAGAGAAATTCAAATTAAAACAGCAACAAGGTATCACTTTACACCTATAGACTGGCGAGATGAGAAAGCTCCATTTTGCTGTGTTCTGGGTGGGGAAGGGTGGTTTTAGGAGCTTCCATCCTGGGCATGCAGACCAGGCCAGCTGTGAGCTCTTGGTCGGCCCCAGGGCAGCGGAGCCTCTCCGCCCTCTAAGTGCAGCCTCACTATCCCTGAGGCTGTGGGGTGGTGTGAAGACGTGACAAGCAGGAAACTGTTCGGCTCTACATTCTATGCTTAGAAGGCAGCTAACACTGAGCTCTAGACCCTCAATACCATTAAGGTAGGCTACTGTTGCCAGAAATTCTAACTTTTCAAGAAAAGCTAAAAGTGTTGGTTCTTGTGTGAAATGCCTTGATTTGTACTTTGATATTATGTCCAAATATAAAAGCATACGAGGACCAACATGTGCAGGTCCAAGAAGACACGTCGGTGAGGCTGGTGTGCCCGTGGCACTGTGTGCACACTTGATTCTGTGTCTTCGCAGAGAGCATGCACCCAGCGAGTGAGGAGAGGGCGGGCATCAGCCAGGCTCCACCTGGAACACAGATGGCATTACATCAGCGCCACCTGAGAAGTATTTATTGAGAAAAACCAATGGCAAAGACAAAGGTGTGGGTAAGAAGGCGGGGGCCTCAGGAGAAGGTGGGCTTGGGGCTGCTGACAGTGGAGCTGTCACCACCTCTGCCCCAGAAGGGCAGGGAGGGAGAGTTGTACAGAACAGACCTCTTTGAGGGTCACCTTCCCTTGAGGGACATGGCCAGCCCAGGATTATCTCTCACAGAGATAACCAGAGAAATAAGTGTCCTGACCTCCTTCTCTCCTGCTCCTGGGGCCTCCCCTTAAGCAAACCCAGCTGGCAGTGAGAGGACATGGACAGCCATGGATGCAGCGCATCCTGCCCAGCCTCTGAGACAGAGAGCAGGTGGAGGGTGGGGAGGAGGTCTGCAGACACAGATGGAGACATCTGGCATAGGCAATGGGAACAACAGATGTTTGAGGATTTCTTAAAAAAATTTTTTTTATTGACTTCAAAGAGAGGAAGGGAGAGGGCTAGAGAGATAGAAATATCAGTGATGAGAAAAAATAATTGATCGGCTGCTTCCTATGTGCCCCCTACTGGGGGATCGAGCCAGCATTCCGGGCATGTGCCTTGACCCGGAACTGAACCATGACCTACTGATCATAGATTGATGCTCATAATTGGTTTGGGGGCGCTGTTTGAGGGTTCCTAAGGCTTCTTGTGGTCAGGTCCAAACTCTCACAGTTGCTTTCCACACAGTCAAGTCACCATCCTACCCACATTTCACCGGGGAGGAGAGGCTTCTGAAAGGCTGCCGCCAGGGAGCAGCTCAGCCCTGAGAGAGGACCCATCCTCTCTGCTAAGGGCAGAGAATTTCGAGTGCAGGAGGCTTGTCCGCAACTCCGCAAAGACGGATTTGAGTCTACTTTGTTCCTTGATGTATCCAAAGCAACTGAAACAGTGCCTAGCATGCAGGTGATGCTCACCAGATAACCTGCCGAATGAATGAAATGATTGGCAAAGTGTGGCCATCGGTTATATTCTCGTGAAGAGCCATCCTGCTGTTTCTCAGCACATAGGCCTCCCAGGACTGTTGAGGTGTTCTCATTTTTTTAGGTACTGCTCTAGAGGAACTCCAGCATCAGAAGGGCCTGAATGAATAAACTACACGTTGGTATCACTCTGTGATTCCTGGGATCAGAGAAAAGCCCCTTGCCCAGCTGCCTCTTTCTCCCCAGCTGGAAATAATTCTGGGCATGAATGGCTTGTATCTCTGCATATTTTTTGCTTGGCAAGTCAACCAGAAGTTGGATTAGAGGATTAGGCACTAAGTGACTGGCTTGTGAGAGGTGCTGCATGGAGGATTGGAGCAGGTGGCAGGGAAGGGGCTGAGTTGACTGAGGCAGGTCTCAGGCCTTGGTCCTGGAGAAGCCCTGAGTAGGGGAAGAGATAGATCTCTCTCTCTCTTCTTCCTGAAGGTCCAGCTTGGCTGATATATCAACCTTGTATTAAGGACTGCTAAATCAAAACAAAGAATTACAAGCTTGATCTCATTCAGTGACCTAATATTCATTAAACTATTCCCATGCGCCAGGCACTGTGGACAGGACAATGTGTAACACTAGCATTTTTCCCACCCTTGCCTTGGCGCACAGCTGAGAGTATGTATCAGAAGCACATGGAATTGTCAAAATGCAGATTCTGGGCCATGTGCCTGGATATTGTGAACAGGAAGTCCAGGGCAGGGACCCGAAATCTACATGTTTACAAGCAAGCACCCTGGATGGCTTTGGTGTGTAGGGCCCAGCCACACCTTCACAACCAACTGGTCTACCGGGAATTGTGCACGTCAAGGAAGAGTTCCCAGAACAGAAAACTAGCACCCTGCCTGCTTCCCAAACTGGAATTCTGCCTCATCTTCTGGTCATGAGGTTCTCAAACAGGCAGGACAAGGAGAAAAATCTCACACTGGCAAAATGACCCTTGAAATTGCTTAGGATGGCACATGTGATCTTTTAGAAAGACCAACCCCGGCCAGTTTCCCTCCACTCCCAGGAGAAGTCTCTGTTTCTGCAGCGGGCCTCCAAGGAGTGGCCGGCCGAGAGGTCCTGCTGTTTAAAAAGGTGCCAACCTTTAAATATTCTCCTCGGTGAGTAATCTCTCTATAAGGCACTCAGGGAACAGCAGACTCAAGGCCACATTTCAAGCTTGCTCTGGGGTGAACACATATCGAATGAAGTGGCAGAAAGGATTGCCTGTGCTATTTAAGTTATTTCTTTTTCTTAAGTTTTTTTTTTAACCAAGAAGTTAGATATGCAGAAATTCAATGTGCATGTGATAAAACTGAACAGACCGTGACAGATGTCTGCCACTTGCGTTTCCCCGACTTGAGAAAGCTCAGCGTCAAGCCCACTGCTCCCTCGGAAGACCTACAGGCTCTTGCACCCAGGTCACATGCTGCACAACCTTCAAGATGCCATTCACACAGACTGAAGTGCGGATGGCGCCCCCCACTCGGGCCCTAACTGTACCCAACGGCGTGCAGGCAACTCCAAGAATCTTCTCCAGGCCTTTGATTGGGTAGGTGAGGAGTACACTTGTTTCAGTGCTTTCAAACAGTACAAAGTGAAAACGCAGAAAAATGAAACACTCAAGAGAATGTGAGTATTTGTATTTCCAATTACATGGAACGTGCATTCCTCACCAGCAAGAGTGCCAATTTTATTATTCTGAGTTCCACTGAAATTGGCCCAAGCCCCTCAGGCACTTCTTGCCTAGTTCCACTTGTTACCATAGGATAATTGGTTTAAAACTGATTACTGGATCACTAATTATGTCCTATTGACAGTGTATTTCAGTTAGGGAAGTAATTAAAAAGTTTGCCCTAATTAATCAGGGGTAATTAACAGATCTTAAATTTCATCAAGAGATTAATTATCAAGAAATCCAGAACAAATCAATGTGTACTCCAGGAGGAGGAGGAAGGGCTCAGTCATTGGAGCTGGAGGTTATGTGGTGCATTCATTCATTCAACAAATGTTTTCTGAGCCAGGGACTCCAGTGTCTTTGCTGATGGGGCCTGCCACTGGACAGGGAGTGTCAGGCACATGACCAGGCACTTTTTCAGATGATGGCAGAGAGCCTGTCTGAAGGCACAAGAACAGTGATACTCCTGACCAGTCATTTTGAACAGGTATGCTCTTCTGCATGTGGTGCTAAGAGCTTCCATGTTTATTCCATTAAGTACGTACAGTGACTATTGGGCATAAAAGGAAATGCATTCTTATATTTGTAGTCTCCTACAAATCCTGGTGCCACTGACTCACCAGAAGAGTGGTTCCACTTTCCTCTTCTGTGAAATGAGCAAGTAATGGTACCTCAAGCACTATTTTAAGATGGTTCATGTAGGGTATATCCTATCTAATAAAAGAGTAATATGCAAATTGGCCATACCTTCACTACACCCACAAGCCATGCCCATGAGCCAATCAGAGCGAGTACGCAAATTAACCAAACCAAGATGGCAGTTAATTTACATATCCGCGCTGCAGAAGACAGTGTAGAAGGAAACTAAGCACTACAGAAGGGAGCAAAGCTGCGGAGAAGTAAGCAAGCGGGGCGGGGGAGAAGGGAGAGAGTGAGACAGAGGAGATGAGAGGAAGGGAGGCAGCAGAGAAAGAAGTGAGGCAGCGGAGAAGGGAGCGAGGCAGTGGAGATGGTAGAGAGCAAGGTAGTGGATAAGGGAGTGAGGCAACACAGAAGGAGGGAGCTTTGCTCAGGCCACAGGAAGCTCTATTCTTGCAGGAATCTTCCTGCAATGGGTCTCTAGTCCTATCTAATAAAAGAGTAATATGCAAATCAACCGTACATTCACTACACCCACAAGCCACGTGCACCAGCCAATCAGGAGCAGGGGCAGGGCTGAGGTGGCCAGTGAGCATGGAGGCCGGGGGCAGGGCCAAGGCCTGCGTGAAGCGGCCAGCAAGCACGGGGGTGGGGAGGCAGGCAGGGCCAGGCATTCACCAGCAGCCGGGGCAAAGGCAGCCCACAAGCCCGTGAGGTGGAGGGTGGTGCATGCAAGGTGGGAGGTGGGGGGAGGGAGGCCACTGCAGCTGCCGAGTGTGGGGCGAGTGCCCCCGGGGCTGGGTGGTCACCGCCAGGGCTAAGGCCTGGGCTGAGAGGTTGGGGCCGAGGCATCTGGCGAGTGTGGTGCCCCTGGGGCCAGGTGGTGACTGGGTGGTTGCCAGCAGCCGGGACTAAGGCCAGGGCCAGGTGGGTGGGACTGAGGTGGCCGGGGCAGAGCCAGCCATCAGCCCCATTGCAGGGTGATGGCTGGGTGCCCAAGGCCTAAAGCTTTGGCCAGGGGTGAGGGCTCCCAGAATGTATGAGGGGGCAGGTTGCACCCACCCCCAGTGCACAAATTTCGTGCACCAGGCCCCTAGTATATATATATATATATATAAAAAGCCAGCGACCACAATGATGTAATGACCATAATGACTGGTTGCTATGATGCCGACTGTGGCCAGCGAATGGCCCAATCAGAAGTGGCCAACCTCCTGCAGCCCCTCCCCCTAACCAGCCCTACCCCAGATTGGACCCTTTACCCTAATAGGGGGCAGGGCTGGCTGGCCAACCTCCTTCATCCCTCCCCACACTCCAACCCAGACCTGGCCTCACACCCTGATTAGGGGCAGGGCTGGCCAGCCAACTGCCTGCGGCCAGGGGGAGGGGCCACAGGCAGTTGGCTGGTTGCCCCCCCCCCCCATCAGCTCACAGCTCCTCCCCCAGCTGGACCCACTCCTGCTCCCACCACCTGATCAGGGGCAAGGCCAGCTGGCCAACCTCTCGCAGCCCCTCCCCCCAGCTGCTGGCCCCCAATAGACCCCCCACCCCACTTAGGGGTGGGGCCAGCTAGTCCACCACCCACAGCCCTTCCACAGCTGGCCCTGCCCCCAATCAGGATTGGGGCCTATCGGCTAATTGCCTGCAATCCTCCCCTCCAGCCGGCCTGGCCCTGATTGGGCCCTGATTGGGGCAGGCCAGCCAGACAACTTCCCTCCATCTCCTCCTCCCAACAAGCTGAACCCCACCCGTGCATGAATCTGTGCATTGGGCTCTAGTTTTAAATAGTTCTTAACACATGGTACGTGCTTAGTAGGTATTAGATGTCAATATTATTTCCCACTGTCTTCTTACAGACCCAGAACCCTTGGCCCACAGTAGGACTCCCTGTGGCCAGAAACAGTGGCGGTGGAATCCAGAATGGTGCCCAAGAAGGCAGAGGAGGTGGCCAAACTGAAAGTCCTGTGTCTTATCCAACGCATTTCGGTTTCCAACGGGAAATGGATTTTGCAAAATAGAAAAAGTATACTGGGTCCTTAGGAAACTTGTGACATCTATGATCAGATATTTATGGGCAGTGGTCAGGCCAGCTGGGTGATCTCACCAAACATGCCTACATCCTTATAAGACACGTCGGGCACACACTGCTCACTGCCAGAGGCACCCCCTTTTGTGATGGATGTAGTAAACGACGTGATGAATTATCATTCAAAAGTCTACAACTACCTTCACAGCGTGGGAAGAGCCTTGGCCACCCGGGGAAGAGCCCACTGAGCATGAAGCCAACACAGGATGGAGAGAGTAAGTTCTGATGACATCACTAGGCCCCTGGACCTAGCTGAGCCAGACGCACCAAACCCTAGATCACTAGCTTTGCGAGCTAATAATTTTTCCAAAAATATAGGTCATTTTGATGTGGGACTTTTCTTTTTCTTTTTAAATATATTTTATTGATTGTTTACAGAGAGGAAGGGAGAGGGATAGAGAGTTAGAAACATCAATGAGAGAGAAATATTGATTCAGCTGCCTCCTGCACATCCCCCACTGGGTATGTGCCTGCATCCAAGGTACATGTCCTTGACCAGAATCGAACCTGGGACTCTTGAGTTCACAGGCCGATGCTCTATTCACTGAGCCAGACTGGTTAGAACAATGTGGGATTTTTTTTTTTACATGTAACCTGAGACTCCTGATTAGTATAGTGCTCAGCTAGTATTTATCAAATAGATGAAAAATCAGAACTTTTCTAGAAGGAACTTTAAGAAATCTGGGTTTGCTCGCTTTTTGTCATATCAAAAAGTTCAATGTGACACTCAAGATAACATGTACTGGGTCTTCATATTTCCCTTTGCAGCTTTAGAAAGGAATTTTATGTTTGTTCAGAATTAGGAAGCATAGAAATTAAGACAGGCCTGCAAAGTATGTTTTAGATATTGATTTTAGTGTGTTTCAGAAGTAATACATGTTCACTCTAGAGAACACAGAAAAGCACAAAAAAGAAAATAAAATTATGGAACTAGTCATAAATAAATAGCATGACATACCAGTTTTTCCTTTGCATCCATGTTTTGGAAATAAAATTGGTATTACACTCAAATACTCCTGAAGTCTGAGTTTATTTTCATTAAAATGCTAGAGGCCTGGTGCACAAAATTTGTCCCTCAGTCCAGCCTGCACCCTATCCAATTTGGGACCCTTCAAGGCATGTCCGACTACCCATTTCAGCCCAATCCTGTTTGAGATTGGGCCTAAACAGGCAGTCAGACATCTCTCTCAAAATCCAGGACTGCTGGCTCCTAACTGCTCACCTGCCTGCCTTCCTGATTGTCCCTAACCACTCTGCCTGTCAGCCTGATCACCTCCTAACCACTCCCTTACCAGCCTTATGGATGCCTAACTGCTCCCCTGCCAGCCTGTTTGCCCCTAACTGCCCTCCCCTGCAGGCCTGGTCCCCCCCAACTGCTCTCCCCTGCAGGGCTGGGTCCCTCCCCCCAATTGCCCTTCCTTGTAGGCCTGGTCACCCCCAAATTCCCTTTTCTGCCAGCCTGGTCATACCTAACTGCCCTCCCCTGCAGGTTTGATAGCCCCCAACTGCCCTCCCTTACAGGCCTGGTCCCTCCCTACTTCCCTCCCCTGTTGGCCTGATCGCCCACAACTGTCTTCCCTTGCAGGGTGGTTCCTCCCAACGGCCCTCCTTTGCTGGCCATCTTGTGGTGGCCATCTTGTGTCCACATGGGGGCAGGATCTTTGACCACATGGGGGCAGCCATCTTGTGTGTTGGAGTGATGGTCAATCTGTATATTACTATTTTATTAGATAGGATAAAGGCCTGGTGCATGGGTGGGGGCCAGCTGGTTTTCCCTGAAGGGTGTCCCAGATCAGGATAGGGTTCTCTTGGGGCATGGGGTGGCCTGGGAGAGGGGTCGGTAGTAGTTTACAGGCTGGCCATGCCCCCTGGCAACCCAAGTGGAGGCCCTGGTATGTGGGATTTATTTATCTTCTACAATTGAAACTTTGTAGCCTGGAGTGGAACCAAGCCTCCTGCTCGCTCTGTGGCTGCAGCCATTTCTGTTGGGATTTATTTATCTTCTATAATTGAAACTTTGTAGCCTTAAGCAGAGGCCAAAGCAGGCCAGGGCTGCAGAAAGCTTGGCTTCCTCTATTTCCAGGGAAACCCTACCCTCCTGCTCTCTCCAGCTCCGTGGCTGCCACAATTTTTGTTTGGATTTATTTATCTTCTATAATTGAAACTTTGTAGTATTGAGTGGAGGCCTGGGCCAGCCAGGGTGTGTGGAAAGCTTGGCTTCTTCCATTGCCAAAGAAACCCAAGCCTCCCTCCTGCTCTCTCTGTGGCCGTAGCTATGTTGGTTGGGGTTAATTTGCATACTTGCCCCTGATTGGATGATGGGCATGGATTGTGGATATAGCAGAGGTATGGTCAATTTTCATATTACTCTTTTATTAGATAGGGCATTTCGATAATTTCCCAAGCCAACAATTATTCTCCTATAGCAACACGCTTGACTAAAATCTGGAAAGAATGAGAAGTTACAGAAATGTATAAAGGACAACCTGCTAAATACCCACACACCTGCCATGCACAGCTAACAACTGTTAATATTTTGTTTTGTTTGCTCTCAGTCGTTTTTTTCTAAAGAAAAAGTATGTTACCAAACCCCAACAGGAGTCCGTATTTATTTTTCACCGTGTGAAAGGCCTCTGGAGGGCATCCTTACCAACTGTGGTGTGGGACGCTGCCGCCACCCCCCCCCCCCCCCCCAGGGGGAAGCCTTGGAGCAGTGGAGCTGCTGGCCCTTCTCTTCCCATGGGGTGAACGACAGTGCCCTGGCTCTCCACCCCACCAGCACTGGGCTCTTATACTATCCACCTTTTTAACAATTTATGGGAGGAAGGTGACATTTGGTTATTGTCGTATTTTGGATGTCTTTGACTCCTGCTGAAGTGAAATATGCTTTTATGTGCTCTGGTCAATTTGCAATTTTTCTATGTGAGTAGTATTCTCAGGTCCTATGTCCTTACTCTGCCTGAGTGTTTATTTTCTCTGTTTCATTAAAGATACTTTCATATACAGCAAATATATTCTGCTGTGCACCATTTGCCTTTCAATTGAATATATGGTGGTTTTGGACATATGTAAGTTTTTATTTTTTATAAAAAAGTTCATCAGCCTTTTCCTTTATATTTTCCCCATCCAAAATTATAAAATTATTTACCCAAAATATTTTCAAGTGCCTTTATGGTTTTATTTTTACATAAAACTTTTAAAACCACTTGTAATTAATTTTTGTATATGGTATGAGGTAAAGATATTATGATTTTTATTTAAATGATTATCATGTCTCCTATCATTTATTAAATAAATTACTCTAATGAAAAATGCCAATTTTGGTACATACTACATTGCCATATATATACTTGAGGCCCAGTGCACAAAATTTGTGCACTTGTTGGGGGTCCCTCAGCCCAGCCTGCACCCTCTCGCAGTCTGGGATCCCTTAGGAGATGTCCACCTGCTGGCTTAGGCCTGCTCCCCGCACAGGGACCAGGCCTAAACTGGCAGTGGGACATCCTTAGCATTGCTGTGGAGGGGGAAGAGACTCCCACCACCACCGCTGTGCTGGCCGGCCATCTGTGAGCCCGGCTCAGGGCTTCTGGCTGAGTAGTGCTCCCACTGTGGGAGCACACTGACCACCAGGGGGCAGCTTCTGCATTGAGTGCCTGCCCCCTGGTGGTCAGTGCGTGTCATAGCGACCGGTTGTTTTATTGTTTGGTAGATTTGCATATTACCTTTTTATGATGTAGGATATTAATTTCTAGAAAGTTTATTCTGTCTTTATAGTTGCCTATCTACTCTAACATGTCCTCTCTTGGTAAAAATTCTGGTTATTCTTATACTTTTGTTTCTCTAAATGGATAATTGATTCCTCACCAGATGAGCCTGAAGAGAAACTGAGGTTTTCAATGTAATCCAATTCAGGGCTGCCCACAGGAGACTCTGACATCAGTGAGCCTGGGGTGGGGTCTGGGCATCCTTAAAACATAGAGAGTGAAATCACATATGTACATACATGTGCCAATATGTATTGTATGTGAAAGGCTCTCTAGTAACAATGAGCCCCAGCTCCGCCCCGAGAGTAAGAGCCACCGCTCCAGCTCCAAAGGAGCGAGAAAGCATGGTGAACAGACACAGTGAACTCCTCACAAAACGCGATTGGCAATTTCATCGCTGAGCGGTGCTCTCCCCTCTCACTGCACTGCCACCAGGCTCAGGCGCTCCTTAGGGGCCACCGGGGTGCTCTGTGCAGTTGTCTGGGGGGTTCGGTTCAGACGTGGACTTTAAAGGCTCCTCGGGTCATGCTAACATGGCCTCAGAATTAGTAACCCCTGGGTTAGACTTGGTTACTAAGACCCCACCTCCTTTCCCTCGGGCCTTTGCGTGGACTCTGCTCGGCCTCGAATGTTCTCTCTGCATTCCGGGCCTCTCCTCTGACTCCTGCAGCGCTTCACTCAACCCGAGCCCTGCTCAGGTGCTTTCTCAAGAGACACTCGGGTCCTCCTCCCGGGGCAGGCGCCCGGCCTGTGTTCTCACTGCGCAGGCCCGCCGGGCGAGGCGCTCACTGCCCCTCTGGCCTGGGGGCGCCCTGTGGAGAGCAGGCTGAAGGCTGCGGCTGCATGGGCCGAGCCAGAGTCGTTCCAGGTGGAGCCCTGCTTTCCCTCTCAGTCTAGCCCTGACATTTGAAAATGGTGCCAACTCCTTTATGCAAAAAAAAGAGAAGCAGCAAGAGCCAGAGTCGGGTTGAAGGGCCTCAGATGAGAGCAAAATTTAGGAGATACGGTCAAGGGCCCTTGATCAGATCTCCTTCCTGGGGATCCTCCTCGTAACAAATCACAGACTCAGAGCGCAATGCGCCGGAGGAATCGCGGCCAGGCAGTTTGTTGGGAGCGTTCTGCTCTGTGCCACTTGTGCCACTCGTGCCACTCGCTAATTCTCAGACCAGCTCCGTGGGCGCCAGCCACCTCTCTGCCGAGAGGAGCACACAGAGGGGCAGCAATTTGCCAGGATCATCCTTGTCATTAGGGGCAGAACCGGCCGGTTTGGTGGGAGAACTACAGTCCCTGAGTCCTCCTGCTGCAGCCCTGCCTCTGCTGCTGCTCCTGGTCCCCAGGCCACCCCCCATCTGGGCTTCCCTGGCCATTACCCCACTCCCCGTATGCCTCAGTGCAGCCCACCTGAGCGATGACATAACTCCCTTGAAAACTCCCTGGCAAAGGGAGAGGGGCCAATCAAACGTGAGTAATTCCTATTGTAAACTCCCCAAAGCCAGCAGCCTTGCGTGATGTATCTCAGTGCAATGTACAGGCCTGGCACACAGCACACCATAAAGATTTAAGGAGTTCACTGGCTTTTCAGAACTAGGGGGGCCAAACACACACACATGTCCACATGCAGGAGTCCACACACTGCAGTTACACATCCTCCATGCACAAATACCCACAGGGACACACTGCACCTCCCACACGTGTGCATGCACACACATGCTCTGCTTTCTCCTGTGGTGTGGGATTGCATCTCTGATCTTTGTCTCCAGCTGACATGTTAGGTGTATAACTCCGCCACTCATTTTAAGTACATTGCTGTGGGCTCTTTTTGGCCTTTGGCTATTTTTAAGACCAAATTAGGAAGTTTAAAAAGAGCCATTTTGCTTACTCATGAAACTTATGCCAGCGACTGCCTGGTGCTGGGAAAGGGACACGGGTGTTGGCGGGGGGACTGCCTTTTCATGGGAGCGAGCCCCTTTGCTCTGCTTTTAACCCAGGTATCTGCATTGTCTTTTCAAGGCCTAAAAATAGAGACATTTAGAAAAAGGAAAGAAAATGGCCGCTTGCTTCCGAACAACACCGGCTTAGCGGAAAGCTCTGTACCTGAATCGTTAGTGATGAAGGCTGAGCCTGTCCTGGAGGGTCCCAAACCCCAGGGACACGGCGCTGCTGCCCCGAGCACCGGCCACACGACAGCCCTCGCTGAGCTCGGGCTGCACCCTGGAGGAGCCCAGAGAGAGGTTTTCTTCCGATGGCTGCCCTCCGGGGGGGGGGGGGGTGGTGGTGGTTACTCTTCTCTTTGCTGGCTCCCTGACCTAGATCTGTACAGCGCAGGTCGGCATTGCTCTGCAATCTACTCAGTAACATGAAAACCGGTCCCTTCTTTTTCAGGCCTAAGTGGGATGATTAATTTGGAGGGTCTGGCTCAGCAGGGGGTTGGCTGCAGCCTTTGAGCGCAAAGTTCCTTTGCAACACGTCCTGTGATTTGAGAACCTGGTCTCCAGTGTCCAGACACTATGGCAGCTGTTAGGAGCAGGGGCCTCGAACCCAGGGACTTCAACCAGCTAATGAAAAAGCTCGGGCTTTCTTCTGAGTCCAAGGTAACCCTGGAGGGATTAACGCTTATCCAAGAACTTCTTAATGAGAGTCCACTTACCTCCGATTTTAGAGATTTTAAAGCTCCTGAAATTTAAAACTAATAAGCAAGCTGGTCTGCTTGGAATGCGAGGACTTCACATAATCAGAAGTTCAAAGGAAAAGGGAGCAGCTCAGTAGCAGCTCGCTCCAGCAGAGTGGGAAATATTAGCTGAAATTCAGCAAATGGCCTTGCTCTGTGTCCCTGCAAAAGGCACAGGGGTGCCAGGTTGGGTCTGAAATTGGGGTTGTGGGGGCTGGCTCTGACTTGCAGATGTGTTTTGTTTAGTTCACAAAATAATTCTAAATTTTCAGAAATTCCTGGTGTAAATGTAGTTTCAGGCTTCTTTGTAATGTAAGAAGCTCTAGCAGGACAGGCCTGTATTCCTGCATCAGTGACAAGTCTTCTTGAGCTGCCTGGTGCCTGTGCCTTTGTGAAGGGCTGTGTGTGCGCATTTGCCATAGTCGCTACCTTTCCTTATCCTCCTTCCAGCTGAGAGCCGCAGGAAACCAAGGCCCACAGCCTTGACAGCCCATGAGGACCTGGATCCTGCTGACACCGCCTGAGTTTGGAAGATGACTCTACCCCGAGCTGGGCCTTCTGGTGAAACCCAGAGCCGGCCACTGCCTTGATTTCAGTCTGGAAAGACCATGAAGCATAAGACTTGACTAAGCTGTGCCCAGACTCCAGAGCCAGTGACTCTGAGGTAGTACACATGAGCTGTCTTAAACTGCTAAGTTTCTGGTAATGTTTTTATGTTGGCTTGGAGTTTCAAAAACTATACTCCTTCTCAATTTGACCTTATTTCTACCTCTAGTAATTTTAGTCATGGTGTAGAACTGCTAAATGGTATGGATTCCCCCACATCTGGGTCATCTGCCAGGACTGACTTGTTTGAGGAGGAGGGGAGAGCGTGGCCACACTCGGTTCACACCTTGTTTGTGTCACTCACCAAATGCACTGCACAGCGAAAGGTGTGTTTCTTGACGGTAGGGACTCTGTCTTGTTCATCTTGACATCCGTGGTGCCAGATACACTGACGTGTTCGGTAAATAGCTACTGAATGAGTAGACATAGCTGAGTGACTGTACTATCCATCACAGGCACTTTCCCCTTCAGGTTTCTTCTTCATGACTAGGTCATCTTCTGTCCTTGGAAGGTGCCAGAGTTTAGAGAATTAAATGCCTTTTGGCATTCATCCCATTTCCCATTTTTTTGCTAATATAACCAATGCAGCAATTGAGCATTCTAACAGCCAAGTATTTGTGTCCATTTATGATTATTGCTGGGTCAAATTAAATGTACAATATTGTGGTTTTTAATAGTTACTAGGATTATATTCACCTTCCTAAGATATTCACTTTCCCAAGCACCTGCCAAAGCTTGATAGTGTTTTTTCTTGCCAGTTTAATAGCTGGAAATGGTATCTTGTTTTTATTTGCATTTATTTGCTTATGAGTGAGGTAGAGTTTTTTTTTATTAACTGTTTCTATTTCTTTTATCAATCTACATTTCATGTCCATTAACCATTTTTCTATTGTAACAGTTGCTTTTTATCTTATTGATTTGTAAGAGCTCTTTTCATATTAGGTATTAATGATTTACACTAGTTTTTAAAATTTTGTTCAGAACACATTACGAAGTTTCTATTGGTAAAATTTGCCAGTTCTTCATTTTATACTTTCTATTACACACAGAAAATTCATTTTGACCTTCAATATTTTACATTCATATTCCAATCTTTTCTGTAGGGAAGTGTTTGGTCTACATCAGACCTGTTATTAAGTTCCGTAATTGACGTATGGACTTTCTCTGTATTAGCAATGTTTTGCTTAAGCGTAATTGAAATCTAGTCATGGAGAATCAGACATGGTCCCCTGCAGATTCCCACTCATAGGTTTTTAATTAAGCCTGTTTTCTCTAACCAAGACACTAGAGGGATTCCCCCTCTTCTAATTGTGGAAGCCACTTTATACTTTGCACTAAGTCCTGGGGATGAAGAGATTCCTTGGAAGACATACTCAGCCATGAGAGTGAGAGGCAGCAGAATTGGGATGGTGACATCATTAGACAGCAGATAGCAGACTGGACAAGTGTTCAGTGTTGAGGATCCTACAGGAAGTGAAAGTGTCCTAATAGGTGATCAAATGGGATCAGACATTGATTGAGTTCAGGCTCAGTGCTATGGACTATGCCAGTGTCTTAACATCCACTGTGTTATTTAATTATCCTACTAACTCTACAGGGTAGATATTATTATCTACATTTTAAAAATGAAGGAACTAAGGCTCAGGGTCTTGATTTAGGCTTGTCTAACTTTGAAGCCCTTTCTACCATCCTAGACTGCTGCTTATTTCCCATGGGACACCGGTGATAGTCAAGGGTGTCGCTGGCAGGAGCAGAGTGGCCAGTTGTGGGCCATGTTTCTGGTGAGATGCCATGTGACATTGGTTGGCTACCAAGACAGGCGTATAAAAGAGAAGCTGGTGAGAGCTCCATGCACTCAGCCTATGGCAGAATGTCCAGCCAGCTGCCCCGGCCTGTAACTGCACATTGACTTTCTTGCTGCAACTTTCTAAATTCGTTTTCTTATCTAGGGGTGGGGTCATCCTACATTAACCTGCACCTGTTGTGGCAAATTGTATTGACCTGTAGGATTTATGTCATTTTCTTTAACCTGTAGGATTTATGTCATTTTCTTATCCCTTGGGGGTGACTCATAGGTGGACCCAATGCTGTCTTCAGTGTCAAGTACTAGAAGTGCTGTCGTGTATCTGTCATTTCTCTGGTGTTTATGAGTAGCACTCACAATCCCAAGGTTGCTGAAGGATAAGGTAAGTTCACCACCTGTATTCATTGAAGATGAACAATTCTGAAACCATATTTCAGTAATGTATCCCACAAATATTTATTGAACACTTACTATGTGCCAAGAATCACTTTGATTCTTGGATTGCATTAAGTGAACAGATGCTTATAACATATTAAATGGCCCAAACTGAGAAAGAACTCACCCTCAAAGAGCTGACTTTCTAGCAGGGCAGGGGGAAAGGAAGAAGAGGCGAGGTCACAAAAGTAATGGGTGGGGAGAGCGTGCAGGGCCATTTGGCTTTTCCTTTGAATGACAAGAGCCATTGCAGGGCTTGCGTGGAGGACATGACCTGACACATTTCACTGGGATCTGATGCTGCTGTCCTGAGAATAGACTGCAGGTGAACAGAGTCGAGGCAGTGAGGTAGCAGGAATCTGGTGGAAAGCTATGAGATGATGGTGGTATAGGCAGAAAGGAATGGAAGTTGGGCTGGGAGTGTATTCCTGACAGCAGATGTGGAATGTAAAAGGAGAGCAGTCAAAGTTGACATGGGCTGCCTTTAACTAGGAGAGGAAGGCTGTGGGGGGCGGGTGAGGAGGGGGAAGATAAAGAGATCAGTTTTGGACATTTGAAGGCCTACTGTGCCTCTTGTAATGCTCAAGACTCCGTCATGGAGTGTGGCTGAGGTGACAGGAGCTTAGACAACTCAGAGAGAACTAGGAAACGCACAGAGAAAGTGATGAGCTACATCCACAGGACTTTTCTCTGAAAGTCCCAGGAGGAAGCTGCGAAAATCCCACGGCACGCCCCATTGATCCTGCAAGATCTCCAGAGTCCACCAGGTTTCCCGAGAGTCTTAAAGCCACACACTGTCTGTCCTCTCTCTATGGAGCCCGAGGGATGCCTTGCTACCAAGCTAAGATGTGGCCAGGGCGTCACTGACAGAGCAAGTGTAGACTGAGTGAGATTTAGGGACAAATGGCAAAGACAAGGTTGCAGGCCCAGGAACTAAGACCCAGATCCAGGTATGGAAATGGTGGTCTTCTCTTGGGGACACTTCTAATGCTCACCCTCCTCTGGCCCTCAGCACGCCAGAGGTGACACAACCCTGTCCCCATGAGGTTGGGCAGGGGCATGTGATTCATTCTGAGCAATGAGCTGGAACGGAAGTGACTTTACTTCTGGGCCAAAGCCCTTTATTGTCCCTGTCCCTCTGGCTTCCACTGCATGGTAACGAAGGGGGCCTGTGTTCCAGATGGTGCAGCCATGGGGTGTCAGGGCCTCCGTCATCAGGCCCCGACATGACTCTGCAGAGCAGAGCCCCTGCTAGCCTTGCACAGGTACAAGGAACTCCAACTTGTGCTGAGCCACTGGCATCCAGAGTGAATATATCACCACAGCAAAAGCTCAACTCTCTTGACTCAAACAGCTCTTAAAGACAGAAGCAAATTACATCTTACTCTGTTTCCTCCTTCATCTCTTATCCTTTTAAGAAACATAAGAACTGTTAACCCTCTTCTAATGCTCATGATCATATAGCAGTATCAGGACCCCGTCCATCCTGAGACTCCCCCTGCTCCCCGCCCCCCCATTACAGCACTAACCACATCCCATGCAAATAATCTGTGTGCATCTGAGTCTCCCACTAGACTGTCAGTGTCAGAATCCTCTTTGTCTCCTAAGAGTTGGAGGGGACAAAGGAAAACACAGACAAAAGGTGCTGCACTGGGCCTCTTTCACCTCTGTCACAGTGCTGGGCCTCTTTCACCTCTATCACAGCGCTGGGCCTCTTTCACCTCTATCACAGCGCTGGGCCTCTTTCACCTCTATCACAGCGCTGGGCCTCTTTCACCTCTATCACAGCGCTGGGCCTCTTTCACCTCTATCACAGCGCTGGGCCTCTTTCACCTCTATCACAGCGCTGGGCCTCTTTCACCTCTGTCACAGCGCTGGGCCTCTTTCACCTCTATCACAGCGCTGGGCCTCTTTCACCTCTGTCACAGCGCTGGGCCTCTTTCACCTCTGTCACAGCGCTGGGCCTCTTTCACCTCTGTCACAGCGCTGGGCCTCTTTCACCTCTGTCACAGCGCTGGGCCTCTTTCACCTCTATCACAGCGCTGGGCCTCTTTCACCTCTGTCACAGCGCTGGGCCTCTTTCACCTCTGTCACAGCGCTGGGCCTCTTTCACCTCTGTCACAGCGCTGGGCCTCTTTCACCTCTGTCACAGCGCTGGGCCTCTTTCACCTCTATCACAGCGCTGGGCCTCTTTCACCTCTGTCACAGCGCTGGGCCTCTTTCACCTCTGTCACAGCGCTGGGCCTCTTTCACCTCTGTCACAGCGCTGGGCCTCTTTCACCTCTGTCACAGCGCTGGGCCTCTTTCACCTCTATCACAGCGCTGGGCCTCTTTCACCTCTGTCACAGCGCTGGGCCTCTTTCACCTCTGTCACAGCGCTGGGCCTCTTTCACCTCTGTCACAGCGCTGGGCCTCTTTCACCTCTGTCACAGCGCTGGGCCTCTTTCACCTCTCTCACAGCGCTGGGCCTCTTTCACCTCTGTCACAGTGCTGGGCCTCTTTCACCTCTATCACAGCGCTGGGCCTCTTTCACCTCTGTCACAGCGCTGGGCCTCTTTCACCTCTATCACAGCGCTGGGCCTCTTTCACCTCTATCACAGCGCTGGGCCTCTTTCACCTCTGTCACAGCGCTGGGCCTCTTTCACCTCTGTCACAGCGCTGGGCCTCTTTCACCTCTATCACAGCGCTGGGCCTCTTTCACCTCTGTCACAGCGCTGGGCCTCTTTCACCTCTATCACAGCGCTGGGCCTCTTTCACCTCTGTCACAGTGCTGGGCCTCTTTCACCTCTATCACAGCGCTGGGCCTCTTTCACCTCTGTCACAGTGCTGGGCCTCTTTCACCTCTATCACAGCGCTGGGCCTCTTTCACCTCTGTCACAGCGCTGGGCCTCTTTCACCTCTATCACAGCGCTGGGCCTCTTTCACCTCTATCACAGCGCTGGGCCTCTTTCACCTCTGTCACAGCGCTGGGCCTCTTTCACCTCTGTCACAGCGCTGGGCCTCTTTCACCTCTGTCACAGCGCTGGGCCTCTTTCACCTCTGTCACAGCGCTGGGCCTCTTTCACCTCTATCACAGCGCTGGGCCTCTTTCACCTCTGTCACAGCGCTGGGCCTCTTTCACCTCTGTCACAGCGCTGGGCCTCTTTCACCTCTGTCACAGCGCTGGGCCTCTTTCACCTCTGTCACAGCGCTGGGCCTCTTTCACCTCTATCACAGCGCTGGGCCTCTTTCACCTCTGTCACAGAGCTGGGCCTCTTTCACCTCTATCACAGCGCTGGGCCTCTTTCACCTCTATCACAGCGCTGGGCCTCTTTCACCTCTGTCACAGCGCTGGGCCTCTTTCACCTCTATCACAGCGCTGGGCCTCTTTCACCTCTGTCACAGCGCTGGGCCTCTTTCACCTCTGTCACAGCGCTGGGCCTCTTTCACCTCTATCACAGCGCTGGGCCTCTTTCACCTCTGTCACAGCGCTGGGCCTCTTTCACCTCTGTCACAGCGCTGGGCCTCTTTCACCTCTATCACAGTGCTTTTGGTTGACTGCAGGTACTAGAAACCCACTCTTGCTAGTTTAAGTGAAAAAGGAAATCGATTGGAGGGATAGAGTAGTTCTTGGAATCCAAGGACTTGGGTGACCCAGGACGGTCCTGGGGATCTCACTCAGGACTTTATCGCCATTCCCTGCACTGCTCTCCAGGGTCCCACACAGCTTCTAACTCCTCGACTCCGCAGCTGTCTGCTGGACTTTCCAGAAGAGAGAATCTGATGGCCTGGTTGTGTTAACTGTCTCCCCCTGACCCCAACACCAATGACCAGGAGATGCACCAGGGAGTAGAAACACAAAGGTGTGGCCTTACAATGTGAGTGACAAGCGGCTGGAAAATAATCTCACAGAAGCTCATGTCAGATGGCATCTGGTCTGACCTCCAGGAAAAGCACCTGTCACCTCACAGCTCTGCAGACTCTCTCAACATGATGCTGCCTGATAAATGCCAGCCAAACATATCCCTGAAGCCTGCCTTCCATATCCCAATTCCCCCTGAACTTCTGCAGAAATACCTGGACACACATATCTTTTTAGAGACCAGAATATGCTCAGAAGTTCGGGTCATCTTATTTGAACTTAGCTGGCTCTCTGTGGCCCCCAGGAACTTTCCTCCTTAATGTTTCTCGTATCCAGGACACCTCGCTGCTCTCATGGACTGTGTCAGCCCCTGCTCGGGCTGACGGCTCAGCCAAGCCCAGCTGTGAAGTGGGAACTGACAACGACGTTCTCCATAACATATAATAGATGGCCAGTTACGGAAGTGTTGGCTGACTTAAGCTGAGGTGGATTACAAAAGCTGGATGTGTCTCTTCTGTCCACCCTTTTCTGGAGTGGGAAACTGGAAGTGAACGGGAGTCCACAGGGAAGAGTGTGCACAGCATCATTGTGGGAAAGAGATCACCCCACGTCCTGACCATTCATTCCCATTTATACATTCACTCATTCATTCAACAAACATTTCCACATATCTATGATGTCGATGTTTTTCTAGGTCTGGGGATAGTAAAATGAAACAGATCTTGTCTTGCCATTAACTCAAATCTAGTGGAAGATACAGACATTTAAACAGGTAACTGAAATTCTGGGTGATTAAATAAAGAGTAAAATCTTATTAAAAGAGTATGGCTTGGGAGAGAGCATGGCATACCCTAGCTGGTTTGGCTCAACAGATAGAGCATTGGTCCGAGGACTGCAGGGTCCCAAGTTTAATTCCAGTCAAGGGCACATGCCCAGGTTGTAGGCTTGATCCCCAGTGAGGAGCATGTAGGGGGCAGCCAATCAATTATTCTCTCTTATCATTGATGTTTCTTTCTCTCTCTCCTTCTCCCTTCCTCTCTAAAATGAATAAAAATATATTTTAAAAATATATTTTTAAAAAGACGATGACACGAATCCTGCCTCCATCACCTCCTGGCTGTATGACCTTAGACAAGTTATTTGAGTTTCTAAGTCTTTGCTTCCTGTGACAAAAGAAGACAAAGTAATGTCAGCTTTGCAGTGTTGCTATATTAGATATAATACATGAAGTATTTAACATATAATAGATTGCCAGTAAGTGGTAACTATCAATATCATTATATAATCCAGGGAATTTTTTGTACATACTTAAGCTTTTTCCATAATTTTCCGGACCTATAACATTGCCTGCACATAAGTCCTCAATAAATATTTTTGAATGAATGAACCAATGAACCACCATTGCTTGTGCACTTACCTCATCTTAGGCATCCGTGTGTATATCTGTAAAACAGCTTAGAGAAATACAGTAATAGGAGTTAAGACCTTTGTCTTTAGTGTTAGGAATATTGGTTCTAGCTTACTATGAACTTGGGCTCTGTCTGAGGTGGGTCCCTAGAAGCAGAACCCAAGGGGGTGGGGGGTTTCTTCAAATGCTGACGCTGTTCTCCAGAGAAACTTGTAAGAAAGGAAGGAGACGAGATAACGCAGCATAAGAATCTAGACGAAGGTCTGGCGGTTTCTGGCGCCTCAGTCTGGCCTCTACGGAGAGCTCTGGAGCATGCATTTCACAGTCAGTCTCTCAGGCCAGCCTGTGCCCTCTTGCAATCCTGGACCCCTTGGGAGATGTCCGCCTGCTGACTTAGGCCTGCTCCCCTGTCCTAAAGAAAGGGAGTTGGCTTTTGTACCCCCACGTCAATCAGCTGTTGTCTGGGGGTGGCTTGAGGAGCACCTCACAATTTCTGAAGTCACCCCAGGCATGGTGGTTTCCGCTGACTCCAAGGCCGTGCCTAGATGCTAGCGAGGAGCTGGTTGCTCCGGGGTTCTGGTGCCGAGTCAGGAGCAGATACTATCGACGTCCAAGTTCCCTCATTGAAACGACAGCCCCTGCCACTGATGGTACATGAGAGAACCAAGACGTCAGAGCTTAAGGGACGCATCGGAGGTTACCCAGCTCTAAGTAAGAAGTGACTCCCAACAATATCAAGTGTTCATAACAACATCGACCATTATTGAGCAGTCAGGTTACCATGTGCTGAGCAGGGGAAGAAATGCTGTACATGCGCCATCTCCTTTACTGCCCATCACAAACCTAAGGGTAACTCACCGCATTATCCCCTGTTAAAATGAGGGAACAATGCTCGAAGGGATTACACAACTCGCCCAAATCACACTGCCAGCAGAGGCATGGCCAGGATTTGAAATGAGACATGTCAGTTTCCAAAGCCAAAGGATATTAACCATAACTCTAGGGAAATACTTTGAAATATTAATGTGGTTTTTATGTGCTCCACAAATTTCCCATCCCCTTGTCCCATTTCCTGCCATGTATTCGAGCAGGGAGCAGTCTCTGCCCCCTTCATCACAGGACATTTGTAGTGAAGTAGAAATCAGAGAAGAGGGTGTCCTTTTGGGATTTCTCCCGTCCCACTCTCATCAAAGTCTAAGTTTTAGGAAAGGGGAACTAAGAACACAGAGTGTAATGGCTTGAAGAAATGGAAAGATTTATTCTAGTAGAATTAGGGTCTGCTGGACTGCGGAAGAAGGGGGCAGGGCGAGGAACAGAGAGAGGAGTGGGAAGTAGGGGAGCATCCTTTGGATCCCTGGGTAGCAGGGAGGAATCCACTTCTCAGCAGCACAGAGAAGGAAAGCTGTGTGGTGTTTCTCAGGAGATGGACCACAGGATGCCTCACTAAGCCTCTCACCCTGCAAGCATTACAAAGAGTCACAGAGAGGGAGCAGGTGAAAAGAAGCCATGCAGACAGCGACAGGGAATGCACCCAGAGATGTGAAGACAGACCACTGAGATTCAAACACAGCCACTCTCTGATGCAAAGACATGGATGTGGTGACCCTAGGAAGGACCAGGCTA
This sequence comes from Antrozous pallidus, assembly GCA_027563665.1. NCBI lineage: Eukaryota > Metazoa > Chordata > Mammalia > Chiroptera > Vespertilionidae > Antrozous > Antrozous pallidus. The sequence goes on along the minus strand of CM050512.1, from coordinate 118,156,922 downwards.
ATTTTCTGCAGATCAGAGGGACAGAGAACATGCATGGTCAGATAATCAAGTTGAGCTGGAAAACAAAAAGAACATTTATTGCACACCTGTCTGAAGTTTGAACCGTATACCTATGACCAATGGGAAAAGATTGGCCTTAGGAGACAGGGAGGCGTGGCCTATGTTATGGTGAATTGGAGGACTTCCTTGCACTGAAGTCAACATCGCTGGTCATTGAAAGGCAAGCGCTTACCTCTCTGTTTGGGTTTCTCTACCCACTGTCCCTAATATGAGAGTGGGAGGTATTGAATACTGAAGTCTAAAGTAAACTAAGCTAGAACCCTGATAAGAGTATTGCCTCAGTGGAAAGGGATTGAGAAAATTGTGCTCATCATCTGCCCAGGGAAGTAAATTGAGGAATTTGTCAGTAACCAAGGTTCTGGGTTAGAAAATTACAAAGCAAACTCACTCAAGGAAAACAGAAGTGCCAAATGTGCAGCGTATGTTGATGTTGAAAATCAAATTATAGCCCAGCCATTGTGGCTCAGTGGTTGAGCGTCGACCTACAAACCAGTCATGGTTCAATTCCTGGTCAGGGCACATGCCCAGTTGCGGGCTCCATCCCCAGTGTGGGGCATGCAAGAAGCAGCCAATCACTGATTCTCTCTTATCATTGATGACTCTCTTTTCCTCTCCCTCTCCCTTCCTCTCTCTGAAATGAATATAACAATGACTAGAGCCCCAGTGCATGACATTTGTGCACTGGGGAGTAGTCCCTCAGGCCAGCCTGTGCCCTCTTGCAATCTGGAACCCCTTGGGAGATGTCCATCTGCTGAGTTAGGCCTGCTCCGCAGTCCTTAACATTGCCACAGAAGTGGAGGTAGGAGAGGCTTCTGCCACTGCCGCTATGCTCGCTATTCATGAGCCCAGTTTCTGGCTGAGCAGCGCTCCCCCTGTGGGAACCCATTGACCACCAGGGGGCAGCTTCTGCATTAAGCATCTGCCCCCTGGTGGTCAGTGTGCATCATAGCAACCGGCTACCTGCCATTTGGTCTATTTGCATATTAGCCTTTTATTATATAGACTAGAGGCCCAGTGCATGAAGTTTGTGCACAGGGTTCCCTCAGCCCAACATGCATTCTCTACAATCCAGGAGCTTTCAGAGGATGTCCTAATGACGGCTTAGGCCCACTACCATGTTTCTCTGTTCTCTGCGGGGTCTGGGGGTTTCGCTGCAGCCATGGACACGAAGCCCCCATGCCCTGCAGTGTGCTCTGTCCGCCAGGCCTGGGGCTTTACCAACACAGACACACCAAGGAAGGACCCCATGTCCTGCTGTCTGGGCTCTGTCTGCTGGTCCTGGGGCTTCCCCACTGCCACTGCGCTAAGGAAGCCCCAAAGCTCTGCTGTCCTGGCTCTGTCTTCCAGGACTGGGGGCAGATCCACCCTGGTCACTTGGTCCCCACGACCCCACGCAGGCCCAGATGCTGCAGCAGCGGTGGAGTGGGTTGCCTGGATCTGTCCTCTCAGGCAGTGGATCCAGCCTGGCTGCTCGGTCCCTGTGAACCCACGTGGGGCTGACAGGCCCAGATGCTGCAGCAGCGGTGGGGGTTGGCTGGATCAGACAGGCAGAAAGCTTGGCTTCCTTTATTGCTAGGGAAACCCAACCCTCCCTCTTGCTCTCTGTGGCCTGCAGCCATCTTGGTTGGGTTTATTTGCATATTCACTACTGATTGACATTTGTGCACTGGAGAGTAGTCCCTCAGGCAGGCCTGTGCTGGTGGGTGTGGCTTGTGGGGGTAGTGGAGGTATAGTCAATTTGCATATTACTTTTTTATTAGATAGGATAATAATAGTAAGAAGAATAATAAGAATAATATATGTGAAAATCAGATCATAATCCTGGTAAGTGCTAGATTTCTAAAGTGATAAAGTTACATTAAAATTTGTTCTAGAGTGATAAAAACCCCAGGGCTCTCTGAAGACATAAATATAAAACCACTCTGTAATACAATTACCATAGCTCAAGTTCCATGGGACTTCCTTGATATAAGCAGTACCCACCAGGATTTTAGCTATAATTAAAGAACTATAATTTAGTTCTTTAGCAAGAATCATCAGCCATGAGCAAGAGTCAGCAGACAACACACACAGTAAAATTAACTACCTCAAGAACTTTAAGTAGCAGATAGCAATCTAAAAGACACTGTAAGTCCATTTAAATTTTTTATTAAGATAAAAGAAAAAATATCAATAATCCTAAAAGTAGAAGTTAATATAAAGATGATAACAAGCAGACTTGAAGAAGAATCAAACAGAATGTCTGCCAATAAACTACGGTATGTGAGCACAGAGAATAAAACCTCAATAAACATGTTATCAGATTAGACACTGCTAAAAAGAGAATTATTGAAGTATAAGTTAAAGCTGAGAATATTACCCAAAATAAAGCTCACAGAAAAGAGGATATGGGCAAGATGAATAAATAAGATTGAGGACATCACCTCCCACGCACAACTCAGACCAGGACCCAGGTAGCAGACAGAGACTCAGCCAGCAATAGCTGCTCTATATCTAAATTCAGTCTATTACCAGGGATGCTCAGGACCTACTCAAAATGCAAATATTCCTTTCCACGAATATTTACAGGGTAAACTAAGATTTCTGCTTGAGTATTAAAATTGACAGTAAAATAGTAATCAAGTTTTCAGATTAATTTAAATTGGCCAAGTGAAATAAGTGAATACCCAAGAAAATGTAAGTGTACTGGACAAAAAGCTTTTCCTAAAATATTAACTAAAATATCTATTAGTAGTTCATCTCACTGTAAAATTGTCTAACATCCAAAGAACCTAAAGCAGTCATATTTGTGTGCAAAAATTAAAATTTTAAATTACCAAGATAAGATAAAATTTCCAAAAGGCCCCATTAATCAAGAAAAGGGGGGGATGGCGGGGTAATATCATGTAAGGAAAAATATCCTGTAAGTAAAATACATCTAGAAAATTCTTACTCCAGAAAAGTAACTTCCATTTGTAAAGCCAAGAGCAGGACACCCATGAAAAAACACACATGGTGTCAAAATAAGCCAAAGGAAAATCATTTAGGCAAAAATAAAAAGAATCCCAAGTCTAATTTGCAGAGAGTATCCCTTTGTTAACTTTTGGTCGAGAATGAGTTTGTGTGTTTTCAGAGAACAACTCCAAGACCATGTGGGTTCCAGCGACAGTGAGGAACTGACAGGTCTGTTCCAGTCACGAGGACGGTCCAGAGATGGGGGACACTTGACGACACCTTGCCATGCCAGCAGTCGGCAGCTGTGCATGTCTGCAGGCAGCCCAGGACCAAACCAGAGAGGATGGAACTTGCATTGCCACGACCATTTGGATACCATTGCTGACATGTACACATAAAGAACTATTTGACATTGAAAGTGGGACTCAGAACAGTTGGACATTGAAACTGAGACTCAAACATTTTTTGTTCTTATACATTTATTTCTAGTACGCAGAGGCAAGATATTTTTGAAGAAAAGAAACAGTGGAGAGTGATTGATATAGAGGCAGGGAGGCATTGAACAGACTGTCAAGCTACAGGGGGAAGGCTGGAGTGGAAGGGAGGCAGATGCGGGGGGAGATCAACCGAAGGACTTGTATGCATGCATATGAGCATAACCAATGAATGAAAGACACTGGGGCGGGGAGGGGACCAGGTGGGGACATGTGCTGGGGGGTAGGGGAGGCTGGGGGAAGGATAGTGGGGGGGGGAAGAAAAACATATGTACTACTATTAAATATAAGTTATACTGCAAATAAATAAATAAATAAACAAATAAATAAATAAATGACTCCAGGTCACAAAAAAATAAAAAATAAAAAAATAAAAATAAATAAGATGGAGGACAGAATATGCAGAGAGTTCTAGAAGGAAAGAATATAGATGATGGGAAACAGGCAATATTCAATCAGAATTTTCAGAATTTAGGAAACATAGTGAGTTCTGAACATAAACATATATCTACATATAAATCCAACAGGTTAAAACTGAAAAAGAACAGAGAACCAAGATGGCGGCATAGGTAAACACCTATTGTTCTGCCCCATGCAACAATTCAAAAACTACAACAAAACAACAAAACAAACATCACCCAGAATCACCAGAAAGCTAGCTGAGTTAAAACTCCACAAATAAAAGTAAAGGTGGGACACTGAGACTCAGAAGAGCGGCGGGAGCACAGCCTTGAAGATACACGTGGAAACAGGTTAGGAGCCATCCTGGTCGCACGCGGGCGGGCTGTGGCTGGCGCAGCAACCCCGGCTGGATTTCTCCAATGAGAAGGGCGGAGACGTCCCACTGCACAGATTCCCCAGCACTAGGCGAGGTCCAAGATCCAGGGTACTTGGAGACGTCCCACTGCACAGATTCCCCAGTGCCAGGCAAGGTCCGAGGTCCGGGGGACGCACCCTGGAAGCCGGGCGTGGCAGAGGTCTCCTAGTCTGAGGAGAAACCGGGTTGCTGGGAAAAGAAGTTTGCGCGCACATAAACTGTGCTCACTGGAAACTTGTCTCCTGGTCCCGGAAACTACGAGACTGCTTTGTTTTACAACCCTGGGTAAGACTTTGGGTGTGCAGACTCATTTGGGGGAGGCAGAGTTGTCTGGCAAGGGGAAGAGACTAGCGGCTTTTCTGGAGGTGCCTGCAGCCATCCTTAACCAACAGAGATCCGTGTGCTGCATAGGACACAGCTGACACTGAGGCTGCCTGCGCAGCTCAGAGACTCCGCCCATCCAACCTGAACACAGTCTCCCTTCACAGCCAATCGGCCTGGAGGTCAAACCCTCCTAGGGCTAACAACAACCTGGGCTTAAATTTAAAAATACTGTACAACCCATAAAGGATTGCAGTAAGAGTACCCACCTCAGGTAATTGGAGAGGCTGTGCCACTGACTCTTAGAGGACATCTACCACATAAAGCAGCCACCATGCAGAGATATGGAAAGAAATCAGGTGTGAAAGAAATGGAGGAAAAAAGACGACTAGACATAGAGTTCAAAACCACAGTTATAAGGCTTTTCAAGAGGCTCCTAGAAAAGGCCGATGAACTTAATGAGAACTACGAGGAAATAAACCAGACCAATGAGGAAATGAATGAGACCTACAAGGAAATGAATGAGACTTACAAGGAAATGAATAAGACCTACAAGGAAATGAACAAGACCTCTGAGGATATGAATGAGACCCTCACAGATATGAAAAAGGACCAACTAGAAATCAAGCATACACTGACTGAAATAAAAAAAATATTACACAAAATCCTAAAAGCAGTCCAGAGGGCCACAAGAACCAAGTCAATGATTTGAAATACAAAGAGGCAAAATCCACTCGGCTGAAAAAGCAAGAAACAAAAAGAATCCAGATAATTGAAGATAGTGTAAGGGGCCTCTGGGACAACCTCAAGCATGCCAACATCCGAATTATGGGGGTGCCAGAAAAAGAGAGAGAGCAAGGTAATGAAAACCTACTTGAAGAAATAGTGACTGAAAACTTCCCCCATCTGGTGAAAGAAACTGACTTAAAAGCCCAAGAAGTACACAGAACCCCAAAATATAGGAATCTAAAGAGGACCACACCAAGACACATCATAATTAAAATGACAAGAGCAAAAGACAAAGAGAGAATATTAAAAGCAGCAAGAGAAAAACAGTTGGTTACCTACAGGGGAGCACCCATACAATTGTCAGCAGATTTCTCAACAGAAACGATGCAGGCCAGACGGGAGTGGCAAGAAATATTCAAAGTGATGAATAGCAAGAATCTATAACCAAGATTACTCTATCCAGCAAAGCTATCATTCAGAATTGAAGGTCAGATAAAGTGCTTCGCAGATAAGAAAAAGCTGAAGAAGTTCATCACCACCAAACCAATATTATATGAAATGCTGAAAGATATTCTTTAAGAAGAGGAAGAAGAAAAGGGTAAAAATATAAATTATGAACAACAAATACACATCTATCAACAAATGAATGTAAAAATCAAGTGAATTGATAGGCTGATGAACAGGATAAACTGGTAAATATAACAGAATCATGGACACAGAGAGGGAATGGACTGACAATTCTTGGGGAGAAAAGGGGAGTGGGAAGTACAGCAAGAGACTGAACAAAAATCTTGCAACAATGGGAGAGGACAGTGGGGAGGGGGAGGTGAGGGTGGAGGGTGGGATAGGTACAGGGTGGAGGGGAGATATAGGGGGATAAAAAAGGGGAAACAATGTAATTAATAAACTGAACAATAAAGATAAAAAATTTTTTAAAAACTGAAGAACAAAGAAAATATTAAAAATAATAAAATTATTTGCAAAGAAAAAACAGATTGATAGCCACAACAGAAACCCAGAACAATGAAATAGTTCTTTCAAACTCCTGAAGGGAACCCTTTCAATCTATAGGTCTATACTTAATGCAAATAACAACAATGAAATGCATCTCCATACAGAAAAGAGGGAGGGAGTTTAATGCTCCGGGAATGTGTTTCAATAAAAGGATAGTGAGCATGGAACGAAGAAGTAGGATGCCAGAGCGTTAGTGAGCAAACAAACTGGTGCCATCGGGGAGTAACTAAGAAAGCATCTCTTTTAAAACAGTAATTAACATTGGGGGAGAGGGGAAAAGCCAGGGGGAATGGAATAGCCAGGGAACAAAACGAATCAAATGAAAGGAGGGTGATGAGAGTTAAAGCTCCCCAAGGCCTTTGTGCTGCTCTGGAGCAGAATAGAAACAGTGATGAACTGCAGAATCCAGGACGCATATTAAAATCTTAAGGGAAATGGCTAAGAGAATAGAAATAAAAGCATAACTTCTGTTCAACAGCAGAAAAGAAAGAATGCCTGATTAAATCAGTATGAAAATAGGACATGTAAACTATAAAACATCCTATCTAATAAAGAGGGAATGTGCTAATTGACTATCACACCCTCACAAAGATGTCAGTGTCCACAGCCACAAGATGGTGGCACCCAGTCCCCTCAGCCCTGCCTCATCCAGCCAGAGTCCCCCAGTCCCCTCATCCCCCCAGGGGGTGGCAGGCACTGCGCGCCTCATCCAACCAGAGTCCCCCAGTCCCCTCAGCCCAGCAGGGGAAGGCAATTGGGGATGATTGGGCCAGCAGGGGAGGGCAGTTGGAGATAGTCATGTTGGCAGGGGAGCAGTTAGGCATCAATCAGGTAGGCAGGTGAGTGGTTAGGAGCCAGCAGTCCTGGATTGTGAGAGGAATGTCTGATTGCCAGTTTAGGCCTGATCACTGCCAGTCGGACATTCACCGAGGGGTCCCAGATAAGAGAGGGTGCAGGCTGGGCTGAGGGATACCACACCTGCCAGGCCTCTAGTTATAATATAAAATAAACTTACTAATATTGTCAACTGTAATTGAAAAATTAAAAATATCTCAAAATAAGATGGTCAAAATAAATCCAAATGTACAATTGCAATCAGTGTAAATGGATTTTTGAACTGGGTAAAAAAAATGTATCTATATGCTATTTATTAGAGAGTTACCTAAAAGGCAATTTTTGAAAGTAATGGGATCAAAGAGGATATCCCAGGTAAATGCTAACCAAAAGGACAGTGTCTCTGGCTCTGTAGCATCTGCATGCACACAAACCTGGTGCAGGGGGTGCGGGGTGCAGAGCTGCGGTGTTCAGTGTGTGGCGGACGCTCCTGAAGAGCAGTTTCACCGTGAAAGTGATCGGAATGCGAGGCGCGCCTTCCAGCAGCGCTTCCCGGCGGCCCCAGCCGGCTGCTGCTTGGCTGTGTGCAGGGAGCTGTGGGCAGCCAGTTGGGGGAGGGACAGAACGTAAATGTGTATCACATATTCCCACAAATCCACAGAGGAAAGTTCCCGCTCCAGATCCACAGAGCGCATAAGAGCACCCAGGCCTTTGGAGAGGGGTAGGGAGGCGCAGAGCGGGGCTGGGTCAGAGCCACTCCCATCTGCTTGTCTCTCGGGCTTCTGGGGGGGGGACACGCAGGCCTGCGGCCGGGGCACCTGGCGGCCAGAACCCGAGGAATGACCGTTTTGCTTCCTGACTCCTGCATGTGAAATCTGGCCCTCGACTGGGATCACAGGTTCTGGAAGCTTTATGTGTCCGATGAGTTTTCACTGATCTTAGGGCCCGCCGGTCCTCTCTCAGCCGACACGCTGGACACGGTGGATGAACTCTGATTTCGTCCAGGAGAATGAAGCTTAGTGATTCAGAAACACTGAAATGCCACTTCTATCCCACTTCCTTGTTTTATTTAGAAAAAGGCAAGAAAGGAAAAGCAGGCGTTTGAGAAAAGGCTTCAGTGGTGGCTGTGTTTCCCTCCTTAGCTCCTAGGGCAGTCACGTCAAACTCGGTGACTGATGGCGCGGAGAACAGAGCGGAGGGCCTCACGGGTGCCTCTCTAGGCCGGAGAGCTGCCCACGAGGTTCCATCTAAACGGATTAAAGCTCGAGGCACGGTGGATGGCTGTAAAACCAGAAGGTGCCGAGCGACTCACGCATTACAAAGCAATTGAATTAGCAGTGATATTTTTTGGCCTGAGGCTTTTTTCCTGGCTGTGGAAATAAAGACAAACTTTGATCTATTCCACTGGGAGCCTGAGAAAGACATGGGGCCAGAATATTGCCTCTAATCTTATAGGCAATTTCCAGATGTCGCTGTGGCTTCTTGAAGTGGGGACTATGGTGCATTCCGAATGGACATACCCTGCTTCTGGTACAGCAACCCCAGGAGAGAGGTCAGCAGGCTCAGAAGGGGCCCCTGAGACTGGTGGGAGGCAGCACTGCCCCCCAGGTGGGGCAATTACTTGCTGTTCCTCAATATGCACATGCCGTGCCTAGTGGAAGTGAAATATGAAAGAGGTGGGAGCCGAAACCGGTTTGGCTCAGTGGATAGAGCATCGTCCTGCGGACTGAAAGGTCCCAGGTTCGATTCCGGTCAAGGGGATGTATCTGTTTGCAGGCACATCCCCGGTGGGGGGTGTGCAGGAGGCGGCTGATCAATGTTTCTCTCTCATCAGTGCTTCTAACTTTCTATCCCTTTCTCTTTCTCTCTTTAAAAAATCAATAAAATATATGTTTTTAAAGGAGATAGGTGGAAAAATGACAGAACAACAAATATCCTAATATATAAAAACCCTGGGTCCTTCACACCCACAATCACTGAGGCTCAACCAACCAGAAGTCACTCCTGCAGTCAGCACTGGGCTGCATTGGTGACCCAGCACTGACTGCTGAGGGGCTGTGAATCAGGACCGAAGAGAGGCCTGAAGAGAGAAGCAGTGTCTGAACCATTTCCTCCGTGGCAGCTGTTGATCACTACTTGCCTGTCTCTTTCTTGCTGGACCCGGCCAGCAGCTGCACCTCCATTTCTCTCCAGGCCTCCACCAGGGCTGCTGATCAGCCCCGCCTTTCTGATCAGGCCCCGTTGATAGGCCCAGAGATGCTTACTGGCATAGAAACCGACCAATCAGAACCAAATCTGGGTGAAGTGTGATGAACCAATGGCTATCTAGGAGGCGGAGCTTTTGATGATGACTGGCCTACAAACTGACCAATAAGAACCAAATTGGCTGGCAGAGGAGAGCAGTTGGGGGCAAGATCGGGCCAGCATGGGAAGACAGTTAGGGGTGATCAGGCAGGTAGGCAGAGCATTTAGGGGTGTTCAGGCCACCATGGGAGGGCCATTGGGAGTGAGATCGGGTCTGCAGGGAGGGCAGTTGGGGCAACCAGGCTGGCAGGGAAGGGAAGTTGGGAGTGGGTGGGAACAGGCTTGCAGAGGAGGGCAGTTAGGGGTGACCGGGCTGGAAGGGGAGGGCAGTTGGGGGCCATCAGGCCAGCAGGGAAGGGAACTTGGGATGAGATTAGGCAGGCAGGGAATGACAATGGGGGGCAACCAGGCCTCCAGGGGAGGGCAGTTAGGTGTTAATCAGGCTAGCAGGGGAGTGGTTAAGGGGTGATCAGGCTGGCAGGCAGAAGTGGTTAGGGGCAATCAGGCAAGCAGGCAGGCAAGCAGTTGGGAGCCAGCAGTCCCAGATTGTGAGAGGGGTGTCCCAGATTGGAGAGGGTGCAGACTGGGCTGAGGGACACCCCCCTCAGTGCACAAATTTCATGCACTGGGCCTCTAGCAGAATTATAAAAGACAGAACAAGCAAAAGTTTTCCTGTTCTTAAATAAAAAACAATTATTTTTCCAGGAAAAAAAATTAATGAAAGGAGACCTGCCACTAACACACTCTAAAATGTATTTTACATTTTGGAGATGAAGAAATTATGCAAGCATTCAAGCAAGAAAATAATTATCTTCAAACACAACAGGAAAATGAAAAAAATATATTTTTTAAAGATTGGGTGGCCCAGAGCTGCCCGAAATTAGTGTCAGATAGACTCGGTGGTGCCTGTCTGACTTTCAGAAAAGAAGATTGTGCCTTGCTAGATGCGCACTCTGATAGTGTTGAGGAAGGCCTGTCAGGGAGCCCAGTAGAGGGTTCGTGTTGCAAAGCTCTTCAAGCGAAAAGACCCTGGCATGTAGACCTGTGAACCCTGCCCTGAGGGTCAGGGCTTTTTCCCAAGGATTGTAAGCAAAGAGCCGTTGTGATTTGATGGATGTGAAAATACACACACTCATCTAGGGTATATGAATGAGGAAATTTTGGATGCACTGAGCAAGAAGTGGTGCAGGCCTGGACCGGCATGTAATGGTGGAGAGCATTCTAGAGCGATGTTGAAGAGAACTTGTTGAGAGATTGCATTAGGGGTGGAGTGGAGAAGGTGAGGGTTCAGAGAATTCCAGATTTCCATTGGAAATCAAGAAGGTGTTGTGATTTACCAAAGTGAGAAACAATGGTGAGGCATCGATTTGGGATTGAAGATCACCGGACTGACTTTGAACCTGTTACATCTGAAGGACTAAGACTTCCAAATGGCATGATCAAGGAAGCACTGGATATGCGTGTCTGCACTCATGTTCTCAGCCCCATACTTCTGAGTGTCCACTACGCCGTTCTCTCAAATCCTTCTATTGACCCCCTGGAACTCCTATATTGTGGTCAATGAATCCCCAACATCCTCAGCCACCTCTGCCCCACCCCTCCTGCTCTTCCTTTGGTCTTCCTCATTCCAGTAAATGGTGTGTCCACACTGAATTCTTGACCCCCCCCACCCCTCACAACTGCTTTTTCCACAAACACTTCCGACCTGCCAGTTGCTGAAGTTCAAACCTTGAAGTTAGCACCGACTCCTCTTTTTTCAGCACCCCAACATGTGCCCTCTACTGGGCTGGCACACCAAGAAAACCCAGTGGCTTTCCATATGATGCAGAATATAAACCAGAGATCTTACAACATCCTATAAAGTCCTACCAAATCTGGGCCCTCTGATAGTACCTCTTGCTCTTCTCTTTTTCACTTCATTTCACTTAATTTGTTGCAGCCACACTGGCTGCCTTCCTGTTGCCTGAAACTCTGAACAAATCACCCCTCCTCCTCCTCCTCCTCCTCCTCCTCCTCCTCCTCCTCCTGGCTCTTCCTTCTTTCTGCGTCACTCCTGCCCCATTTCCCACTTATCCACGTGGTCCCCTCATTCCTTCTGGTCCTTTAAATATCCCCTCATCGGTGAGACATGCCTTGATCTGATATAAAGCAACATCCTTTCCCTTCTTATCACCACTTGGCATACTCTCCATATTTATTTGTTTACTTTATTTATTGTTGTTTTTCTCCACTAGAATACAAGTCACATGAGACTATTATCTTTGTTTTATTTACTGCTGTAGCTCCACAGTGCCCAGCCCATGGGAGGTGCCCAATCAATATTGTTGCTATATGTTGTTGTTAGTGATTAGGAATCAAGTAATCTGAATTTCAGTCTCAATTATAACCTCAAGTAACTTTCCTGAGATTAGTATTTCTTAGCTGGGAGGTGGGGAGAGTAATATCAGCCCTGCCTAGGTCATGAGGCTGCTGTGAAGATGGCTTAGATGTTAGACAGAAAGATCTAGACATTTTTATAGGCCATAGTTCCGTGGCCAAAAATGCATAGCAGAATGTATGGAATTCAACAAAGGGACGGTTGGTAATTTCTTATGCAATCACTATGGGGAAGAAAAAAGACTGAGGACCCTAAAGAAACTAGTGTGTTCTCACAGAGAATTCTATGACGAGTTCTGATCTTAAAATGATTGGTCCATAAAAGATGGAAAAGCAAGCACAAAACCAAAGATGAATACAAAAGGGTGGTGAACAGGGATAAGAGTGGTTTCATGGAGGCTGTGACAAAAAAAAAAAGAGTTAAGGTTTGCAAAAAAGCTCAGAATGAGAAAAATTGATTTAGGGACACATTCAAAGCAAGAAGATAAATGACAGGATTGTGCCAACGGATGACAGATTAAAAGCAGAATTCACATCTTAGTTTGCTTGCGACACTGAAAATGGTCTCCAGATTTGAAATAATAAATCCTTAAAAATGAAATTTAAAGAGATAGGGAAAGAGACCAAGAGTATTGCTTCATTAACTGACATTGAGTCCCGAGACCCAATGTAATAGTCAACCTAATCCCCCACTTCACTTCAGGGGCCTTTTTCTACTCTCCCCAAGTTGGGCAACCAAGTTACCCATCTGGTTCTGGGCGCATTCCCACCCCGTTCACAGCCGGTCTGACCGGAGATGGCCAAGGAGCCAGCTCCTGTGTGTGAAGAGCCTCTTCTTATCCCTGACCAGACCCTGAGGGCCCTGCGCGCGTTCGCACTCATGTGCTTCGTTGTGTGTGTATTTGTGCACACACGTATTCTTTACTGGGGCCGAGGATTGTGTCTTCCGATGACAGTGAACTAGGCTTCATTGTTACCAGCATCTTGTCCACCAAAATGAGAGTTTGGGGACCATAAGGGCTATTGCTCCCCTGCTAATCACAGTACAAGACAGATATACTTTTGGTTTTCCAGCTTCCTATTAATACTTCAAGAACTTTACCTATTTTCTCCCTGATAGGCTGACCTTGACTGTTGTACTCTGGCTGGCCATTGAGTTTCCCTGTGGCCATCTGACCATTGGGACCCAACTCTGTACCAATGTGTACCCCACTTCCCAGTTCATAGGAATGGGCTCCCATTTTGACTTCCCTTCTTTGCTCATATTCTCACTCCAACGGGGCGCTGGGACCTGCCACTCCTGAGGACACTTGCCCTCTGTCACCCTGGGCTTCTGGGCACTGCTCCTCTGGGGTCTTCCCCACCAGGCCGTCACTCTTCACAGCAGCCAGCGTGCCATGAAGGGTCATCACCCTTGGGCACTGTGCCCTGCAACTAAACCTGGGAGTCAACCCCCTCCCCTCTCGTTACCATTCTGTTTGTACAAGGACACGGTCTGTTGGCCCTATCTCCTCCATTTTGCTGTGATTTCTGTCCTTCATGACTCACTTAAAATGTAATAGTCCTAAAACATATGAAAAGGGGATTCCCAAACAACTGGCAAGGAGAAGTAATTTGACTCTGTGAGGGGCAGAAACGGAGCCTCATTCACCTTTGTAACCTGAGACAAGCAGCCTTAAATTTTACGGGGAGAAAATCCAGAGACTAGAAAGACTCTAATCTCTATTTCCAAAAGAGACAAATTCCATGATACCAAAGAGAGGTAAATGCAAAACCTAAATGAATCCTTACAGTTTTGCTTTGTGAGGGGTTGGAAAATAAAGACATGTATGAAGCTGACTTGGTTTCCAGTTCTGAGGGAGTTTGTCTCAGGGCTGCCACACTGAATTTGTGAATCTCAAATCTTTTAAAACTATGTAATGTATTAAAGTTGTTTTGAATTGTGGTAAAATATATATAATGGAACATTTACAATTTTAACCATTTAAGTGTGTGTGTTAGTGGCATTAAGTATACTCATATTGCTATGCAATCAACATTACCGTCCCACCACTTCTAGAATTTTTCACCTTCTCAAATGGAAACCCAGTAAGCAGTAACTCCCCCAGCCCCTGGCAGCCACCATTCCACTTGCTGGGAATTGTGATTACTCCAGGCACCTCGTATTTGAGGGACTGTTCAGTATTTCTCTGTTTGTGTCTTCCTTATTTTGCTAATGTTCTCAAGGTTCATCCATGTTGTAGCCTGCGCCAGGATTCCCTTCCTTTTTAAGGCTGAATAATAGTGTACTTGAGTTTTAATAAGACCACTTTTCTCCCAATGTCTGTGGGTAAATGGCAGGAAAGGGGATGAAGGAGGGGACACTGAAGTATCGCTGAGTTCCTGTCACCTGTGGAGGAGCTATCCGGGGAAGTCCCACACTCGCCTTGCCAGACTGCCCGGGACAGCGTTTCTAACAATGACTTCACTGAGGACAGGATGGCTGCCAAGCTGTGTGAATGACACAAAAGTGGGCATAAAGCTCTTCTGTTGAATGATAAATATGGAACCAAAACCTCTAGTCTACTAGGAAGATATATGGAAACCGAGGAGATGAGATTTAAGAGCAGTAAGTGTAGTTTGCTAAAATTAGGTTAAAGTGCACGCGTGCATATGTAGCTACCCCACCCCACCCCCTCAGCAAGTGAGGATGGAATAAAACGGCTCTAAGAGCAACATGGCCGAGAGTTGTGGGTTTTAATTGACCACAAGCTCAGTCTGAGTCAACAGTGGGATGTGGTTGCCAAAAAAGCGACTAATGGGATCAGAGATGCACTAATAGAAGCAGAGCCGCGAGAGGCAGGAAGCGGCCGCCTTGCTGGGCAGCCGCACCTGGAACGCTGACCTCAGCTCAGTGCCCAGTGGGTGAGGGGTCCGAAGCCCAGGGGCGCTGGGCAGAGGACAAACAGTCTGGGAAACAGTCGCGTGAGGAGCAGGACGCAAATCAGGGGACTTGGCAGGAGGAGAGGAGACCTCACGGGAGCCCAGGCCACTTTAAAATCTGGAAGGCTTTTGTCTCGTGGCGTTTGCAAAGGGAACGGCCAGTCACGGCTGGAAGTCTAGGGAAGGGCACGTTCTACCTAGAAAAAGAAAGCAAATCGAATGGGAGGGGCTCTTGCTTGACTTCCTCACCATTGGAGACGATTAGTCAGGTGGTTTCAGAAAAGTGGTTCTTGGGGGCCCTAGCCCTAACCTTGGTAGTGGCCACCACAGGGAGGCCCCAGGCTGCTGGCCTCTGGGGGCCGAGACCACAGACGCCTCTAACGGGCCTACAGTGGAGGCACAGGATCGTGCCCAGAACAGAGCGGTCCTGCCCCAATATTCCTCGCACTGAGTAGAGGACTCCGCTTTAGAAGAAATGGCCACTCCCATGTTTTAGCCAGAGCCCGAGCCCCCGGCTGGTTCGCCCGCAGTGTGTGTCTGTCTACGTCACTTGTCACATTTAGGAACCCATGGACTCCACGTTCAGACCTGGAGTTCGAGGCTTCCTGCCTCAACGCCCCGCATTCCACAAGGGGGCCACTCCCTGCGTGGCCGGGATAAACCAGAGCTCCCACGTCCCTGCCTCGCTCTCTGCGTGGCCCCACGGCCTGGCTCGTGACCCCTGTGCCCTCAGTCCAGGGGTTCTCAATGGGCTTTGCGTTCAGATGCCTGGAGAGCTTCAAGCCAGCTGGGGCCAACAGCCCAGAGCCTCTGGGCGGGGCTCCGGCTCCAGGTGGGTCCAAGGTGAGTGAAGGACAAGAACCGCAGCCACGGGAGCAGTTTCTGGCCAAACTCATGGCCAGGAAACAGAACTTCTGTTTGTTTTTTGTTTTATGATTTTTAATGAAACATTTTAGCAAACTGTTTCCCAAACTGGAGTTAAATTTAGTATAAAAATACAATCACCTCATTTTCTTTATTCTTCAGTTTGCTTTTTTTCTTTTTTTATTATTCCATTCCCCCCTTTAGTCCCTCTCCACCCAGCCCCTACCCATTCCCTTAGATCAGAATATAGAACTTTAAAAAATATTTTATTGATTGACTTGAGGGAGAGAGAAACATAACTCGCTGTCCCACTTACTGATGCAGTCACTGGCTGATTCTTGTATGTGCTCTGGCCAGGGATTGAACCCGCAACCCTGACATATAGGGGCGACACTCTAACCAACTGAGCTGTTCTCGGCACCTGAACTTCTAATCATCAAAGAATTTGAACAACTGACTGGGCTGCTTCAGAAGTGAGCTCCATATTTCTGGTGGCAACAGATCAAGAGCATTTTCAAGAAAAAATCCCTACTTTGAAATACGTGAAAGGGATGAAGAAAGCCTCCGGAGTGTCCCTGAGCACACAGGCCCCGGACAAGTCGGGTGAGGGCTGCACAGGCGCTGAGAGGGAGCTCCGCAGGGGGGAGGCCCGCTCTGGGGGAGCCACGGCCCCAGCCTTGGCAGCGCTCAGGTCCTTGAAGCACCTGCGCGCACCTCTGCCGCGTGCTGAATGGAAACACCAGTGGCACAGCCCGGGCCCGGGGGCGGGGGGGTTAGCATACACGAGGATGAGTTTGGATTGAAAGTGAAAGGTTCTCCAGTCAGTCTAACACAGAGGCCTAAAGGATTCAAGGAAAGAACTGTTTTCTAGGTTCTAGCACTTTCTCTGACACACTTGACGTGATGTTTGTTTAAATAACCTCTCAGAAAGCAGCTGAGATGCTTGTGAGAGTTCTTAGCTTTGCACCAGACCCTGGTGCTGCCTGCTGTGAGCTGAACAGAATTCTGTTCAGTGGGTACCAGACAGTGTAAGAAGGTTTGGAAACATGCCTGCTTAATAAAGAACGATACGCTGACACAGTGACTTATTAGAAACTATTATACGGGTTAAAATGTATTGGGATATGAAAATATCCACAATGTAGAACTCTGTGAGAACATTAGGTTATAGAACAGGATTGCAAGGTCTAATTCAATTTACTTTTATACTAGCATATATTTACACTAATACTTACATACAAAAACTGGGGGAAATCTGAACCTCACATCTTATAAAAACTAACTTAAGAAGGAGCGTGAACTTAAATATAGAATGCAAAACTATAAAACTTTTAGAAAGAAGCATAAGGGCAAACCTTTAGGATCTGGACCTCAGGCCTGGGTGCTGGCGCCGTGGGCCGTGTGCCAGGCTGTAGAAGCCAGCACCAAGGAGTGTTGCTTGGGCAAATGAGAACATCTGTTTTTGCAAAACTACTGTTAAAAGAATGGAAAGGCCAGCTGCAAACTGGGAGAAGATATTTGCAAACCAAGTGTCCAACAAAGGACTAGCATCTAGAAGATATAAAGAACTCTCAAGACTCAACAGTAAGATAGATAGATAGATAGATAGATAGATAGATAGATAGATAAATAAATAAATAAATAAATAAATAAGAAAGACATGGAGACTGTCTCCCAGAAGAATATGTAGATGAAAAACAAGCACATTAAAAGATGGTCGACATTATTAGCCATCAGGGAAACACATTACAACCACAGAAGGTATCAATCAGCATACTCCTCTCAGAATGGCTAAAATAAACAACAGTGCCAATACCAAATGCTGGGGAGCACGCAGAGAAACTAGGTCCCTCGTACACTGGGCAGGATACAGCTACTCTGGAAAACAGTTTGGCAATTTCTTATAAAGTAAATATGCAATTTCATTTGAACTAGCAATTTGGCTCTTGGCCATTTATCCCAGAGAAATGAAACTTATGTCCACATAAAAACCTGCATTAATCTTCATAGCAGATATGTTTATAATAGGCAAAAATGCCCTTCAATGGGTGAGTGACTTAAGAAACTATGATACATACATATTATGAAAAACTGTTTAGAAATAAGAAGGCATGAACGATACAGCAACAGTGTGGGTGGATCTCTAAGGAACTATGCTGAGTAACAAAGTCAATCTCAAAAGATTACCTACTGTCTGATTCCATTTGTATAACATTTGAGAAAAGACACCGTTTTAGAAGTGAGGGGCTGAAGAAGAGGGTGGGGGTACATCTTTGAAAGGGCAACATGAAAGACCCTTTAGTGATGGTTTGCTCTACTTGTGGACTGTGCTGGTAAACACAAACATGAGATAATGTTGTGTGGCACTAAACACACATGCGCGCGTGCGCGCGCGCGCGCGTGCGCACGCACACACACACACACACACACACACACACAGTCAGTACAAGTAAAACTGGGGAAATCGGAACCAGGTCAGTGGGTTGTATCAATGTCAACACCTCATTGTGACGTTGTGCTATAGTTTTGTGAGAGGCTATCATTGGGGGAACTGGGTATTTGGATCTCTCATTAGTTCTTACACCTGTATGTGAATCCACAATTATCTCAAAAGTTTAATTAAAAAAAAGAGAGGAGAACCAAGATGGCGGCATAGGTAAAACACCTATCTTGCCGTCATACTCAACAATTTTAATACTACAACTTAACGAAAGAACAAACACCTTTCAGAATCACCAGAAAGCTGGCCGAGTGAAAATTCCACAAATAAAAGTGAAGATAAGACACTGTGACTCAGAGGAGCGGCGGCGGAGAGAGGTTTGGAGTGCGCGCCAGCAGAGAGGGCGGGCGGCTGAAAGCCGGCCAGTTTTCTCGAACGGGGAGACAAAGATGTCTCACTGGACTGATTCTCCAGCTCTAGGCGAAGTCCAGGGAACCCACTATCATACGGGGTGAAAACTGAACAGTGGGAGGGCACGCCGAAACTCGGGCGCTGCAGGGGTCTCCCGGCTTGTGGAGAAGGCAGCTTGCTCGAACAGCTCAGCTGCGTGACCGCACAGAGAGCGCTCTGCAACTTGCTTTCTCATTCGGAAAACCGTCAGACTGCTTTGTTTTATGACCCTGGGTGAGACATTGGGCGTGCAGAGTCATTTGGGGAGAGTTTGAATTCCCCGGCAGCCGGTGGAGCTCCACTTCGGCTCTCTCTCAGAGGTGCTGGCAGCCATTGCCACTGGCGCAGGGTCCCTGGGGCCGCACAGGGCAGAGCTGACGCTGTCTGCTTGGCCCGGAGACTCCGCCCATCCAACCTGAGCACAGCTGAGCTTCACAGACAATTGGCCTGGAGGTCAGCCCCTCCAAGTGCTAACAACGATTAACCTGAGCTTAACTTCAGCAAGACTGTGCAGCCCATATCCACCTCAGGTAACTGGGGAGGTTGAGCCACTGTCCCTAGTAGGAAGTCTACCACACAAAGCTAATTGACCAACTCAGGAAAGCAGCCACCATGCAGAGACATGGAAAGAAATGAGATGTGAAAGAAATGGAGGGAAAAAAAACGACTGGACATGGAATTCAAAAACACGGTTATAGGGCTTCTCAAGAGGCTCCAACAAAAGGTCGAGGCCTATAAGGAAATAAGCAAGACCAACAAGGAAATGAATGAGTCCTACAAGGAAATGAACAAGACCTTCAAGGAAATGATCAAGACCAACGTGGAAATGAAGGAGACTCTCAAGGATATAAAGGAGACTCTCAAGGATATGAAAAAGGACCAACCAGAAATTAAGCATACACTGACTGAAATAAAATATATTATACAAAGACCTAAAAGTGCTTTGGAGCACCCCAAGAGCCAAGTTAAAGATTTGAAATACAAAGAGGGAAAATCTACTCAGCTGAAAAAGCCAGAAACCAAAAAAATCCAAAAAATTGAAGATAATGTAAGGGGCCTCTGGGACAACCTCAAGCATACCAACATCCGAATTATAGGGTTACCAGAAAAAGAGAGAGAGCAAGACAATGAAAACCTATTTGAAGAAATAGTGACCGAAAACTTCCCACACCTGGTGAAAGAAATTGACTTAGAAGTGCAAGAAGCGCACCAAACCCCAATATATAGGAACCCTAAGAGGACCACACCAAGGCACATCATAATTAAAATGCCAAGAGCAAAAGACAAAGAGAAATATTAAAAGCAGCAAGAGAAAAACAGTTGGTTACCTATAAGGGAGCACCCATACGATTGTCAGCGGATTTCTCAACAGAAACGATGCAGGCCAGACGGGAGTGGCAAGAAATATTCAAAGTGATGAACAGCAAGAATCTACAACCAAGATTACTCTATCCAGCAAAGCTATCATGCAGAATTGAAGGTCAGATGAAGTGCTTCGCAGATAAGAAAAAGCTAAAGGAGTTCATCACCACCAAATCAATACTATATGAAATGCTGAAAGATATTCTTTAAGAAGAGGAAGAAGAAAAAGATAAAAGTGTAAATTAGGAACAACAAATACACATCTATCAACAAATGAATCTAAAAATCAAGTGAATTAATAAGCTGATGAACAGGATAAACTGGTGAATGTAACAGAATCCCGGACATACAGAGGGAATGGACTGACAAGTCTTGGGGAGAAAGGGGATGTGGGAAGTGCAGCAAGAGACTGGACAAAAATCATGCAACTATGGGAGAGGACAGTGGAGGGGGGTGAGGGCAGAGGGTGGGATGGGTACCAGGTGGAGGGGAACTATAGGGGGGAAAAAAGGGAACAATGTAATTAATATACTGAACAATAAAGATTAAAAAAAAAGAAAAATGAGGGGGGGGGGAAGAAATGTGCAGTGGCATGTAAAGATGTCCATAACATAGAATTTCATAGTGAAATCAGGTTACAAAATAGAATACAGATACAATTTATGTTGATCCTTTTGTGCATTTATATTAATAGATATAACATCTGGAATATATGTGAAGTGACACATCAATTGAAAGAGAACACAAAGCTGATGTGTCATTCAGAAAAGTGCTGAGATGTCTGGAGAAAGAGGTGGACGCGGCCAGTGGCAGCAACAAGGCTGCCAGGTCCCTCTGGCCGGGAGCCACTGATGCTGCCCAGAGCTGCTGCCGACATAGCTGCCCATCAGCATCACGGGTAATGGACTCTGGGTGTCCCCACTCCCCCTGCTACCACTTGCTTCCAGAACTTCAATGTGGCTGCAACCATTACCCCCAGAGAGAGCAAACAGGGAGAGGGGAGAGAGAGCACCTGGGTCAGGGGCACAGGCACATGCTATCATTTTAAGGACCTGGAGCAAGGACATAAATGGAGGCCCACATACTCTATGCTTAAACAGCAGACAGCTATCAACCAGATCTACAAACTATTAAAGAAAATAGATTCTGTTATCTAATCCTGACACAGCTTCAGAGCACCTGGAAGGCTGAGTTCAGACTTAGAATCTGACTCTGGAGTCCTTCACTTGAAGATGAAGGTTTCGTTGTCAGAGAAAAGTGTGGGTGGTCTTCCCCTGCTGCGTGGGAGTGGGGTTCTTGGGGTGCTGCTGGAATAAGCATCTCCGGAGGCCCCCATGGGAGGGTGAGGTATGGTAGGAAGCTTTGTTTCTATGAAACTACACCCCTGTGTTTCCAAGCCCCATTCCCCTCGGTCCAGTCACAGAGGACATGTGGCTGGCGTTTCAGTAGAGCTAGAGGCAAAGCCAGTGTCCAGTGTTTCCTCCCCATGTTGGAACCAGGTCCAGTTCAGCCTCAGGCTGGCTGCAGCCCCTTAGCCCATTGCGTGTGGGGCCCATGCAAGGGGAGTGTGCTCCCAACAATTGAGTCCCAAGAACATCAGAGGAATCAAGAGAGCGAACTCCTTTGTTTAGGGGATTAAGCATTCCAAATGTCACATCCTTGCAGCGGCCATACCCATTCTGGCCAATGACTTGTTCCCAGGTGTGATTGACAGCAAGCACCTTTGCTACTCCCCTCAACTTTACTGGGCATGCATCTATCTTCCCTTTGCTCCTTGCCTGCTATTAGTAATTAAGTGAATCACAATAGTGTCATTATGGGGCAGCCAGCCCCGGTATATAGCTCGCCCCCCTTCTCTTTCTACCCCTGGCTCACCTGCACTTCAAGTTACCTCACACACAAGCATGGAAACATCTAAGCTCCACCCCCTACCAGAAAGCTCCATTTCTGGCCACCCTTTGGGCCTCAGGGTGTGCATGCTGGTGGCACAGTCCACTCTCAGGAGAAGGCCTGGGGAGAGCTGGGTGGACCTGGAAATGATGTGAGGCTGTTGGGCCAGGTGTTTCTGGATCCAGGATACCAGGAATGAGGTGCTATGCAGGACTCATAGGTCGGCATATATCTTTGGTCCTGTGGGCTCCTCACTTCACGAGAGGAAACATGGCCAGAGTCTGGGTCTCCCCGGCTGCAACGGAATGCAGGAAAGAGATATGACACTTTCAGCTTCTTAGTGGAGGATAAGTTTTGGCTGCCACCAAGCTCACAGCATGAACACTGGGAAGGTGCTCAGAACTGGGAAGCCTCAGAAGAGACAATGTCCACCAGGATGCTTTAGCTCCTGGGTGCTCTGCATGGTAGACTTGGCGGTGCACAGAAGATGATGCAACTAATGGTGGTGATGGCGAGGAGGGTGACGGCAGAGGCTGGTGTTTACTGAGCATTCACTTCGGTCGGGCACTATGCCTATCTTTAGGTACATTATCTGATTGGAACCTCACCACTCTGGGCTGTAGCCCTTTGTTACTGCCCTCCAACAGAGAAAAGAACGCTGAAGTGCTGAGATAGCCTGGTCAGTCACTGGGCAGCAAGCAGGAAAAACTGAACTCAAGCATGCGGGGCTGCAGGGTCTTCAGGCTTTCCCGCTGCCCTGGCATCCTCTGAGTCCACCGCGGAGGTGATTTTGAGCCTAAAAATCAAAATGTGTGTTAGCAAATATTGGCCTTGATTACGGACACCTCGAATAATGCCTTCTATGGATGTCTGATCCTGAATGAGGGTACCCACTCGAACAGTGATGGCGAACCTATGACATGTGTCAGCACTGACACGCGTAGCCATTTCCGATGACGCGGCTGCACGCGGTCGCATACAGAGAAGTATGTTGTTGTTTTTTCCTCGGAATGACACACCACCCGAGTTATGCTTTTTTTTTTTTTTTTTTGGCAAATTTTGACACACCAAGCTCAAAAGGTTGCCCATCACTGCACTAGGATGAGCTTACTGCACGGAGTGCCCCCTGGGCCGGCTGGCTCTCAGGCTAAGTTCAAGTGCATTTGGACGCCCTTTCCTCTTGCCAGTCTTCTTTAGGACCGAGGATTCCCAGTGGATAAAGTTCTAGAGACAGGACTATGAACCCTCGGGAAGAGAGAGCAGACTGGAAGGAGCACATGCATCCTGGTGGTGGAGGAGGCGGCTGGCTTTTGTCTCTCTCTCTCTCTGCCCTGCCGAAGTGGAAGGACGGGGTGCATGGTTTGGGGGACCATCTGAAGAAAAGGCTTTTTAGTTCTGTAGGTGGCTGTAAGAGGAGCGAGGACTCTCCGTGGCAGCAGTGTTTGGGGCAGATGAGTACAGGGGAGAGGTGAGAGCTAGGGCTCTGGGTGTGGGAGGGAGCTCGCTGTTTCAGGAGCGCTCCTGGGCAAGGCTACAGAGCACACTTTGGAATTACAGCTTTCGAGTCAGAACCCAGTCCTACCGAATCAGGTCTCTCAGGAGGGCTACTGATCGGCAGAAGGTTGGCCTGGCTCAAAGGGAGAAAAATCCAAAGCCATGTCTGGGATCACCTCTGGAAAGGAGGCAGGTGTGGGTCACTGAGCTCAAAGCAAGCACTGAGCTGGCAGTGTCACCAGGGCAGGGATCGGGAGGGAGGCACCACAGCCATGTCAGGTGTCACAGCACCAACTCACAGAAGACGCTGTGCTTCCACCACCTGGCCCATCCTGCCGATGGCACAGAGACTCCCAGCCTCGCTCCGTGTCCTGTGCATGCCTCCCCGCCTCAGCTCCAGGCAAGGAGAGCAGGTCCCATACCCACCTCCAGCAGGCAGCCCTGGGTGGAGAAGGCCATGGCAGCTGGTTCTTTTTTAAAATATATTTTATTGATTTTTTACAGAGAGGAAGGCAGAGGGATAGTTAGAAACATCGATGAGAGAGAAACATCCATCAGCTGCCTCCTTGCACACCCCCCACTGGTGATGTGCCCGCAACCAAGGTACAAGCCCTTGACCGGAATCAAACCTGGGGCCTTTCAGTCCACAGGCCGACGCTCTATCCACTGAGCCACACCGGTCAGGGCGCAGCTTGTGCTTTATTTGTGTGTGCTTTGAAGGTTACCTTCAATTTTGGGAAATGACACTGGTTTTTCACTTTTAGTAATGATCAAGATCACCTTAAAATATCAATTAAAATATCTGAGAATAAAAGGTGAGATCACATAAAGACATTTTATAGAAATAATTATCTTGTTGGTATCTGGGCGTGCAGAAATTATGCAGGTGTCACGTAAATTATGGAAACTTTGTGAAAGTTTCCCTTTCCCTTTTCTTCTTTCATCTTATATTCAGAAGGGGTGGGGCATTGCACAACAACTCCTTCACTAGGTTACCTGACCCGGAATGAGCTGTGGTCCTTGCATTAGACAGAGGTGGGTGGGTGGGAGGCAGAGAGGTTAGGGGGAGGGGGAATTAGGGGAGAAGCAATCTCTGATGAGGACGAAGAAGCACTTCCAAGGCCTGCAGTGAAGCCATCACTGTGGGAGCACAGAGGTGCTAAGAAGTTGTGCAAATTATAAACCTGCTACTGAGGTGGAGAAGGGAGCAGAGGCTGAGGTGGAGAGGAACATGCAGGAAGGAGGAGGGACCGCCAGGGGGTGCGAGTGCCACTGCAGGTGGGAGACTGTGCAGGAGCCTGGCCGTCCTCGGTTTTCAGGCCCACAGAATGCAGAAGCTCGCCTCTTGTGCACCTCATCCACGGGTGGAAGTAATACAGAGGCTAGAAATGGAAACTAGAGCTGGTGTGAAGCTTTGTCCTGGCAGTTGGTCACAGAACAGTCAAGAATCCCTCACCAGTAAGTGTGATTGTCAAGGTCACCTATTCAACCTAACAGACACTGGCCGGGTTGCAGCTCGGCCGGCCAGGAGGCCAGTGATTGGGCATGAGGTCGGCTTCCGACGGGCTGCGGGAGGCTGTTAGTTCTGGCTGGGGTCAATAGCCCACGTGAGCCATCAGCTTCAACGCAGGGCTGTGAGCAATGGTTCCTGACCGGCTGCACACGACAACGACGAGGGAGCTTTATGAGAATAACACCATCCCAGAGCTCCCCCAGGACCACTGGCGGGGCTCAGGTAGCAACAGTCCTTTAAAAGCACCAGGTGCAGCCAGGGCTGGAACCACTGGGCGAGATCAATAGACCAAGTTCGGACATACATGGGGTGCCGACTTGTTCCTTCTCTACCCTGTGACCGCCTCTTAGCATGCTCTGATTTGGGGTGGGGATGGAATTAAGAGAGCAAGAGGCTATAATCTATTCAAACAAAAACCGCTTGGCACAGTTTTAAGATTGTTTCCAATTTTATATTTAAAAAAATGCTGTAACACACCAGTCACCACACGCACACCCAAAACCTGTCTTCCCAGATAAATTTTTACCCAGAGTAAAAAGGTACCAATATTTTCTAAAGTCTGTAGTACACTCTATTGTCTTTTGCCAAATTGTCTTTCAGAATATTTTTTCCAATTGACAATTATTCAACAGTATTCTACTTTGCACTTCTTTAGTGATCAATTTTCCCACTTTTATCTGAGTCATTTGTACTTCCTCTTTTCTGAAATAGATCTTCACATGCTTTCACCATTTCTCCATTTGGAGTTCATTTTTTTCTTACTGATTTTTAAAGACCCTTTCTATATGAAGGGTTTCAAATGTTGTGTGTCATGTACATTCATTGCCAATATTTTCCTTCCTGTTATTTTCTTTTAATTTTTTGAGATGTTTTTGATTTACAAGTGTAAGCTGTTTATGTAGCCAAAATGTACCAGCTTTATCCTTTATATATCTCCCACTGCTTTTATGTTTAAAAGTTATTTTTCATCTCCAAATATCCTAAGATAGTTATCTTACACCTAATTTCTAACATTAAATGCTTTCATTCATCTGGAATTCATGTTGGCAAGCAAATTGCCTCAACACCCAAATGCCAGCTCCAGCACGCACTGAACACCAGTGTGTGAGCTTTCTCTTGCGCCCTATTGATCAATGTGTCTGTTTGGACTTAATCTGATACTACACTGTTTCAATTACTGTAACTTTATTGTTTATTTTATGATTTCACAAAAGAACATCATTTTCACTTTTATTTTCAAAGGCATTTTGTTTATTCTTCCTGAAACTTACTTGAATGTTCTGGAAAAGTCTTAGGAAGTTATTACAAAATTAATACATGGTAAGACAATATTGTTTACAAATATTAGCAAATAGATCTATGGAACCAAAGAGAGAGCACAAAGATGAGAAACATATTTTAACCTGTGAAAGGAGAAGATTATTCAATAGTTGGTTATGGACAATTTCTTATTCAATGGAAAAGCATTAGAATGCTGCCTCAGGCTACATAACAAAGTAAGTTCCAGGAAAACTGGCAAAGTCCAGTTTGAACAGTTGATTTACAGAGAAGGGCTCCTAAATGGCCAAAAAAATATTAAAAGATTCTTACTCTCTGTGATGATCAGGGAAACGCAAATACAAGCAATTAGGTAACATTTTTTTCCTGCCATATGATGGGCAACATTATTTTTAAATATAATTCCTTAATATGTAGAGTTTACAAGATTGGGGCAATTGCTGGGAAGTCTGGGTTAACATAGTCATGTTGGAGGGAAACTGGGGGAGTTCTATTAAAATGTGAAATACCACACCGGTGGCTTGTGAATCATCACAGAAACCCCAGGACCCACACCCAGCAAGAGCAAGTACAGTGGGGCTCTATCCACTATTAACAGACAGACATGCCCTCTTTTGGTTGACAGATAACCCCAACCTGACCGCCTGCAAATGATCCCGGACCCCATCTGCCAGGTCACTTTAACCTTTCCCCTTTTAACCCCATACTGTCCCGTGATCCAGCAAAGAAGTGGTTAACGAGTTAAGGACTAGCACAGAGCGAGCTCGGGGGTTCCCCTGCCCCTTCAGGCTCCAGCCCCCGAGCCCACAGCCCATTCTAGCTGACTGTGGACAGTTGGCTGTGATCCCTGTATTGGATGTTCATCAAAGCATTGTTGTAAGAACAACAGACTGGGGACGTCAACTTGAGGCATAGACTGCTCACTGCCTGCCAAATGTCCACTTTCTCCTTCACACCAAGAGAACCTATCATTACCACTGTCCCTCAGAAGAGTGCATGTCCCAACTTCCCTTGCAGCCAGCTGTGGCTGTGTGAGTGCATGCTAGACAGTGAAAACTGAGCAGAGATTAGTGGGATTTCTGGGAAATCTTAAGAGGATCCAGACTGAGGATGTGATTGTGGGAACTGCAGCACCAAGTTCCCTGAGGGCTGGAAGCCCGGGTGCCTGGAAACTTCCTGGAGGCTTCATGCAGGTGCAGCCAGCCTGTTCTGGACTTCTCTTAAATGGGAAGCTTTTTGATATCCTATTCAAATTGCTGTAGCTTTGTGTCTCTCAGTGAGATGCAACCAAGTTTAATCATAACGATGCCTATTAATTAACAGGGAAATGGCTAATTCAATCATGATACATAAATATATATGAATTAGAAACAAGTGAAGGTGTTTTGTGTATATATATATATATATATATATATGATGAAATACTTTACAGACTGATTAAATATACAGGCATTACAAGATCTAGAACAACCTAAGCCCATCAGGAGATGACTGGACAAAGAAGATATGGCGCATATGTACCATGGAATATTACTCAGCCATAAAGAATGAAATCTTGCCATTTGTGACAACATCGGTAGAGCTGGAGGGTATTATGAAGTAAAATAAGTCAGACACGGAAAGACAAATACCAACTGAGTTCACTTACATGTTGAATCTAAATAACAAAATAAACAAACAAAACAGATACAGACTCAAATAGAGAGAACAGAGTGATGGTTGCCAGAGGGAGGGAGCTTGGATGCTGAATGAAAAATGTAAAGGGATTGAGAGGTAAACATTGGTGGTTATAAAATACTCACGGGGGTGTAGAGTACAGCATAGGAAATATAGTCAATAACATTGTAATGACTAGGTATAATGCCAAATGGGTATTAGACTTACCGGTGGGATCATTTCATAAGTTATACAAGTGTCTAGCTGCTATGCTGTACACCTGAAACTAATATAATATTTAATTACAATTGTAATGAAAAAGAAAAAAGAGAAAAAATCTGCAGGCATTAACATGCTGAGTGAAAAAAAACCGAGATAAGTAACATCCTAACTATTTATGTGCATTGTTCCCCAGAGCTTTCCCCTCGTTTCTATACACACAAGTTTTAAAACAAGTTTGGAAGCATGCTCCCCAGACTGTGGTAATGCTAGGAGCTCTGGGGAGCGGACACTAATTGCGGGGGCTAGTCAAAGGGCACCTTATCTTTGGCTGCACTGTGCCACACTTTTATAAAAGTAATGATTCATGATTTGGATGGTACAAATTCCCACCTACCCACCAGCTGACCTTTCTTTTGTTGTTGTTAATCGTCACCTGAGAATATTTTTCCATTGATTTTTAGAGAGAGTGGAAGGGAGGAGGGGACACCCACAGAGAGAAACATCAATGTGAGAGAGACACATTGATTCGTTGCCCTTGACCGGAATCGAACCTAGGACCCTTCAATCTTCGGCCTCACGCTCTATCCATTGAGCCAAACCAGCTAGGGCCCAGCTGACCTTCTTGAACTGTGTACCTGCCCACTGCTGCGGCCACAGCGTCTGCCTGGAGAACTGCCAGGGATGAAGATGTGGACCTGGAGGGGCAGCCACCAAGCACTTGGTCAGAGAAGTTTGAGGTTCTTTCAGAGTCCCTCTGTCACAGAGACTGTGTTTCCTATGACACCACTGTGTCTTAAGGAAAGAGTAATGATACCAATCTACAAGGATGAATCAAGTGAGAGGGCACAGCAGCAAGTGTGAGGTTACAATAAGAACTGGAAGCAGGATGTGGCCCAGCAGTGTCTGAATGCCTGAAATAGAAAATGCCACCTGTCCCCCAAGAATCTTAAAATGGCTCAGTACTTGGAGTGTCAGGTGCTGGGATGAGGTTCAAGGAGTGAAGAGGTACAAGGCCGAGCAGCTGGACTCCCAGGCATTCTTGCCATGCACACAACAAGAAAATTGTGCTTCATTCTAGACACTGATTCTATAGACAAATGGACTAAGATGTGCTCCCGACAGGGAAGGCCCAAACAGAGCCGTGGGAAGGGAAGGTGCATTGACATGAACCAAGGTTAAAATCACCATCTTATAAAGCATGGGGCAAAAGTAGGCTGTGAGTACACAAAACAGTTTATTCTTGTATTTTTATTATGTTATTTTCCACATGAGCAACTGTAAACTAACTTTTGCCCACCCCTATATAATAAGGATGTACTCATGGGTCCCATTCTAGTCTTCTCATTCTTTTTCATGTTTTAATGAGGCCAGTCCCAAGACTGCTAGCTGCTTAAAATAGTTTGGGGACAGGGTGAAAGGCTTGAAGTTTTTTTTTTTTGGGGGGGGGGTTATTGTCTCAAAATAATTTTCACGAGGTTGACAAGTCTTTAGCCCCAGGGTGGATCACCTCTCTAAGTGAGATTAGAAGGCACAGAGCGCTTTAAATAAGGACCCCTTTAAGGGTTGAGATGGCTTTAGGAAGACCTGTTGGGACTGTATCCATCAGTGTCTACTTAGGCAAACAGAACCACTCTAGGTATTTCAAACATAAATAATTTAATACAAGAGATTGGTTCCAAAAGTGATGGAAGGGTGGGAGGAGCCAAAAGGGAAGGTTGCAGTTGCTTAGCAAGTAGTATTTAGGCTGCAGACACCAAAGGGGAGATGATGATACCAGAGCCCATGGGTGTTACATCACTGTGATTGCTGGAGCATCTGCTACTGTTACTGCTGCCTCAGGAACCACAGCCACATCCACCTTGCAGGAAGCCCAAGGTCACACTCCCACTAACACTGTAGGATCTTGTCTGAGAGGTTCAGGGTCTGTTACTCCTGTGCGTTTTGTGCTAATGAGACTACAGAAATGCTCACTTCAACCTCCCTGCTACATAAGCAAGTAATTTGAAACCTGCACTTAACCAACACTGCAGTTGCTGCTAATGCCACTGGAGCTAATTCTAGGAGAACATTGTCTTTCCCTTCCATTGTTTGCCAGTGTCCTGCCAGGGCCTCCCATGGGCAAACCTAATTGAAAAGCAGCCAGCAAAACCAAAATAGCTAGCCAGGGATGCTGGTGAATGTCATTTTCAGGTTCCCAGCACTTTATAATCCAAAGGGGAGCATTGGAAGAGAGGGACTAGAAATCAGAGCGGGGAAAAGACTGCGAGTGGCTATTGGAGGAATTAGGTGAGAAAGGAGGGCGGCTTGGTCTAGGATGATAGCAATGGAGGTGGTGAGAGTCAGTCAAATTGTGTATATTTTTTTAGGAAACAATCAACAGGATTTGCTCACAGATCAGACATGGAGTATGAGAGATAGAAAGAGAGAGAGAGAGAGAGAGAGAGAGAGAGAGAGAGAGAGAGAGAGAGAGAGGCTAACTCTGGATTGTTCTTGGTCTTAATGAAAGATTAAGTTCCTATGTATTTAGATGACTAAGACCATAATAAAAGCAGGTCTTAAGGAAGTAGGAAGTTCAGTTGTGGACAAGCTTAGTTTGAGATGTCTATGACACATCAGGTGGAGATGCTGAGTAAACAGTTCAGGGAAAGAGAGATACAAATTTGAGATGTTGTCATATGTAAGTGGTATATAAAGCCATGGGACTTGTGATGCCACTGTTGTAGATAAATAAGAAATGATGCCCAAGAACTAATCCCCCACGATACTCCAAGATAAAGGTCATGGAGGCAGAAAGAAACCATGAAAGGATGTTTAGAAGAAGCAGAGGGGTGAGAACACCAGAATAACGTAGCATCTTGAAACCCCAGTGAACAAAACCTTTTAAGAAGAATGTCAATTGTGTCAAATGCTGCATATAGGTCAAATTCAACGAGGACCATGAATTGACTTGAGAAGAATGGTTTTAGAGGAGACATGGGAGCATAAGTGTGATTGGAATTGGCTCCAAGATGCGTGGAGAGAAGAATTTGGAGTCCCTGGTGAGTAAAGATCCAATGCCTACTACCCCTATGCTGCTGAACTAAATGTTTATCCCTATGCACTTGTCCAGTAAACAAATGCTGGACAGCCACACTCTTGAGGAGTTGAACTTTGTGTTGAAAAAGGGAAGGACTGTTGGAGTCACATCCTTAAGAAGACAAGAATGGACTGGACCTAGTGCGCAAGTGGATGGGGTTGGCCTTATCTAAAATCAAGTGATTACCAAGAGAGAAAATCAGAACATAGCTATAGGTAGGTGGGGGAGGTGGTGGCAAAAGTTCTCTTCCATTTGCTTCTATTTACCAGTGAAGTAGGAAGCAAGGTCGTCAGCTGATGAGAATAGGAGAGACGTTAGAGGTCAGAGAAGAGAGAGAAGGAACTACATCAGAGAATGGGACCGTGAAAGGGCTAGGGAACCAACTGTATGATGATTGCAAGGAAGTGTTAAGGGTCCACTTGAGATTAGAAATGATGAGTTTTGAGTGATTCTGGTCATCATACTCCTGCATTTGCTGTGTTCAGCAGCATGGGTGTAGGCACTGAGCATTTGCTGGGCAGAAAATTGATTTTAAGCAAGAAATACAGCACAGTGAGAGTGCTCAGGAAGTGGATGATAAAAACAACAAAAATGAATAGTATGTTGCTCCATGGAGTTTAGACCGAGCAAAGAGGGAAGAGAGGACAGGAAGGCAGTGCTCAATAAACAGAGATTCACCCCTTTAAGACAAGTTGCACTAGATCCTCAAGACTAAAATTGTTGCTCTCTAGGTAAATGGGGTATTTGACACAGTGTCAAAGTCATGACAATGTTGGACACTTGTCATGAGCTATGTTACTTCCCTAGAATCATTTAAAATATCAGAGAGATAAGCTGGAAACAAAGCCAGAGTGATTTTAAGTGATTACGGAGAACAGAAATTGATTTTTTTATTGCCAATAAAATTTTCAAGTAGGTTGAAAGATGCGAATCTAGTTGAAAAGTGCATATCTATATCAGTAAAACTGGCGTAAATCCAAAAGATAATTTATCAATGGATATCATTTAAAAGTTTGTGGCATAACAATGGCTAATGTTTACTGAGGGTGAATTGTTAGCCAGGCTCTGATGAAGTGCATTGCATTTATTATCTTGTTTAATTCCAGTAGCAGAGTCAGGATTGGAGGCATCTGCTTCCAGAAAATGCACTTTTAACCACTGTACTCTTGAGGAGAGCTTCAGGCAAAGCTGAATCCAGGAATTTGAACATTATTCCCAGGACTCAGTCTTTGATTCTCACTCTGCTTACTTTGTGTTAAATTAATTCCCATGCATGCATGTCAGGTCCCCTCCATTCATGACAGCTCAGGCTTAAATGATTCTTATATTTAGCATTTCCAGAGAAAGTCGTTTTCCTCTTCTGAAAGTACTAGATCTACATCAGTCTATTTATAATGCTAGAAAATAGATGCACAATATTGTTTAGTAAAAACCCTCACGCTTTACAAAACAGTAGCTATGGGCTGACCCATAAATAAATACATTTACAATTGGAAAATATAAATAAAATACTAATAATAGTTATTTCTGAGTGTAATGATTTGGGGGACTATATTTTAATTTTGCTTCTCATTATTTTCATTTGTTTTTACATTAAGAATATATTATCTGTATGATAAAACTATTGAAAGCAAACAAAAACTCAATAGCCGCAAACAAATGTATCTCTCCATATTGTTCTCTGAAGCTAGGTCCTTTCCCTCTCATCCCATCCTGTGCCGTAAGCTCTGTGTCTCGGGAAACTGATAAATCGGGGGTGGCAGCACCACTAGTGACAGTCTTACCTGCTTCCATTTGGTTAAAGACCAGAAGAGGAGGAGGAGTACCCCAGGCCAGCTCTGCCACATTAGCATTTATTTACTTATTTATTTTTAATCCTCTCCAGGGGATATTTTCCTATTGATTTTAAGAGAGAGTGGACAAGAGAGGGAGAGACAGAGAGAAACACCAATGTGAGAGAGACATGTGGTTTGGTTGCCTCCCACATGCCCGGGGCCAGGGCTGGGAGCCTGTATCTGAGGTACATGCCCTTGACCGGAATTGAGTCTGTAAACTGATGCTCTATATCCACTAAGCATAACTGGCTATGGCTCTGCCATGTTATTGAACATGGGAACAGGCTCAGTATCTTCCCTGACACTACAAGCACTTTGGGTCCATTTGAAATGGAATGTTAATTCTTTCTGGGAAGCCTCACGAGGTAGCATTCAGTGGTGGACCATGGAGGAGAGAAGACAAGTAAACCAAGGGGGTCCGAACTGAACATGCAGCCAGACTCCAAGTACCAGGCTGATTTGGAAGTAGCTGTTTAGTCCTCCCTCTAAGGAGTTCCCATCATTAGGAAAGCAGGGCAGTAAAATAGCATGGATTAAATGATGCAGGAGGGAGGTGGGCTCCACAGTGCTGACCCCAGGGGAGACCATGGCAAGAGCTGGTCGTCAGCCTCCCAATTCATGCTCCAGCATGGCGCCCATTCTCCAGCCTGCAGTGCGTATGAGAACATGGTAAATCCACACTGCTTCAGACTGCTTCCTAATTTCTCAAGTACAGATTGAATAATCCCCATCCTACTGGCATGGAGAGAGGATTAAACTGGGTAATGCATCCAAATGCTTAGCCTCGTACCTGCAGCTGAGAAAATGCGCAGTAAATGGTGCCTATCATTATTATGAGTATGTTCAAGAACAGAAGTAAGCCAACATGGAGATGACAAAACATTTGGAACCTTGCAGAGTATTGAAAATGGCTCCTAATCTTGTAGACCTGGCTCCTTCTGCAGGCAGTATCTGGTGTCGGGAACCTTTGCCCTGTGATTTATCCAGGGTACGGAGTGTACCAGTATGTAAAATCGTCTTGCTCTCACTCCCACCCCCCTTCCTAAATGTAGAACATGCATTCGCATCCTCCTGGCTTGGATGGGAACTTGGCACCTCACACAACCTGCAGACCACATGGCTCCAATTCACAGGCCTTTGCTTTATCCTCTTTGGAACATTTTCTCACATTTCACAGAACTCAGCTCGAGAGAGGAACATGTGAAACTTATATTGAACTAAAACTGAATAATAAGGCTTGATTGTTCCAAAGACTTTAGGAAAAGAAAATGTCCTTGTTTTATAATTTTCAAATTCAAAGTCTGAAATGCAGGGTATCAGAGAAGGAAGACTCGTGATAATGCTGATGCAAAAGAGACAGGCGTCTCAGCGAGGGAGGAGCAGTGCATTTGTGCTTGCCATTCTGTGGCACACCAGCTCCCCAGCTCCTCAATCCTGTGAGCTCTCCCAACGTTCTTTTTCTGTATGAGCTATTCTGAATTCTCCTTTTTGCTTACATTAGCCAGAGTCCGTTTCTGCTGGTTGCAACTCAGTAACCCTTACTGATTCCTAAGTAAATGGGGGTGGGGTGGCAGGCATAAGTGAGAAGGAAATGAATAAGGAACAAAGAATAGCAGAGAAAATGGAGAAAGCAGTAGATCCTATGACTGCTTCAAATTTTGAAGGGTTCCAGTCCTAGTCCAAACGTATCCTTTAAAACAAGTCTCCACTCCACCTCCACTGTCTCCCATGAAAATGGTCCCTGTTCCCTGTTACTGATGTGGCTACTGTTTTGGTATTGGTCAGGACTCATTAATTGCAAGTGACAGAAAGATAACTAATCAGTTGAAGCAAAAAACCCTAGGGGCCATGCTTCTGGCATGGCCAGACTTAGAGTTGACGGGTGCTGTCTGAGCCGCCACCTCGCAGTCCTGCCTTCCTGTTTTTGTCCCGTTTCCCCTCCTGATGGCAGAGGTGGCCACTGGAAGCTCCAGGCTTACTTTGTGCTAGCTCATCATCTCAGATGAAAAAGAGTTTCTCTTTTCCAACAAAAGTCCTGTGGTTGATGCTCACTGGAGATCTGAGTTGCTTGCAATAAAGTATGATTAGAAAATTATAGTTGTTTAGGCTTAGTCATATGCCTGCCCAGCTCTGTCAATTACTAAGGAAAAGAATGAGAGAAAACCTTTTCTCCAAGGACATTAGGATTACTAGTTGCTCTCCATAACTTCTTCAGTTCTTCCTGGATGGCCAAACACCCAAATGTTAGCCAGGCACCGAGCCACGCAGAGTGAAGACTACAGTCCAAACGATCTCCGAGGCTGGAAGGCCTCGGGAGAGTGTCTTCACCAACTGAATATAAGTGACAGAAATGGATGCGACACCCAGGAAATGTCCTGAGGGATGTTCCACGTCCTTCTCTGTCCTTGTTTCTTGCCTCTGTCCAGAATATGGTCATGATGGCTGGAGGTGAACAAGGCACCTGGACCACCTGGCCATATTGGAACGGAGGTGACACATGTTGGAGCTTGAGTCCCTAACACTGTAGAGCCACCAGCCCTGACACATCTTCCACTTCTTGCAGGTGACAGAAAAAGGAACAGGAGTGTCTTCGACAAACCATAACCCAACATAATTCTCCTCAATCCTTTCAAAGGAAACTCGTGGTGCTGCTATGGAAAGGGGTGAGAAGTAGTGAGCAGGCCTGTCCCCTGTCTTACTCCCTGAAACACCCTACCTAAGCCATGGTCGTTACTTTAGGTGGAACTTTGAAGAGGCAAAGCTGTTGGCTCTGGTGTATTAGAATACCCAGAACTTCAGAGTGTACACATTCAAAGGAAAAATAAGTTTAAAACGGAGCCAAGCACAGAGTTGTGAGAAGGAACTACACCCATGTTTTCCCCACTAAGATCGAAATGCTGGTCAGAGCGGGTTAATCTACATTTAACCTTGTAACTTTAAGAATGGAGGCCAGAAATAGCAGGTTCACTTGTGAAAGTGCCTATTAGAACCCTGTTCAACATTTTGTGTTG